>CM042014.1:94367452-94520081 GCA_023525715.1 Cichorium intybus
ATTAACAAAAGATTAGCAAGATCAAAACAATTCAGTTCGAATTAAATAGTTTAATTTTGTTACATTGCACAAATGTTTGGATTCATTGTGTATTTGGTGTTTAAGTGATTTGAGCATGGAAGTAATTTGAACATTCGTATGTACAATGTGTTTAGTAACAAATATCATTTCTTGTATCTGTATGTCTTTTGGATTTTAATCAAAATATTTGATACTTGTTTTTGTGGCTTAATGCGTTTTTAATTGTATAACGTGTGCATTATATTTGTATGGATCCGGAAACATTTGGCATCAACTAGACATGTGTATGTGATGCTTGAATGGACTTTTGGTATTTTATGGGTTGTCATTTTGCGACCTCCAAGTAGTTTTGTTTTCATTAATTGTAATGTATTTTCTATTAGTTTGTGTTGTAATAAATTAGTTATAAAATGTATTAGTTTAGTTAATGTAAAAATGAAAGACCGGAGACCACCAAGACGGATACATGAAGTTGATGGCAAAGAAAGAGAAGTTGAGGCATCCTTTTGGTTTATTTTCTTCTTATAAATGACAACAGTTTTTTGTGTGTTGGCTCACGGGAAAATGCGTAGGACTTGAGGAAAATGTTACCGTTATTGCATGTTTGAATGTGTTGTGTTGTGTTTATTTTATGTGTTGCATTTTACTGAGTTAAAAATAGAAACATAAACAAACACATGTTAAAAGTTAACTATTTTGAAAAACATAATTGCCAATTACAAAATGATTTTACAACTTTAATATGACCGTTTTCCAATAAAAAGTTAAAATGTTTTAACTGAAATTGACAAAGAGTATTACCTACCTAAATAGCTTATTGGTGTGATTACGACAAACCTCTTTATTACCGGAAGTGAAATATAGATCTTAGGCATGATAAAATAAACTAACTAAACTCTATTTTATAGATATTAACTAAAGAAATTTCTTTTATTACAAATTTCACACTGCGATCCATCCTTGATATGGACAAGCTAAATGGTCTGAATCACGTAGACTGACTTCAAAATCTGAAAATAGTTCTCAGGTTTGAAGGTAAGATTTGTGCCACTAACAAACCTATTCCTAATACACCTTCAACCGATGCTATATGGTATGTTAGAGATGAATATGAAAAATATCTCAACGAGATTAGGTCTGGTGCCTTATGTTATCAACTATGGTTCCTAAGATCCAAAATGACTTATAACATCTTGTTCCATATGACATAGTTAATTAGCTCGAGGGCATGTTCCAAAAGTAGGTTAGGTAGGAACGAATCAAGATCATGAAGCACCTTGTAGAGTGCAAGCTAGAGGAAGGAGGTAGTGTTAGTGTTCATGTCCTGAAGATCAAGGAATACATTGACAAGTTGGAAATACTAGGCCTTCCCATCAGTGGGGAGTTGGGAACTAGTATTGTACTTAATTCTCTTACTAGCTTGTATGACTTGTTTATTCAGAGCTATATTATGGGTAATATGGATAGGTCTATAATGGATATATATAACTGAAAGGTTTTCTGCAATCTATGAACTAAAAATCCTAAGTTCACATGCAACCTAGAAAAGGATCTATGTTTTTCTATCTTTGAACATATAATAAAATCCTAGAGGCAACAGAAAATTTCAAAAGAAAAATAATTAAGAAAGACTAACCTTTAGTTTTAATTCTTGAAGCTAGCAGCTGACAACGCCTAGTGATATTACATATTTTAGTCGTTGTTGAGCCCTATTCTTAGTGAAATTATATCATATATATCGTGGTATTCTCACTTTTCGTGCCAGTACTTGTTTGGAAGAAAATAATGAAAACAGGGACCAAAAGCGTACAAATTGGAGGAAGTTTGGAGAAGAAGGTAAAATCAGGAAAATACGTACGCACGCCGCGGAAATCAAGAAGGCGCGACGCGGATCTAAGGCGGTGGAACAAATTCAAATTCCGAAGAAACGAGGATAAACCCCTACGCGCGCCGCGGAAACCATAATTGCGTGGCGCGGCTGCGTAAAATTTGCACCTATAAATAGAGGTGTTTTCAGCCGAAAACCCGAGCAAAACCCTGGTGAAAAATCGACCGTGAAGGCTCTTTGACTCCAAGAATTCGTTTCAGCAACTATCTTTTTGGTATTTCAGGTTTTTATGTTTAATTTCTTTTAGTTTAGTAATTAGCATTAGTGGCTAGGGTCTTTGGGAGTGACAACCACTGACCTTGAGCATTTTAGTTTCTGTTTTTCAGTATTGGTTACTGTATTGGATGATTGGAATTCGTTTTGGGTTAATAATAATCATTTAGTTACAAGTAATATTGGTTTTTCGGTGTTTGATGCTTGATATTGGATTGTGTTTGTTTGTTTGATGTTTGGATGTTGTTTTGACCTTGATTGGACTGACTTCCTTTGCTGATTTCAATAGCCAACTAGGTTAGCTTTCTAGGTTTGAACTCTAGCCAGTGACTGTCATTTGGACTTCTAGTTATTGGTTTAGTTTATGCCTTGTGATTGTTTATTTCTTTGGATGCCTTTGCTTGCTTCTGAATTAGAGATGTACTTCTGATTTCAGAAAGTAACTAGGTTTGTTTGGAGTTTAGTTTAGGTTTATGTTTGGTTGGAATTATTTTAGCTTATGTTTTCTGGGAATAGTAGTCAAAAGCTTAGGAACTAAGTCCTTTGACTATAGCGTGACACTATAGTTGGTAATCTATCACCTGACTTGACCACGTAACTCCTGCGGATCGACCCTGAATTCCATTGTGCTAAGTGAGTGTGTTAGATTTTTCTTATTTTTGACCGCATGACGGCCGCTGCGATGTCAGCATCACAAGTGTCCTGCCTCAAATGAGATCACACCCTAAAGCTAGAGGAGGAGAACGAAATTCCAGAGAGTCAGAGTGAAGTTGGCGCAGACATTAGGGTTCCCTATTTATAGCCTCCAGGTGGTGACAGTCAAAACCCTAGACAAGCCCAAATCTAGATAAGCCTTTTATCAACTGGACCAAGCCTTTTAAACCCTTATTAGGTTATCGAAATTAAGAGTGTTCCCACTCTAAATTTCGCCACCTGCTATATCCAACTGGCCAGTTGTTATTCAACTATTGAATAATTACAAAACCAGTCCCTAGACCTTTAATTAATTAAATTAATCACTAAATTAATTCTAATTAATTATAAATTAATTTCTAATTAATTAATATAGTTTCTAATTAATATATTATCACTTTAATATATTAATAAACTATTTATTTTATTTCTATTGATTTATTAAACATTTAATAAATCTATCTTTCTTTCTCTACTGAATTTCTGCCAAACCTCTAGCTATGAGGGCAACCCAAATGGATTTTGTTTCAGTTAATAAGATAAATACAAATTATAAGTCATTGCTTAGACACCTAATCCAACAGTCTTCCACTTGGATAAGTCTATGGCTTTAATTGTCAATTTATCATCTGATTAATCAACAAATCTCAGCTTCCTAGAAACTGCTGCCGAATTCTGACCCAGTCAGTTCTGTCCATAGATAAGTGATCATATGATCCTCCATCCAACAAGATATTTCCGGACATGAGTAATGGATTGAGATCAATCTCTGTCCGATACTCTGTTTCCCGATTTCCGATTTGCGTATGACATAAGACTTCTAATTGAACACATCAATTCAGTCC
Source organism: Cichorium intybus (assembly GCA_023525715.1). Classification (NCBI taxonomy): domain Eukaryota; kingdom Viridiplantae; phylum Streptophyta; class Magnoliopsida; order Asterales; family Asteraceae; genus Cichorium; species Cichorium intybus. Next base: position 94,371,113 of record CM042014.1, read on the forward strand.
TGGCTGGCCAGCACTTTAGTCAACTTCAAAATCTTTGAGAGGCCTACATATATCTGTTTCCCATCGGTGTCAAGGAACAAATAAGCTTCGACTAATATGCTTGTGTCTTTTACTCATCAAATCGCGTACAATAATACGTTTTATAACATCGAGTTACCGATGCATTTACGCATTATCAATGTACAACTGACTTGTAAATGTCAACTCATATGTCTCCGCTTCAAGACCATAAGATATTATCGTCTCAAAAAATTGCTCGTGATATAATCCATGAAGCAATTCTTTGAGCGTGGGTTTATTCAATACTCAAATCTCTATTTCTAAGTACTCATGAACGTTGTAGCAAAGCTGTTGCTATGTCTAACTCCTTAGACAATCTACAATCCAATTCATGACAGTCTTGATTCAATACTTACTTCCCAAAGTATGAGCGACTGTGGACCTTTCGAATAATTAAATTATTCGGGAAGTAAAACATGCGAAAGCGAAACATAAAATCTGACTGGCAGTTACTCTTGCTTATTACCAAGTCTCCATGAGGTAATCACCAAGTCAGATCTTTCATAATACTATTATCAGTTTCTTGTCTTCTTTTAAACTTTCAATTCAAGTTTTATATCTATGTCTACATGAACCTTTTACTCTTTCTATCTATCTATAGTGTCTTACACTGATACACTTTATTGCAGATGATCTAATCGGATGGTCTTCCGATGACATCTCAATATATTATTCTGTGTTTCTCTCTCCTAACTCCATTCTGGTGATGTGTACTGTGACTTCCCATGGTTCTCGGGGTCTTTAGTCTACATGACTACACCCTAAGACTATTTCGAGGTGTTATGATGTGCCGGTGATCCACACGCGCTTCATCACAATACCAACAAAACTCTTTAACCATGAAGTCCTACATCACCACGTCCTGGTGTAAACAATTACCGATTCGAAACTCCTTTCAAATTGTTATTCACATTCACCCCAATCATTTCCCAATGATTTCTCATGTGTGTTCAAATAATCCATCCAGTATTCTCAGCCAGGGTATATCCTGAATCCAACTTACTATGCTCTAAGCATTAAGTCATCAGGACATGTTCATGACACTTCTGATCGATCCAAGAAGCTCGTGGAATCCGATGTAATCTTATTCCAAACCCTTTCGGATTCTAAAGATTACTGATAATCACTGTGTCATGACTTTCAAAAAACTATTTCCTTTCAGAGACTCTTTCTTATGCATGTTGAATCTTATCAAGATCATGCTTACAATGGCTAGGTCTATATTGACGATTTCATCTATCCAATAGTTGTCTGTGAACTACGTGAGTATGTTGCACCTTCTTTATATCTTTCATGCCAAGTCATCATACTTTGCAATGATAGGAAAACCCTTTCCTGGGGTTATGCATCTTGAATCTCATCAAGATTATATTGGCAGAGTTTTTGATCTATCTAATAGATGTATGCAACCACTTGAGTACGCTTTATCTCTTTTAAGACTTTCATAACGAATCATCTCTTAATGTCAAGTCATTACACTTTGTAATGATAAGAGATGTGTCCTAGAAACAGTATGTAACCAACATACAGTGATGGGCAGATAACAACGATACTCCCACTAGCTTTGACACGGTTATATGACTCTTTCAGACTATTCACAAAATCCAAACTTTTTTGGCACATTTTGAGAATCCAAAATCCAAACCTTTCTGACATAGTTATGACAATTTTTCAGGCTATTCACAAAATCCAAACTTTTGGCATATTTTGAGAATCCGAATATCCTTTCTTGCGAGGTGCCCGTGGGACGAATCCCGGGCCTATGTACCTTTGTATCGGCACGCTCTTTATGAGTCCCTATTAGTGTGCTGGTAAACCACACACGCTCCACTAACGACTCACAAGGTGCAGCTTTACCAAACAGTATCCTTTCAGATTTCATCTTCTATTGAGAGTGCTTGTCTCAGAATCAATTACTTGACTCTAAGTATCGTCTCATTCAACTAGATGTTTTGTAAGTACATTTCTATCTATGTTGCTTTCTTTTGATGATTCAATTACTCCCACTGGTTATTAGACCAGGTGTAAAATCAATCAAATTGTCACATAGACTGTGTCTCGCACTAAGGTTCTCTCATTCGGCAGCAACCGGGCTCACCAATGCTTGCAAGTAGTCGGATTGCTTATCCGTACCACCTTTAGTGTTTTACCACTAATCGGTATGTCACCCAAATCATAACACTTTATGACGATGACTAATACTACTGATCAAGAGAAGAGTATGTCAGGTTTAACAGGAATCTGATTCCTGGTCAAAGCCTATTGGCTTATCCTGAACTCAATCAGTGTTGGGAATTAATTTAGTTTGGTTTAATCTTTATTTATTAGGAATTAAATTGTAAAAGATAATTAGTTTATGCTTTATTTGTAAATTCGGTGAGAACCGAACAACCCATGGTTGTTCGGTTGGGTCCTTGTGATCAATGCCCTTTGTGGGCTTGGTGGATCGGTCCATGGGCTAGGTCTTGCTAGGGTTTTAGGTCTAGGGTATTTAAGGAAAAAGTAGCCTCCATTAGGAAGTTGGTTGTCCTAGAAGTGTGTGCTAATCATAGTGAGATCTTGAGTGTTCTAGCAGCCAAAAACAACTTATGTACTAGTCTTGTATTAATCAAGAATGCATTGAAGTTGTGTAAATCTCCTTGTTCTTGATTGTTTGATTTATATCTTTGTGATCTTGAGAATATTGGGGACTAACAATTGGTATCAGAGCCTGTTTTTGATATCTTTCATCTTTTGTTCTTGAATTTTTGGAGATTTTGATCCATTTTCGTGAGTTTTTCGGACTGTTTTGGTGTTTTTAACATTAAAGTTCTGGTGTTCTTCGATATATTCAAGCAAAAAAGCATTAAAAATCCACTTTTTGATCTATTTTGAGGGTTTTCGGAACTGTTCACGTGATTTTTTGGGTTTTTCGGTCCGTTGGCTTTGTGTTGTTCGACGGCGGAAGGTGGAATTAGGGTTTGTTTGATTTTTCGGTTGAAGGATTAGGGTTGTAAGGAAGTTATTCGGTGGCAGCTTTTGTGTGATTAGGGTAACCGATTACACGGACCTGGTGGTTCGGTTGGCCCAATAAGCCTTGTTCGGTGGGCTGTTTGTTGCTCGGTTTCATCAGGCTACTCGGTTCCAGTTAATTATTTTGTGGTTCGGTGGCTTGTGACTCCAAGTTGTTCGGTCCTTGTGCTTGTTTTGTTACTCGGTTTCTGATTACTCGGTGTGTCAGCTACTCGGTCAACCGGTTTTTCGGTATTGAGATTGCCTATTGCTCGGTGTGAATTTTTGTTCGGTTAAGATTTTTCTAGCCCCTCGTGATTGTTTTCTCAAGTGAATTTTGTTGCTCGGTGTTGCGATTTTTGTTTTGCAAATTTAAATTTGTAATTTAAAATTTTCGAACTTTAAAATTTTACCGATGGATCCCGCAATGTCATCAGTCAACAGTGACCTCGATTCGATTATGGGTACCGTTACCCGTATCCCTCGTTTGATTAAAGCTGAAGGTTTTACCGAATGGAAGTATCAGTTTGAACAATACATCAAAATGAAAGACGTGAAGCTGTGGAAATGTTTTCTTCGTCCACCAACTAGAGTTACCACGATGAGAGGTGAAGTTTTGGTAGACAAACCGTTTGAAGATTACACTGACTTGGAATTTGAGAAGGCAGAACCATTTTAAAGAGCCCTTGCTACCCTGTCTATGGCACTTTCTCCTGAAATTGCTCAGGATTTCCGTGAATATACAACTGCTAAATCTTTATGGGACTCATTGATTGACGTGTATAAGGGCAATGAAGACATCAAGCAAAGCATGCAAGATATGCTTCGACAGAGATTCAACATGTTCAATCACGTCCTTGGAGAATCTTTGGAAGCTCAACTTCAACGGTTGATTACCCTTCACACAAAACTAACTACAGCTGGGATCTCCTTTCCCAAGGTTGATGTCAACAAGAAGCTTCTCAACTCACTTCCTAGAAGCTGGGACATGAATGTGGCTGTCATCAAGAAGAACAAAGACTTAGCTAGACTCTCACTTTCTGAGATTATAGCTATAATTAAATTTTGTGACATGGATGACAAGCAGAGAGAAATGAATCATGTTAGCTCGTACCAGTCTGCTAACATCAGTACTTCAACTAATAATGCTTTCTCTGTCCAAGCTACTAGTCATGCCACTCCCAAAGCCCCAACTCAATTTCAACCTAGTTCATCTTCTGTGGCACCTCCTGCTCCACCTGTTGTTGCTTCCTCTGTCAAAACCGTACCTGTTGCTCAACCACTTCCTCATGGCACTGAAGAAAATCTTGGTTTGATGGCTGGTCTTCTGAATTGTTACAATGCCTTGGTGGCCGGTGAACTATTTCACCCCATGAATGCTGGAGACCTGGATCAAATCAATCCAGATGATTTGGAGGAGATGGACATCTCTTGGCACATTGCTATGGCGGTACATAGGGCAAAGAAATTCACCCAAAGAACTAGAAGAAACAACTAGGTGAACAATCCTGGAGATAGGAAGATGAGCCTCAGCAAGGCAAATTTGAGGTGTTTTAATTGCAACGAGCTTGGTGATTTTGCTCGTGAGTGCACTAAACCAAGAATGGAGAATCAAGACAGAACCATGGTGTCGGTTGGAACTAATCGTGATGGTGCTCATCCTCAAAATTCTGAACGAGCGATGGTGGCTCAGCAGTTTACCTGGGAAGACCAACTGCAAGACCTGAACCTGAATGGAGAAGGCAGAGCTCATCTAGCCCAGATTGAAGGAGAGATGGATGTGGACGCTGCAGAAGGAGAGATGATGGACCTTCATTTTGCCTTCATGGTATCTACCACTCCTGCCGGTGATGAGGTTAATACAGTTTCTTGCTCCTCTCAGTCCTGTATTGATATAATTGCTAGATATCGCGAACTGAACGAAAATTTAGTTAGAGATGTTCAAGATACCGAAACCTTGTCTATAAGCATAAAAAGAAATTAAAGCCCCTTCAAGAAGCCTTAGATGCCAAAACCTCAGACTATCACAGAATGCAAGATGAACTTAGCACAGCTAGATGTCAACTTAGGTTTGCCAACGAAGATATTGCTAGTTTGACTGCTGAATTAAATGCATTAAAACTAAAATTCCTACAGGAAGAATCAACCTTTAAAAAGGTATATGTGTCTAATGAAGTAGTTGAAACTATTTTGGAGAAACAAACTGTTTGGTCAAGCAAACAAGGTGTAGGTCTAGGATATTGTGCTGTTCCCCCTCCTTACAATAGTAACTTTACTCCATCACCAAACACTGAAGAATCTAAAGATTTCTTTTTATCGAATTACATTCAACCAAGTACATTTGGCACCGCTGAGAATTCTGAAATGAAAAATACTGATGTTTCTATCTCATGTGCAGATAAATTAAAATCGAAGATTGAGGAAGTTAAAGACTCGCCTGCTTTAAATTCTATTAAAAACTGTTTGAAGACTAATTATGATGATTTTGTTGATGTTAATTTTGATTCTAAGACTCCTGTTATTTCAAAACCTTTGTGTGGTGTTGATTCTAAAACTGTTAGGAAAAAGAATTTGACTGTTAAATCTATTGCTTGCATGTGTGTGTGTGGTAATAATTTGCTTAAATCTGGACCTGGACAAAATTCCAATACTCCTTTAAAAAGACAGACTTGTTTTAACTGTGGAATTGCCGGTCACATTGCTAGAAATTGTCCCCGACACATGTATGCTTGTCAAAATGAATCATTTTTGCAGAATGTTCCAAAAGGGAAATCTTATAAGAGAAAACCCTCAAGGTCACGTTCTAGAAAGAGAAATCAAAGTAACACTAATGCCTGGAATAGAACTACTTCTAGAAGTAACTATGGCTTACCAACTTTTGTAAGACCTAAGTCTTCTCAAGAATCAACTTCTAGCAGTTCTAATTCTTCTTCAAATGCTAATGTTCCCATTTGGTCAAATGATAAGCATTTTAAACCAAATATGAAATGGGTTCCCAAAGGCAGTGTTAAAACATTTTCAAATGTCTCACCAATTCTTGATCAACGTGAAATGAGCTTTAAATCTGTTAAATGTGTTGATAGTGAAGGTAAACGCAGTTTCCGTATGGACTGGGTTCCTAAATCGAATTGATCCCGCGACTTGTGCACGAACAGTTACTGAGGAATATAAGCAGACCTTGGTATGTTGATAGTGGCTGTTCTAGGCACATGACAGGTGACATGTCCCAATTACACGACATTGAAAAATTCAACGGGGGATGTGTTTGCTTTGTGGGAGGTAAAAAATGGATGATTACTCAAAGAGAGATCGTGTCTAATGGTGTGTTGAAGTTTGAGGACGTGAATTTTGTACCTGAACTCAATCATAGTCTGCTGAGCGTTTCTCAAATATGTGACAAAGGTTTTTCAACCCACTTCACGAAGAAGGAATGTCTGATTCTCAAACCTGGCATCGTCATTCCTGAGGAGTGGATTCTTGTTTGATCGGAGCGAAAGAGCAATGCTTACATCATCGACATGAATCACAATACTCCCGAAAATGTTACCTGCTTATTCTCCAGAGCTGCAGAGCAAAGCGCAATGTTGTGGCACAAACGTCTCGGTCACGTCAACGCAAAGAACCTGATCGCCTTGCAAAGAACAACATGGTTGCAGGACTTCCAATCAAGGACTTCATTATATTCGAGAAATGTGTTGCCTGTGCTCAAGGCAAACATCACAAAAAGTTACACAAGCCCAAGCAGATCAATTCAATTGATTCGATTCTTCAGCTGATTCACATGGATCTATTTGGCCTGGTTAATGTTCTCAGTCTCAATCGCAATTCTTACTGTCTTGTTATTATTGATGACTACTCATGTTTTACATGGGTTTTCTTCTTAAAGAACAAAAGTGAAACTGCAGATCTGGTCATTAGATTCATCAAGCTAATTGAAAATCAAACGAATGAGAAACTGAAGGCCATCAAATGCGACAATGGAACGGAATTCAAGAATGCAGTTCTTAACAAGTTTTGTGCAGACAAGGGTATCCTGCTTCAATTTAGTGCTACTCGTACTCCTCAATAGAACGGTGTTGATGAGCGACGGAACAGAACACTAATTGATGCTGCGCGTAGCATGCTGTGCGATTCCAAACTGTCGGTGATTTTCTGGGCTGAAGCCATCAACACAGCCTGCTATGTTCAGAATCGGGTCATCATCAACAAACCTCAAATGAAGACACCTTACGAGATTCTCTATGGTCGCAAGCCAAATGTTTCACATTTCAGCACTTTTGGCTGTCCTTGCACTCTTCTTCATCGTGAAGCTGCTCCGAAGTTCAACTCCAAGGCGGATGATTGTTACTTTGTTGGATATGCGAATAAAACCGCTTATCGAGTATACAACAAGGCGACAAAGCAGATCGTGGAATCATTTGATGTTCGCTGGCTTGAAGAGAATCCAACCGATGCCCATTTTGGACCTGACTGGCTGTTTGATTATGCTGAATTGTTTAAACCTTTCTATGTGATTTCTGATGATGTTTCAGGCACACAACCAGTCCCCAGTGGAACCCACAGATAAGATGGTGATGATATCATTCCTGATCTTATCACTCCGTCTGTCATTATTGACAATCCTGTTCATGATGGCGGTGCATCTCCTGTGTCGACTACTATTTCTGAGGATGCTCCTGATGTCTCATCCCAAGTTGTTGGCGATACTCCAGTTGTCAAGCAGTCAACTACCCCTGAAGATGTTGCTCAACCTGAACCTGCTGATATGTTTGATTCTACTATTATGGATTCTCTCTTTCCAGAAAAAAATTCCTGACGAGTACATAGCAAGTACCTCTCACGACTTCAGAGATTCTGACAGAGGTGCTTTGGGTGCAGAAAGGGTTAAGAATATAACTAATCTTCCGGTCTCTACTGCCTCACTCCAATATGAAGTTCCTTCAAGAATTCAACGGGACCATCCAATCGACAACGTTATTGGCGCTCTGGATGATGGTGTCATAACCAGAAGCCAAAGTGGTCAAGTCAACGAGTGTCTTTACTCGTGCTTCATTTCTCAAATCAAGCCGAAGAACGTGGAGATGGCACTCAATGAACCTATTTGGGTGGATGCAATGCATGAGGAGTTGAACCAGTTTGAGAAGTTGAATGTCTAGAAATTGGTGGAACTACCCGAAGGAAAGAAGGCCTGAGATACAAGATGGGTATTTCGCAACAAGCAAGATGACTCGGGAGTGGTCGTGCGAAACAAGGCACGTCTGTTGGATATATTTGTGATGAAGTGCTGACGTATCCGAAGTCCCCCTCAAAAGACCTTTTGAAGAAAAACCCCGAAGTAATAAACAAACAGGAGACGCCGAAGTCTGAAGAATCCGAAGGGTATCACCTAGAGGATCCGAAGACTTCCAGCTGTCAAACTAAAGTGCACGCGTGGTTGCAGACTACGTGGTGCATGATCCTGTCTTTCTATTGGATAGTACATCTGATAGAATCTTTTCTGATAAAGTAATTGTACTATGCGTATCACTGATTGAGTATAAATATCAGTGATACCATACCATGTTAGCATGCGAGATTGTAAGATCATAACTTCAATAGCAAAAACTCCATTGTAAAACCCAAGTTATTAATCAAGCATTCGGCATATGTTATCTATTTCATCTTGTTCATCTATTTGTGTTACAATGCTTGTGTATGATTGATAAATCCTTATATTGTTGTTAGAATCATAGTCATTATTTAACTCAAAATCAATTTCAATATTCAACAAGTGGTATCACAGCGGGTCAGATCAAAAACCTGTTCATAGAGATTCATTTCATTGTTACAGTTCTAGATCTGAATCGTTTCTCAGATCTAGTATTCCGCAACTGTTATAAATCTCTATAACACGCTTTTACTGAAAAGATCCTATTGAAATCAATTCAAAATGACTGATTCTACTACTACCTATGCCAACATGCTCAATTACGCCAATCTAATTGGTTCATCAACAAAAGCTCCTATGCTCGTTCCAACCTACTACGATTACTGGGCAGATCGTATGAAGGACTACTTGGAAGGACTTGATGATGCAAAAGACATCTGGAGATCAGTAAAGGATGGGCCTCACACTGACATAGCAGGAAGGTTCATTAACCTTGATGATGTTGAAGGCGGTGGAGTTTTAAATGCTGCAGACCTAAGGAAAGTGAGGAATGACGAAAGAGCAATGCGTGAATTGCGAAGTGGACTTGGTCCTGATGTTCGTCATCATATTTCTGGTGCAAAATCTGCTAAGGAAATTTGGGATCGTTTAGTTGTCCGCTTCGCTGGTGACAATACATTACAATCAAATGTCGTTCAGGAGGTATTAGCTGACTTTGGCAACTTTAAGCAGCAAGAAAACGAGAGTCTGGAACAAGCTTACGTGCGCTATAGCAAAATGGTGTATGATCTGGAGAAATATGGTGAAACCCGAAGCCAACAGGAGATTAACATAAAATTTGTCTACAGCTTAAGGTCTGAATGGAGACCTATCATGCTGATGGTCAAATCATATGAAAACATCAATACCTACTCATTAGCCAGTCGCTACAATCTGGTCAAAGCTCATGAGCCTGATATTTGTGGAAGACGAAGTGAGAAAGCTGCAGGTGCTAGTTCATTGGCTCTTGTGTCAAAGACTGAAGATGAAGAAGAAAATGATGAACCAGATGGTTACATGGAAGGTGAAAACGGTGAGACAATTGCACTTTATGCAGCAAACAATCGAAGATTCAAGAAACCTTTTGTCAACAAACCTAATCCAACAAAAACTTACAAAAACTTTTCCTATACTCTGAAGCCTAAACCTGAGATTTTCACACCAAAGGAAGATGGAGCCAAATCTGAAGGGTTTTCTAGCAAACAATGAACAAATAATTTCATATGGTTCACATGCAACCCTAGAAAGATCTATGTTTTCTTCTATGAAGATAATAAACTAAAATCCTAAGGCCAACAATTATTTCTAAAGATCAAATGAAGAATAACCAACCTTTTGATCTTGTTCTTGAAGCTAGCAGTACAAGTGTCCTGCCTCAAATGCAAGTCACACCCAAGCAATGGAGAAGACAGTCCAGCAGAGTAATTTTGGTAAAAAGTGGCACAGAGAATAAGGGTGCCAGAGGGTTCCCTTTATAGCCTCCAAAGGGTTACACCTAAAACCCTAAGGAGCCTCCAAGGTGGGCAAGCCTGTTGGCCACTTAGACCAGGCTTCCTTAAACCCTATTAGGGTTTTCGCCAACCCTAGGAGAAGCCTCCAGGGTGGCGCCATTTTGGCCCCTGGCTTATCTCTTGCCAGTTATTCAACTATTGAATAAACACAAGTCATCCCCTGCACTTTAATTAATTAATTTAATCACTAAATTAAATCCAATTAATTCTAGATTAAATCTCAATTAATTATTATAGTTTCTAATTAATATATTAGCACTTAAATATATTAATAAACCATTTAATTAATTCTATTGATTTATTAAACAATTAATAAATCAACCTTTTACTCTACCGAACTCTATCCTAACCTCCAGCTATGAGGGCAACCCAAATGGACTTTGCTTCAATTAACAAGATAAATATAAATATAAAGTCATGGCTTAGACACCTAATCCAACAAAATCATCCACTCCGAAGCCAGTCGAACTCAAGACTTCAGAGTTTGCCAAAGATAGATCAGAAGGGAAGAAAGTTGCTGATGATTCAAACTTTGATTGCTACTACTGTCATGGAAAGAACCATTTCGCTAAGAACTGTATGTTGAAGAAGCACAATGAAATGCAATCAAAAGTGAAGGATGAGGCTTATTATGCCAGGAAAATGGAAGAGGTGAGAGAAAAGACTAAGGACTTAGCCTTAATGGCCTGTGATGTTCACTTGGGAACATATCAAGTCTGGTCTTCGGACTCGGAGGATGAGGAAGTGAGAAAGCCATCTCATAGTGCCTTCTTAGCCTATGATGTTGATAAAAGCTTTCTAGATGACACTTCGGAAAAGGTTATTGGTGAAGATATTTTGGATGATAAGGTGGTTGCTGAGGGTCTGGGATGGGAAGGCGTTGGTGATCTTGGTCAGAATGACTTCGGAATGAAGAAGGTGATTAAAGAAGATGCTCTGAAGGTAGTATTTGATGACTATTCGGATGACGATGAAGAACTCTGCTTCATGGCAAAGGACACTCGTCTAACCATCCCGGAACAGGTATCAAAACTTCTCTTATCCTTTAAAATTTCAGAATCCAAATTTGCACCCATGATAAATGAAATAACACATTACTGTTCTGTGATGCATAAACTGCTTGTCGATGCTAATAATAGGGAGAATTTGAATGAGCAGGAGATTCTCAACCTGAGGGGGATAGTGGAAATTACGAGGCTAGCCCTAGAGAAGACCAATTTTAGAATCTCTCTGTTAGAAGAAACTAGAGAAAAACTTTTAAATAACAATGATGTACTGTTGAGACAACGAAACATATTTTGTGAAACTGCTAGACGACTGTATGCTCACATTACCCGTATTTATCATTCTGTTGATGTATGCAATGTGCAACATAGAAAACTTTTACCCTTCATTGAATTCAAGCTTAAGAATGTTGATAGTGTTACTTATGAATGTGAATCTATAGTCTCAGGGTCCGAAGTGACTAACCCTTCGTACAAAAATGGTTTAATCTCTGTTGAAAAACACTTAACTGCTGAAAATTTGTTAAAACTGCTGCCTCAAGAGATTCCAATCTTGAAATAGCACGTACCTCAAAGTGAAAACAAATATGATGTTGTGGTAGAAACTGTGTCTGAAAATGATTCTGAATCTGATTCGGATATGGAGGAAGTTGACTGTTCAACCTTGTCCTTGCATAAATCATCCTCCACATCCGCATCACCATCCGAAGACATCTCACAATTATCTTCGGAGGATAAAGGCAAGACGAAAATTGATTGTGAAAAAGAAAATTCAAAAAACTTGGAAATTGTTAAAACTAAGACTCAAATTTCTGATGAATGTGAATCTTATGAAGGTTATCTCAAAAACTCTTCCAAAAGACTAGTCCATGTTGCTTGTGTTTATCCTAAGGTTTCTTATTTCAAAAACTCTATTTTTGTGTAACCTGGTGGTATGCTTTTGATTGATAATGATTTACAAAAGATGGTTGATAAGGATAACTCCACAGTCACTGAGGAAGGATTCTTCTCATCATCTAAAATGTTTGAAAATCAAGTAAACGAAAACATGGAAGTAAAAATCAACATAAGAAAGCAGGATTTGTATGATCACAACATTTACAACCGTTTATGTTATGAAAAGGAGAAAATACCAAAGAATTTGACAAATCTTTTGAATACTAAAAACGACAATCATGTTTATACTAACCGAAACTACAAACAAATTCAAGTTATGGAAAAACCCATAACTCCGAAGATGGATGTTTTTCAGTTAATGGAATCAAAAGAAAGTGTACCACATGCTAAATCTGCTGAAAACGAGGCATCAAAAATTAAATCTGAGATCTCTTATCCCTCAATGCAATTCCCAAATTTTAAGGATAAGAACAAAACACAAATCGCTCCGAAGCCTGTGGTACACAACATCAAAATTTTTCAAAAACCTCAATTTCAAAATCAGGCATCAACTTCCAAAACAAACACTACTGTTGTAATTTCAAAACCAACAGTGAATATTTTAAAATTAAAACAAACCCAAAATCTTGTCAAAAGGAAAACACCCTTCGAAGTTTCAATACCAACAAACGCAGTCGCTTCAACTTCTGGAACAAAACCCACCGATTCAAATGTATCAGAAGTCAAAAATCAATTTTCCAAACCAATATTTGTTCCAACAAAACCCAATTTTCCAAATCCCAAAATTCAAAACTCAACGAAGAAAACTTTTTCAAAAGATTACAACTCGATAGACACATTTCATCATTGGTTAGACAAAAACTTGGATCTGTTTAAAGATAAAAATCTTTCACTAAACGATTTCAAGTTGGAATACGAAGAGTACCTCTGTGCCTCTACGTCATGTAGTCCAATGTCAAAGAAATCAACAATTGAAATTACAAAACAAAATTGGAAAAGGAATGATTTGAAAGAAAATCTTACCGTTAAAACCAAGTCTTCAAAATCATCATCATCTAAAGTAACAACAACAGCTTCAAAGTCAAAATTAACCAAATAAATATAGGTTCCGAAGTCTTACACTTTGTCAGTCACTTCAGACTCATCTGTTTTGACAAAAAGCCTTTCAGAATATTGTTCAAACTCTTCGGAATCATGTTCATCACATGAGGCTTCGGAGAATTTAATAAACTTAAATGCAAATGAAATTACCGAAGAGGCTGTAGAAAAGTGGATTCAAGAATCCTTCGCTTACCCAGAGGACACAAGATTGATTGGGTACCAATTTCTTCTTGATTAATTGCAGATAACGTCTACTGAGCGGTACGATGCTAAATGGTATATGTATAGTGGCTGCTCAAGACACATGACAGGAAAAAGGGAATATCTATGGGACTACTGAACACTGGATGATGCGGGAAATGTTCGGTTTGGCAACAATGAGACATGTCCAATTCGAGGTTATGGAAAAATGACAAATGGTCAATTTACGATTAACAGGGTGGCATTTTTGGAAGGTTTAAAGCATAATCTGGTTAGCATTTCTTAGTTAGTTGTGGGAACTGGAAATGAAGTCACATTCAATCATCATGGAAGTATAATTGCAAAAATGGATACAAAAGAAGTTTTGTTAAAATCTGAAAGGAATGGATTAATGTTTCCCTTGAATCTGAAGCCAGTGACTGGTGGGCAATCTCTTTGTCTTCTTTCCAAAGCCAACTCTGATGTCAGCTGGTTGTGGCACCGAAGACTTGCTCACTTGAACTTTAAAAATTTAAACAAACTTGTGGCTATGGATTTGGTTCGTGGTATGCCTGCTTTAAAATTCGATAATGATTCACTTTGTTCTGCGTGTGAACATGGGAAGCAGACAAAGCAAAGGCATCCAACTGTGATTAACCCAAAAATCACCGAACCATCCGTAGTGGAGTCGATAGGAAAGAAAAAGTATATTTTAGTGATTGTTGATGATTATTCAAGGTTTACATGGGTCTTATTCTTAAGAAACAAGTCAGACGCTGTTGAAGAAATCATCAATTTTATCAGGAAGATGGAGGTAATGCTCAACCTGAAAGTCCGAACTGTACACAGTGACAACGGTTCGGAGTTCAAGAATCAAACTCTTGATGGATTCTTAAAAACAAAGGGGATCAATCATAATTTCTCAGCACCCTATACTCCTCAACAAAATGCTGTTGTGGAAAGACGAAATCGATCCTTGTGTGAAGCAGCTAGAACAATGCTTAATTTTGAAAATCTACCCATGTACTTCTGGGCTGAAGCAATTTCTACAGCTTGTTTCACTCAAAATAGATCCTACATCCACAAGAGATTTCATATTACACCTTACGAAGTACTCAACCGAAGGAAACCAAATGTCAAGTTTCTTCACATCTTCGGTTGTAGGTGTTTTATCTTGAATTTGAAAGATCATCGGACAAAATTTAATGATAAATCAGAAGAAGGGATTTTTCTTGGTTACTCACAAGACTCAAAAGCCTATAGAGTCATGAACAAGAGAACTCGCAGAATTGAAGAAACCTTCAATCTCTCATTTGATGACTACTATGTCAAGAAGTCACAACATCCTTTCCCAATGTCCTCGATCTTTCCAAAACCAGCTGTTGATGCATCACCAATCACAACCTTCGACACAGAATTTAATCTTCTCTTTGATCCACCTGTACAAGCCTTGGACTCCGAAGCTAGAGCACCAGATAATCATGTGTCTGAACTGTCTAAGCTTACAGATGGACCCGAAGAGTCAACTCCAAGTAGTGTCCACAGACCCTCTTCGGCTGAGAGTGAGAGTTTACATGGATCCACAGGGAATTCTGGGTTCGAGGGGGAGCAAAGCAATTCAAGTCTTAATAACCCTTCACATGAAGTTTCACACATCATGTCCCTCTATCCACAAGTCGAGGGGGAGCCATAAGCTAATGTCGAGGGGGAGCCAGAAGTAGCAACTCCTAACTCTTCGGATCATGAAGGAACAATCTCTTCACCAACTAGTGTCGAGGGGGAGCAATTACTAAACTACTATTCATTCTTCAAACTTAAACACTCCACAAACAAATGTCACAAACTCAAATAATCACTTAATAATGGATGATTTCCCTTCCACTTCGGGTTATCCTTCTGATATTGAGTAAATTGATTCTGAAGGACCTCCTGAATTTAATCCAAATTATCCTCCTTTGGAAAAGTGGACTAGAAATCATCCTCCATCACTTGTCATCGATAATGTTCATAATAAAGTATTGACTCGCGCACAACTCCACCAAAAACAACTTGATTTAAACAAAAGTTCGGAGTTGTGCATGTTCAATGTTTTTATTTCAAAGATAGAACCAAAGAACGTTAAAGATGCATTTGATCACCCTGACTGGATTGAAGCAATGCAATTGGAATTAGAGGAATTTGAAAGAAACAAAGTTTGGAGGTTAATTCCAAAACCTGCTAATGCTTCAATTGTTGGTCTCAAATGGGTGTATAGAAATAAGCTTGACACCGAAGGCAATGTGGTTCGGAACAAAGAAAGGCTGGTTGTCAAAGGTTATTGTCAAGAGGAGGGGATTGACTACGAAGAGACATTTGCTCCTGTTGCCAGACTCGAATCAGTTCGGATATTTTTAGCTTATGCTGCACATAAAAAGTTTGATGTCTATCAAATGGATGTCAAATGTGCCTTTTTGAATGGTGATCTCGAGCAAACCGTCTTTGTTGAACAACCACCTGGCTTTGAAAGTAAAGAACATCCAAACCATTGCTATGTGTTAGAAAAAGCCGTCTATGGTTTAAAACAAGCTCCAAGGGCTTGGTATGAGACATTAACAAAATTTTTAAAAGAATCAAGCTTCAAACAAGGTTTAGTGGATCCAACACTTTTCAGAAAGAAAGTTGGATCTCATTTAATGTTAGTCCAAATCTATGTTGATGACAAAATCTTCGGATCCACTTACCCTATTTTCTCAAAATATTTTGAAAAACTAATGAAAAGCAAATTCCAAATGAGTATGATGGGAAAGATTAACTTCTTTCTTGGATTACAAATAAACCAATCCAAGGAGGGGATATTCATCAATCAACAAAAGTACACGAAGAGTTTGCTTGAACGCTTCGGAATGACTAACTGCTCAAATGCAAAAGTTCCTTTGCCTGCAGGTACAAGGTTGAATCCTTCATTGGACAAACCAAAGATAGACATACAACAATACTGAAGCATGATTGGATCACTGTGCTATCTCACAGACAGTCGTCCTGATATCATGTTTGCAGTATGCAATTGTGCAAGATATCAGGCTGACCCAAGAGAATCTCATCTGGCTGCGGTTAAGACAATCTTTCGATATCTTCATGGCACTACTGCTTATGGCCTGTGGTACCCGGCAAACTCTGGCTTTTACATACAAGCTTATTCAGACTCAGATCTTGGTGGATGCTCTATTGATCGCAAGAGCACTTCGGGGGGCTGTCAATTCTTAGATGGAAAGCTGATTAGCTGGCAATCCAAGAAGCAAACTTGTGTCTCTATCTCCACAGCAGAAGCAGAGTATGTAGCAGCCGCAACATGCACTTCATAAATCATTTGAATCCAAAGCCAACTGAAAGATTATGCCATCAACATGAGAAAAATTCCTTTATTTTGTGACTCTCAAAGTGCAATTCGTATATGCCACAATCCAGTTCAACATTCCAAGACGAAGCATATAGCTCTTCGCTATCACTTCATCAAAAGTCATGTTGAGGAGGGGAATATTGAGGTGCACTTTGTTCACACTACAGAACAATTGGCAGATATCTTCACATAGGCTCTGAATGAAGAAGCATTCACAAGAATAGTTCGTGGACTTGGAATGATAGATGGATCCACTCTTCATTGAATCACATATTTGCTCACTCTTACTCTTTTCTTTAGTTCAATAATTTGCAAAATCATAAAACTCCGCAGCACTCCAAAGTAAAATATCACTTCGGAACTCTGCGGAATAAATCAAGAAAAATCACTTCAAATAACACCGCAGCTCTCCGAAGTAAAATATCACTTCGGACCTCTGCGGAACAAACTTTTTGTCCATACAAACTCCTAAAATTGAAAATTTAAACTGAACATATTTTGACTTCGTCTCTTAAGAATAAAAATAAAAAGTCTCTAAGTCAAAAACAAAATTCAAAAACAAGAAAAATCAAGTTCTTGAGAAATCACACCAAGCCATGAGAAAAAAATTTGATGCAAAATGACAAAGTCTAACCTTTTATTCGTGAATTAATCATGTAAAGGACAAAACTTTGATTTTAGATTCTGATAATCATACCTTATTGCACTAAAAGGTATTTGGGAATCGACTTGAAACATTGGTAAGAAAACAGACTTCGAAGTGAGGTTAAGGCTATTTTACATCTGAAGCCTTGTTTGATTCCTATATCCTTAACATAATGCCTATTTCTAACCACCCTTCGGAACTTGATTCGCTTCAACTTCAAATTAATCATGTAGCCTCAAAACTACACAGGATAACTCAAGTGCTCCGAAGTCGTCTTCAAAGATAGTACCAACATTGTTTGAATAAGCAAATTTAAATTTATTTTCATTAATGGTACAAAATTGAACTACATGAAGATTTTCACACTCAAGGATTGTTTTAAAAACAAAATCAAAAGGCACCAAAGAAAGAAACCAGATGGTGAAAATTTTGTATCTTCGGATAAGAAAATCCAAAATAGAAAAGATAAAAAGAGTGTTGAAAATATAAAATATGATCACATCAAAAAAAAGGTTTGCACCGTTTATTGTGTGACAAATATATATATATATATTAAAGATAAATGCGGAATAAATAATAAGAGTTGCAGATTAAAAATATATAATCTGATCGCCACAAATAAAGGTTTGCACCGTTTACTGTGTGAAAGATATATAAATAATATAAATTGCAGTAATTAAATGACTTAAAGCGATAAATAATATAAATGACTATAATTAAAAGACATAAAACGGTAAATAATGTAAATGACTATAATTATATAAATATATATATATCAAGTAGGTTCGTCAATAGATTGACTGAACTGGGTTACAATAGGACTATGGAACGACTGGTCTATCAAGTAGGTTCGTCAAATAAATTGACTGAACTGGCTTAGGGTTGGACTGGATTTCTAATAGACTGTGTCTCTATTTGTTCTTGTTTGATGATCTTGGTGATCTTGGTTTTCTTGTTTGATGATCTTGGTGTTCTTGGTGTTGATCTTGGTGTTCTTGGTGTTTTTCTTGGTGTTCTTGGTGTTTTTGTTGGTGTTCTTGGTGTTTTTGTTGGTGTTCTTGATTTTTTTGGTGAGTGTTTGGAAGGTTGGAAATAAGATGGTGGAAGTTGGAGAGGTTTTTGAGAGGGTTTTGGTTTATAATTATGTGTTGTTATGAAAAAATGGTGTAAAAAATGGTTATAAAGGGTGTAAAATGAGTTTTGGGTGGATTTTGGATGAATTTCGGAAGTTTCGGGACCAAAACTGTAACTTTGGAGCTGAAACACGCGGGTTGGTCGGCTGGGTCGGAGGCGGGTCGAATCCGGGTTTGGGCGCGGTTTTCTTGTGAGATGAAAGGGGGCGAGTTCGGTTCGGGGACGGATCCGGATCTGGATCTACATTCCGGATTCAGAAGCTGGGTCGCTGAGGAGTGGGCTTCGGATCTTGGGCTGCGCACTTGGGCTGGACGCTTGATGGGCCGGATCTGGTGGGCAGGGCGGGTACTGTAGCAGCCTGTTCCATTTTAATTAAATGAATTGATTTTAAATGTTTTAAAATTCAAAATAAATTCAAATAAATTAGGAAAAATCATTTTTAATTTATAAAATTAATTAAGTCTAATAAAATAAATTATTTAGAAAATATATTTCCAAAAATTCATTTTAAATAGATTTAATTTAATTTTCTTTTGAATTTTTCTTTGTTTTGGCTTTAAAACTCATTTTCTATTAAATTGCATCTTTTATCAAAATCAATTATTTAGAAAATAATTAAAATAACTATTCCTCAATAATCAAGTTTAATAAATGATAAATTTAACTCCAATCTTTTTTTTTTTTAAATTATTTTCTTATTTTCTCGTTTAATCGTTCAATCTCGAATCCACGCAACCTGAAATAGACTTATAATATTTGTCAGAAAATATAAAAACAGTTCGTCTTATTTCAATGATGGTCACATACAAAAACATTTTTCAACAATTTCCCCCTATGTGATCATTGATGAAATAAGGACAGATATAATCACATTAACAATTTTAACATTGAAGATTTGGGATAAAAGTTTTGTCAATGATAAGATATATATAAAGCCTTTGTAATCATTTTGAAAGTTTGTGACTTGGTTTTACATATCTTATGTTTTGAAAAAGATTTTGAAGAATGTTTGTTTCCGAATCAAAGTCTCGGGTTCGATTATCAAAGGGTAGCCATATATGTATTTAAAGAAATTTCTTAAGATTTTATAGCATTATTGATGATGACAAGTGGTCTGACAGGTCGATTCAGATGAACGCTCATAGATATAGCTCACATTTCACTTGGGTGTTTGGTTGTTCTGGCAGCAGAACAAGTTAATGATCACTAAAAATGAGTGATATCTCTCTCTGACGACTCACACTCATATTGGAGGTGTTCATCTATGCTTTTCCTGTAAAGTCACTTAGTCTCATTATTAGATAATCAATCACATAAGACTGGTTTCGACATTACTCAGCGGGTTTCTTCATTCATGCCATTAACGTTCACTCTCTCTCCGTCGGGAAATACATGTAGAGGGGTTTAGCAATTTTCATAGTGCAGTTTGCAACTAAGAATCTTCAGTGATGAAGGCTACAGTATCCCGGGAAATCCATTATTGTTGCAGCTTCTTCTTTGATGGTATCCTGTTTGTTGATCAATATCAATTTATTGTAAAAAGATATTTTGTTTTATCATTGAGAAGTTGCTATAATTGAGAATAATTTTTTGTGTAATTTTTTTTAAGAGTATTTATCTTGAGTGATTGAGATATCTGCTTTTCTGAAAAAGGAAATGGTTAAAAACAAATTGCGGGATTTGATGATGTTTGTTTTGAAATAACCATTTGGTTGAGAGTTTGTTTAACTTGGTATTTCTTCGGTGAGTGATTTGACTTTCTTGTTGACTCGTCTTTGAGGATTGGATGTTGATAGATCTTTGTTTCGCCTTTGATTTTCTTATAAGGATATGTCGTTGTTTGGAGTCTTTCCAATTTTGCGGCTGTCTTCATTTTTGGCTTTTAACTAGGTAGGGATAGGTGGCATAAAAGACATTTTGTCTAGTATGTAAGAAATGAATGTATCGTCCCTGGTCATTTTGATATCTAAGCAAAAATGAGACCGTGACAAGGCATAATCGGATATACCTTATAAGCAATAGTGACACACCTAAGCTCACAAGAAATGAATTCCACAATGATTTAGATCGACGAGGCACAAATTCTCACGTGGGTTTTGTTTTCATCTGAACCTCCTAACCTTATGTCCCTTGATTGTTTAAAATCGTCAATAATGAAATAAAATCGAAGGAAATAAAGTTATATACATTATGAAAAGTAGGAGATTTGAACCTTCACTCCAATTGAGAATCAATATGACTTAAAATCTTCATCGAGCATAAGCATCTGAAAATTAAGTCAAAAGACGATTAATCACAAGGTTCTATAAAAGCTTATTATGACAAGTCTTTTATTGTTTTTTTTTAAATTTGTTTTTCTGAATGTTTTTGGAAATTTTGGTTATTTGAATGTTTTTTGAAATTTTGGTTTTTAAGGAAAGATATGAAAATTATAAAAATCTAAAATCTTTTTGTCTTTTGAAGTTTTGTAATTTTTTTTGTTTTTCCTTTTTTTGAATTTTTTTTAAATAAAAGTAAACACAATTTTGTACAAACAAAAAGTAAAAGTTTAAGGATGGATGATATCTGGATTTAACATTCCTAGACGGCCTAGGAAGTATTGAAATTTTGTTTCATCGAGAGCCTTAGTGAAGACATCGGCAATTTGATCTTCGGTGTTTATGAAGTGTAATTCGATATGACCCTTTTGAATGTTGTCTTTAATGAAGTGATATCGAATATCGATGTGCTTTGTCATGGAATGGTGAACGGGATTGTGAGAAATGGCTATTGCACTGGTTGAGTCACAAAATATGGGAATTTGTGAAACTCTGAAGCCATAATCACGCAGTTGAGTTTGCATCCATATGACTTGTGAACAACAGCTGGCGGCAGCGACGTATTCAGCTTCTGCTGTTGATGTGGATACACAACTCTGTTTCTTTGAAGACCAACTCACTAGTCAACCTCCTAGGAATTGACAGCTACCAGATGTACTTTTCCTATCTAGCTTGCAACCTCCATAGTCTGAGTCGGTGAAAGCATTCAGCTGAAAATCGGATTTAGCTGGATACCAAAGGCCAAGTTTGGGAGTGCCTTTTAGGTATTTGAAGATGCGTTTCACAGCAATGACATGAGATTCCATAGGATTTGCTTGGTATCTGGCACAGACACAAGTAGAAAACATAATGTCAGGTCTGCTGGCAGTGAGGTATAATAGTGATCCGATCATTCCACGATATCTTTTCTGGTCAACGGGTTTGCCATCTAAGTCTGCATCGATTTTGTATCCAAAGGCCATTGGGGTTTTGGCAGTATTGGATTTGTCCATTGAAAAGCGAGTGAGTAGGTTTTTGACATAATTCTCTTGGTTGATGAAAATTCCATCAGTTGACTGTTTGATTTGAAGTCCGAGAAAAGTAGTCATCTCCCCAATCATGCTCATTTCAAATTTGCTTTTCATTAAATCTGCAAACTTAACACTCAAAGATTCATAAGTAGAACCGAAAATAATGTCATCAACATATATTTGTACGATTAACAGATGTTTATTAAAGATTTTACGAAAAAGGGTTTGATCGATTGAACCCCTTTTAAAACCTGATTCTTCGAGGAATGTTGACAAGGTGGCATACCAGGCACGGGGTGCTTGTTTTAAGCCATAGACAGCTTTTTGCAATTTGAAGCTGTGATGAGGAAATTTGGGATCTTCAAAGCCTGGTGGTTGTTGGATATAAACATCTCGATCTAATTCTCCATGTAGGAATGCACATTTAACGTCCATTTGAAAAACTTTAAAGTTCTTATGTGCAGCATATGCGAGAAAGATGCGGATAGCTTCTATTGTGGCGACTGGAGCATATGTTTCATCGTAGTCTATTCCTTCTTGTTGTGAATAGCCTTTGACTACGAGACGTGCCTTGTTTCGACACACGACTCCTTGATCATCAGTGTTGTTTCTGAAAACCCATCTTGAACCTATGACAGTAACATCGGGTGGTGTAGGAACAAGATTCCATACGTCATTTCTTTCGAATTCAGCTAGCTCTTCTTGCATAGCTTTTACCCAGTCTGGGTCTTTGAGAGCAGTATGTATGGTTTTGGGTTCAGTCATGGATAGGAAGGCTCCAAATAAGCATTCATTGGCAGTTGCGGCTCTAGTTTGGATGCCTGAATTGGGATCTCCGATGATTAGGTCAGTGGGATGGTTTCTGGTCCATTTTATTAAACGATTTTCTTCCGTTGTAATAATAGGATTTTCAGTATCCCATTGTTCTTCTCCAGTAGTTTCTTCTTGGAAGAGGTTTGAAGGTTCCCCCATAAATGTTGCATCGGGATTGTTTTGGATATTTGGGGATGGAGTGGTAAAATCTGGGGTGGTTAAATTTGGAGTGGTTAAAGGAGGATTTGGTGTTTGTTCTAATGAGGAAGTATGTGTTTGTGGTTCCCCCTCAACTTGATCTGCAACATTTCTGTTTCTTTGTGGAGTTCCTTCAGTGGTTGTTCATGTAGGATCAATTTGAGTAGTTAGAATTTCAGAATTATAAGCAGTTTTAGGTTGTTCAAAAAGTAAATCAATATCAACTTCAATGTCTATGTCAGGAGATGGTGTTTGTGGAATTGGATTTTGAAAAATATTATCTATCATTTGTGAACCAAAATGTTCACGATCCAATTTTCTGACATAAAATTCATCGAAGTGGACATCGGTACTTTCTTCAATTACTCTTGTACGTTTGTTCAGTACTCGATAAGCAGCTGAAGAAAATGAGTAACCAAGGAAAATTCCTTCGTCCGACCTTGATTCAAATTTTGAAAGGTGGTCTTTATTATTCTTTATGAAGCATCGACAACCAAAAATATGAAAAAATTTGATATTTGGTTTTCGGTTGTTAATGACTTCATATGGTGTTTTATGAAGATTTTTGTGAATTAAGGAGCGATTTTGTGTGTAGCAAGCTGTGGCAATTGTTTCTGCCCAGAAGTATTGTGGCAGATCAGCAAAGATGAGCATTGATCTTGCAGCTTCGCACAGAGTTCGGTTCCTTCTTTCAACAACACCGTTTTGTTGAGGAGTGTAAGGGGCTGAGAAGTTGTGTTCGATGCCTTTGTTTTTGAGAAATGAGTCTAGAGTTATGTTTTTGAACTCTAAACCATTATCACTTCGGATTCTTCGAACTGGTCTTTTGAGCTTTAGTTCGATCTGTTTTATAAAGTTGATCATCTCTTCTGGTGCTTCTGATTTTAGTCTTAAGAAAAAGACCCATGTAAATCGAGAGAAGCCATCAACTATGACAAGGACATACTTCTTCCCTTGTATTGTTTGGATTTTGGCGGGTCCACATAGGTCTATGTGCACCAATTCTAGTGGTTCGGATACACTAGATTCTGTAATGCTTTTGTGAGAGGATTTGGAAAGTTTTCCCTTTTCACAAGCGGCACAAAGTGTTTCATTGTCGAGCTTCAGAAGTGGCAGTCCTCGAACTAGATCATCGCCGATCAATTTGTTGATGTACCCGAAATTTAGATGGGAAAGGCGGCGGTGCCATAACCAACTAATATCTGCTGGGGCTTTGGATAGCAGACAAATATCGGGTTTACCATAAATAAGATCCATGTCTAGTGGATACATATTTCCGGCACGTTGTGAATCAACAATGATTTCTTTGGTGTTGGCGTTCATGATCAAGCTTTGTTGTTTCGTGAATAAAACTTCAAGATCGTTATCACACAGTTGAGAAACACTGATGAGGTTGTGTTTCAGGTCATCGACATAGGCAACTTTCTTTATGGTAAATTTACCATTTGTTATGTTTCCATAACCTTTGATTTTTGCCGTCATGTTGTTGCCAAATGTAACGTCTTGATTGGTTTAGGTGGGTCTGAAGTCACGAAGGTAGTTTCTGTTTCCTGTCATATGCTTGGAGCAGCCACTATCAATGTACCATGTATCATCATTGGGTTCTCCAGCATTAGATCCCTGCAATTAGACAGAAATTTTAGGTACCCAGATCTGAATGGGTCCTGATTTGTTAGCTTTTGCTATTTTGGGTTTGTTGTTCAATGACTTTGGTTTATTGTGATAGAATGGTTGAGGTTTGATTTGATTTATCAAGTTTTCCCAAAATATGATTTGTTTTTGATAACCTGTGAGTTGATAAGATCTGTGATTTGGTGAACGATATCCTAGATGTGAAAATTGATTTGAAAAGTTTTCTTCATATCTAGGGTATGATGAACGGTTTTGAAAAGGTTTTGGATAAGGTTTTGATTTTTGTTTGGAAACCTGTTTATGAGGTATGACGTAGGGTTTAATTGGTTTCTTTGGTTGGTTTTCAAAAACTTTTGGCTTGACAATTGGGGTTTTGGTGACTTGAATGGGTTTTTTGCTTATTTGTTGTTTCTTGGAGTATTTTTGTCCCGGACTTGTTTTTCCAACAATTGATGAACTCATTGTAGGAAAAGCAGTTGGTACAGAAGTACTACCAACCTCGTAAAAGGAATTTTCTCCATTCAAAAAGTTTTTTGATTTGATGGTTTTGTTGGTATGTTTGATTTGGTGAGTTAAAGAACTAGCTGAGTCTGTTTCAGAATTTAAGACTCTTTTGAAAGACTTTTTGGAAACAGTGAAAGCAGTATCATCCGGGCTACAGTTGATAACTGTTTCGTCATCTGAATCTTCCTCATTAACAGATGTGAAAAGATCTGGTAGAGTTGATTCAGAGTTTTCACAAATTATCATGTTTTCTTGATTTTCTAGTTCTTTTTCAAAGGTTTCTCTACCAATTCCTGGTCTGTAACTCGTATCAAATTTTCCAGTACCCAAGGTGTTTGCCTTGGTGAAAATATCATCACTGAGTTTTCTGGCAATTTTGATAGATTCCACATTCTGTATCAATCTTTTGTTTTCAGATTCAAGAAAAGTGATTTGGTTTAAAGAATCAGTCAGTTTTTCATTTATGATTTTGTGTTTTTCAGTTGACTCTTGAAAGTTTTGTGTTAACTGAATGATTTCCATTTCTAAAACTTCTTTTGTTTCAGAAGAAATGACTGATTGATTTTTTAATTCCAATTCCCTTTTCTGAATTAGAGATTGATTTAATTGTTCAAAGACGTGATTGTAATCTTCTGATTTTCTTTCAACGTCTCTTTCCAATTTGGTCCTTGTTCTGGCTAATTCTGCAAATTTGAGTTGTAGGGTTTGTAACTCACATTTGAAGATTTCAGAATTAACCACTGTGTCATGGTATTTCTTGAGATCAGCTTCTAAACTTTTCTCAATTTTGGATATATGGGACTCAAAAGGTAATTTAGAAAAACCGAGTTCAGAGATCATAGACCATACCTGTTCTATGACATTTGGAGCTCTTGAAGTTGTACCAACTACGAAGCAGAAGTTGGATTGTGTCGGTTCATTGTCGGCTTCGTCTTCAGAGGTTGGCCAGTATTCCACATTTGGTTCGTGGATTGCCATCAAAGCTCTTTGGTTTTCTTGGTTTTCCTTTTTCTTTAACTCATCGGCTTTTTGAGCGTAGTATGTCGAGTCTTTTATTTTTGTCTTGTTTTTGGCTCGGCACTCTCTTGCGTAGTGATTAGTTCCTTTGCAATTATGACAGATAATCACTTCTTCATCACTTTCTTCCTTTTGACTTTTGATTGGAAGTCGTTCTGGTGTTTGAGTTTGGATTTGTTGGGAAGATTGAGAGGAGTTTTGTTGGAATCCAGAAATTTGGTTGTTTGAAAAACCATTATTTTGATTATTGTATCCTTGATTTTGGAATCCCCGGTTTTGGTTTTGAAGACCGTTGTTTTGGTTATTGTTTTGATGATTTGAGTTGGGATTGTTTTGAAATCCCTGGTTTGAGTTATTTTGGAAAGAGGGTCTTTGCGAATTTTGTCCAAAATAAGGTCTTGGTTGAAAACCTTGGTTGTTTTGACCAAATTGTGGTCTTGGTTGAAATCCATAATTATTTTGTCCAAATTGTGGTCGGTTTTGAAAATTTGGTTTAAAATTCGATTGACCAAGATTTGGAATAAATCTTTGGAGATTTGTATTTGCAACCAAAGCACACAATTGTTGATAATCTGCTTCATCGTTCGAATCGAACTGATCAAAACAATTATTTACAAAATCTTGGCTTTGAAAAGTTGTGGTTTGATTAGAATGATTAAAGTTTTGATCGTTGAAAGGTGTTTGGTTTTGAGAAGATGTGGACACAAGAGCAAGTGGTCCTCCAAAAGCTGTAGATGTTGGTGGATCAATCGAGGATTCATACGATTGAAGTTCTCCGTACAAATTGTATAGAGTTTCCGTATGAATGGCAGGATTTCCCTGAATGATGAGTTTAACCATCTTCCAGCTTTCGTAAAGATTATTTAAAAATTTGAGATTGATCTCGTGTTGTGTCTTTTTGATGCCCAAGTTATTCAATTTTACCATGATAAAATTGAACCTATCATGTGCATCATGGATGGTTTCTGATGAAAGCATCTTGAAATTATCGAATTCATTTAAAACGGATGTTCTTTTATTTCCAATAATTCTTTGATTTCCACAAAAACGGTTTTTTAAGTTTTCCCAAATTTGATTCGCAGTCAACAGTATTATGTCATCCATTTGACTTAGAATACTGTGAGGTATGCCAGACACCAGTTCCTTTTTTGCTTGTAGTTCTAATTTTCTTCTGTTTTCAGCTTGAGTGACTTGATTTGTAGCAAGAGTAGTCATATTTTCTGAATCAGTATATGTGCCTTCAACACATTTCCAAACATCTTCATTTATTGTGTTAAGATGTAGATTCATTCGGCCAACCCACGAATTATACTCTTCAGGTATAAGTATGGGTGCCCGTGAACCAGATCCTAAGCTGTTGGCAATAGAAACTGAATTCATGTTAGAGTAATTAGCAGAAGACATGTTTTTAAGATTTTTAATTTTAAAATTTTTTTTAAAAAAAAAAGATTTTTAACAAGTGATATTAAAATAAAATATTCAAAGAAACGCTTATGGAAGGTTTATATAAACGCTAACCAAAAGTTTTTTCAACGAAAATTTCAAGGTAAATCACACGAGCTCTGATACCAATTGTTGAAAATATAAAATATGATCACCACAAATAAAGGTTTGCACCGTTTATTGTGTGACAAATATATATATATTAAAGATAAATGCGGAATAAATAATAAGAGTTGCAGATTAAAAATATATAATCTGATCGCCACAAATAAAGGTTTGCACCGTTTACTGTGTGAAAGATATATAAATAATATAAATTGCAGTAATTAAATGACTTAAAGCGATAAATAATATAAATGACTATAATTAAAAGACATAAAACGGTAAATAATGTAAATGACTATAATTATATAAATATATATATATATATATCAAGTAGGTTCGTCAATAGATTGACTGAACTGGGTTACAACAGGACTATGGAACGACTGGTCTATCAAGTAGGTTCGTCAAATAAATTGACTGAACTGGCTTAGGGTTGGACTGGATTTCTAATAGACTGTGTCTCTATTTGTTCTTGTTTGATGATCTTGGTGATCTTGGTTTTCTTGTTTGATGATCTTGGTGTTCTTGGTGTTGATCTTGGTGTTCTTGGTGTTTTTCTTGGTGTTCTTGGTGTTTTTGTTGGTGTTCTTGATTTTTTTGGTGAGTGTTTGGAAGGTTGGAAATAAGATGGTGGAAGTTGGAGAGGTTTTTGAGAGGGTTTTGGTTTATAATTATGTGTTGTTATGAAAAAATGGTGTAAAAAATGGTTATAAAGGGTGTAAAATGAGTTTTGGGTGGATTTTGGATGAATTTCGGAAGTTTAGGGACCAAAACTGTAACTTTGGAGCTGAAACACGCGGGATGGTCGGCTGGGTTGGAGGCGGGTCGAATCCGGGTTTGGGCGCGGTTTTCTTGTGAGATGAAAGGGGGCGAGTTCGGTTCGGGGACGGATCCGGATCTGGATCTACATTCCGGATTCAGAAGCTGGGTCGCTGAGGAGTGGGCTTCGGATCTTGGGCTGCGCACTTGGGCTGGACGCTTGATGGGCCGGATCTGGTGGGCAGGACGGGTACTGTAGCAGCCTGTTCCATTTTAATTAAATGAATTGATTTTAAATGTTTTAAAATTCAAAATAAATTCAAATAAATTAGGAAAAATCATTTTTAATTTATAAAATTAATTAAGTCTAATAAAATAAATTATTTAGAAAATATATTTCCAAAAATTCATTTTAAATAGATTTAATTTAATTTTCTTTTGAATTTTTCTTTGTTTTGGCTTTAAAACTCATTTTCTATTAAATTGCATCTTTTATCAAAGTCAATTATTTAGAAAATAATTAAAATAACTATTCCTCAATAATCAAGTTTAATAAATGATAAATTTAACTCCAATCTTTTTTTTAAAATTATTTTCTTATTTTCTCGTTTAATCGTTCAATCTCGAATCCACGCAACCTGAAATAGACTTATAATATTTGTCAGATAATATAAAAACAGTTCGTCTTATTTCAATGATGGTCACATACAAAAACATTTTTCAACAAAGAGAAAAATTGAAAATCATCAAAAAGATAAACATAAAATAATAAATAAATTGTCAAAAGAATCAAAGACAAAAAGATAAACAAGGGAATGAAAAAGAAAGAAAAATCAGCATTCAAAGGCCTATTCTTCTATTTGAAATAACAATACAAGGAACTCCTATGACATAGTTGAGTACTCTGTAGAGAATATGAACATTTCAAGTAGTCTATCTTAAATGATAAAGTTGGAGTGGTGTACGAAGCTCAAAGGCTTGTCATCAGAGTCTAGTATCAAAACACTTCAATTGATGAAAGGGAATATATTTTTCAAAAAGGATCTTCAAAGACAATCCAATTTCTATAAACACTTCTGATGTTCAAAATCAAGAATGAAAATTTTTTTAAATTTCAAATGCAAAGTATGTTATCATTGTTTTGTATGAAAAATTTGAAGCACATAAGTAAAAATCAAAACATATTCTCAATTGTGAAATCAAGTTGTGATGGGGTGATTAGACTTATACATCCATGACTGATATAGTATCAAACAAACTTCGAAATGGAAAATGGACTTCCAACATGATTCGAATGAGTCTGAACATTAATTTTTCAAATCTTCTTTTCATTATATTCCAGGCTATTAGGGATACGTGTCATGTTTGCATCACTTAAAAGGAAAACCAAAGATTCAAAGAAAAACAAAATGGAAATAAACCCCTTCGGAGTTAAACATAACTTCATGCTTTCACTCCGAAGTACATCTACAAGGATCATAATTTTACCATAAATCCGAAGTCAATTTATTGTTAAAATGATTTCTACATTTATGATATCACCCAGAGACAAAGATTCCTTAGAAATATGTGATCGTTTGTTCAAATACAGATGTCAATGAAATATTAAAGGAAAATCTTAACAATAAAGAGATAATAAAAAAGGGGGGTTCAAATTTTGAATCATTGCAACTGACAGCCGTACGTTTCTCCTTTTTGCAGGGATAGTGGGACGTGCTGTTGTTGAGGTGTCTGGTTCTTACTGGACCATTACAATCGTGCATTAAATGACCTAGGGACAACGAATACTATATAAACCTCTCACCGCTTCAGTTATACTCTTTACGCGAGCAAAACTTTAGAACTCTCTCTCTCTCTGCAAACTTACTCTCTAAGAAATCCTAAATTCCTTCATCCTCTTCCTTTCTTCAACAATGGTCGCTGAAGCTTCATCTCAAACCACTGAAGCTATGTCAATCCCAAACCTCAAGAGCCAATCGTCTAACCTAGTGCTTCGCAATGATCTGTCTCTTTACCCTAAACCAATCGATGCATTGGTGGAATGCATGAAAAGATCTGTTCTAGGTTATGCTCTAACCTGTACTCCTTCAGTTCTTGCAACTCTGGTTCATAGGGCACACTATACATCAAATGCCATGTTCGGTTCCAACAACCAAGTCAAATCAGTATTCTATGAGACTGTTGATTCAAAGGGCAAAACCAAAAAGGTGCAACTAACCAAGCAGAAGTTTGCTAAAGCTCTCCTCTTCCAATTTACAACTCGAAAGAAATGGTGGTCCCTTTTGCTGACCAACTAGTTGGTATGTTCAACGAAATGGGGTATGAACCCTTGCTTGAAAGGATCAGCACCTTCAAGAAAAATCAACTCCCTGATCTTTTGAGGTACTTCTTTAGCATCTTCCTTAGATGCCTTTCTGGAAGGACCTCAGGCTTGGACTCAGCAAGTGTTACCTTCCAAGGTCTTCTCTACGGAATCTACTATGATGTTAAAGTGGATTTCGCATCGATTCTTTGGACCGACTTTTGCTCCCACATAAATCATAGCATGAAGGGGACAGAAATCGCAAACGCAAGATTCTGGGCGATTGTTGTCCATGCCCACTACCAGCAAGCAGGGTATGTTCCTGATCCCTCACTTGGTGAAATGAAATTCACTCCTATCGCAATTCCTATTCTAGACGATGAACCTGTTGACTTCTGTGCTCAAATTCCACATATGCTCTCCAAAGTGCATATGGAGTGCAATGAGGTAAATACTTATCATAATACTCTAGTTATTCCTTATCCCACTCGTGACTTAAGTCAAGCAGCACCAATCAGAGAACAACCAAAAAGGAAAGGGAAGAAGAAGATCATTGGTGGATGACAACGCTATCGTCACACGCGTCAAAAACAATTTATAACCCACTTTTAATACGTAGATAGGGCAAGCGGGGTTGAGTCCAAGGATTTAGTGGTTAACTTTTAACGAGTTGTAAAGTAAATATTGACTGTGATGGTAAAAATATTGAAATTGTAACTTGAGAATAGAGAAAGAATTACTTCCGGTTTAGTTATCAACAACTAGTTTCGCATGTTTTACTATAATGATTCCGATATAATTACTTTGACATAATTACAGTTTACTAGCAATTACTATTACATGGGTAAATACATAATATGTTGAGTCAATTATTTGTCTTTGTCTAACAATTGAGTAGATTAGGTACAAACAATGGTTTAGCAATATTATGTTTTATCTAGATAATAGTAACATTACAACTTATTAACACATTACTTGAGCACAAAGTATATTAACCGATTATCCGTCTTAACTCGTTATTTAGGTGAGATAGGCACAAATAATATGTTGGTAATACTATGTCTTGAGAATATGATAGCAAGTAGAAATAGACACAAATAATTCACTAGTTGTATTCAAAGATATGAGAGTTTAATAATTACAATAGTAAAACATTTGTTCGGAATCAAAGTAAAAACATGTTATACTAAAGGTATGATAACATTACCAGAAGTAATCTGAAGAGATTAGCCTTCCATTCGAGTGATGATCGTGAAGATGGTCTTGGTGTTCCTCGGCATGTAAGTTGGAGCGTTTATCATTCGAATTATCTTGAATTACTACTAGAATTACCACCGAAAGGGATAATATATTGGTTCTAAACAACTAACTAAGAGATATTTCGACTATTACAACTGATAGAGAGTAAATTGGTAACTTGATGTCTAAAGGATGTAAATTGGTGTCTAAATCCGTGCATAGAGTGCCTCTATTTATACTTGCTGAACACAGTGCTCGCGTCGCGACCATGTGTCCGTCGCGTCGCGAGGGTGCTTGGCTGGTGGTCGGTGCGCCTTTTGTCGGGTCAGTGCGTCTTCGCTGGTATGTTGAGCTTTCCGTCGCGTTCCCTTTTGGTCGCGTTGCTTTTGGTCGCGTCGCGAAGATGCTTGGCTGGTGGGTTTGTTGGTAGTCTCGCGACTAAGAAGTTGGTGGTGTCGCGTCCTAGGTCTTCGCGTCGCGACGCATGCATCCGTCGCGGCGCGAGTGCTGTAGGTTTTTGGTCTTCTGTCTTGCTGCTCTTCACGTCGCGACACAGAGGCTGTCAAGTCGCGATTGCTGTATTTTTTATGAGTTTTTCGCCTTTTTACTCTTCGGTTTGAAGTATCACTTCCTCGGGTTTGATTGTTTTATTAGAGTTTCTTGGGTCTTGTTCCTGAAAATAAGCCATAAAAGTTAACACACAAATCCCTCTTGTTTTCCTCACACCAGCAGCTCCGGAGAACTCTGTTCAAGTTAAACATGAATCGTAACTCATGTTTAGCCACCTGTTAATATAAGCCTGTTTTGATGTTGAGCTTATCAGGATTTCCTATGGTAATTACCATAGTTCTGGCAGATTTGCATCTGCAACACAGCAGTGGGCCGTGATGTGCAGTCTATGTACAAATGAGATATTTTCTCGTTAGCTTGCAATTTTAGTGAGGATGTCTGGGGACGAAAGACAAATTAATCATAATTCTTTTGATAGAAGTAATGATATCTTAATAGGCTTTCCCCGTGATTTGTGAGATGTTTTCTATATGAAAACAAATGGCTGGCTTGGGCTAGTAGTGACCCGACAGTAGATCTATTATCACCGCCAGACTTTTGGGAGTCTGTGGTGTGCATCAGGGGCTGCCGTTGGAATGTGAGCTTTTGCCTGGATATTGAGTGAAAACATGCATTTAGATGAAAAATATGATCTATTTGGTTAACAGACGAGGTAGGTTAGACGGGTCTGTCTGAACCATATCTGTTATAAAGAGCATTTTGCATGTTTTAAGGCGGTTTTTGAGATTCTTCATGTTGCACAAAAATACAGTTTTTGTGTGCCTCTAAGCATTTTAATGCGATGAAATAGTCTTTTAATGATAATGTTTATTGTAAAAATAAAACACTATCAAAATACTACACACGTGAGGTTTGCTTGTCCTCAAGCAAAATGAAGTTTTTCGCATTTGATTTCTTTTTGGAAATTTTTTTTTTATTTTTTTATTTTATTTTTTTTTATTTATTTTATTTTATTTTTTATATATCGGCGGGATCAATCGATACGTTGGGCGCTGAACTGACTGCCAGCATGTTTGATCACCTTCTGTAATATAATCAACAACACAAACAAACGTCATTCTGAACAAACATAAAATAAACTTTCAAGAAAATTCACACCATGCAATATTTAAAGTTCACACCAAACAATAATTAAAACACACAACAGTATTTAAAATTCACACCAATTTTAAAACAAAAAAAAATAGAAATCACTCATCATCATCATCATAATGAGTACCTGACGGCCCAGCATCATCTCTCGGAGGATAGCTACCCGTATACCAATCAGGTACAGGTGGAACGGTACCTGGATATGGATACCGAGGCTGAAATCCCTGATGTCTGAAAAAATCTGTCATAGAGTCTGCCATCCACTGATGCTGAACTTGATTGGCTAGGTGCCAATCCTGCATCTGTCGGTAAATGGTCCCGAGGTTGATCTCGGGCTCGGGATCCTGTGGTGGCGCAGGAGATCTCTGCCGCTGGCGCTGTCGGCGCCTGGGAGGTGGAGGTGGTGCTTGAGCAGCCTCGGGTGCTTGCTTATCCTGCTCTGGTTCGGCGATCACGTATGCCCCTGGTGGACCTGACTGTCGTATCACCCCCATAGACTCCATGTACTGACGCCCTATGGCTCGGGGCGCGCTCGCGAACATGACTCGTATCTCTGGTAGTGCTGCGACACCGTATGACTGGCCAGTCGTGTGATCAAATGACCACCGCAGAGGGGGCTAGTAGATCGGGCCCCTGTGGCCTTGCGGGCCAAGAAAAATGCCAGCGAGTATGGGAGGTTGCAGTGCCTCCCAGGTGTCAAAAGACACCACAGATAAAAGAGATCTGCAGCTGGAACCTTCTCACTGCCCCTCCGTTGATTGACGGAAGTAGCAATAAGTCGGTGTAATAATCTGTGAATCGGAGAGCGGATCGCACTCTCTACTGCAGTCTCGGGGAGATATAGAGTGTCAGCAATCTCCCCCCAGAAGTCAATGTTGCTTAGTTCTTCAGTTGGGCCAGTGAGGCATCGAGCTAGGCATCGAGCTAAGTACTCTCTTAATGCTGGTGTGCGAGAATCACCATGTGGATAGAGACCCAGTCTCCATCCCAACTCTACAATGCTGCACTGTCTGCTTTCCCCTCCAAGTCGGAAGGAAAAGGCGGTGCGTACGAACATATCCTCCTCCGTCGGGTCGAAGGAGACTGTGGAGAAAAACTCCAGCATTAGCTCTTTGTAGCTATGCTCCCTAATCTGGAATAGATTTCTCCATGCGTAGCACGTGTATGTGCCATCTGTCTTGACCAAATACTGGTCAAGTGATGCAGTGATCCCAATAGTATTGGCAAAATTCCAGTCCAATACTAAAGCTGGCTCGACATCTCTTCGTCTGTATCTCTCCAAATTTGTCTCGTATAAATTTTTCCGGGCTGAGGGAATGGTCTGTGGAAATCGCAACCATGGATGTGAAGATATATCGTCCCTTTCTACTGGTTGTTGCCTTTGTTCTCTTCTACGGGCCATATCTGTAAATTTCCAGTTCATATAATTCATCAATCTAGTTTAACAAGCAAGAAGAACAGCGAAAACGAACAAAAAAATTCAGCCCATGTTCAGCCTTCGCGACCTGGTCGCGGCCAGGTCGCGTCTAACTTTGAGTCGCGAGGGTCGTCCTCGTCGCGGTCGCGAGCGGCGGTCGGACCGACGGGATCGATGATTTCTCGTGTTTGGCTCGGTTTTAACTCAATGCATTAAGCCACAAATGTTCCTAAGTGCTATATCTAACTTGTACAAGCATCAATTTCAGAAAATAACAACATTTAAAGCAAACCGATCGCAAGCCATGGTTTCGGTCAAAATACCTTCGATTTTCCTATGATTTGACATGTAAAAATCTTAATCGAGGGTAGAGGAGTGATACACGTACCTTGTATGATGATTTACACGAGAAAAAACGAAGAAAAACAGTGGTTTTGGTCGGTATAAAGCTTGCCGTGAGAGAGAATCGCGAAGAAGATGAAGTGGGTAAAATGCGGCGGACTGTTAAAGTTAGGGTTAAGTACCTGTACACGCTCCTTCGCGTCGCGAGGGAGAGATTGGTCGCGGCGCGAAGTCTGGAAAATGTGGCTTTTTCTTATCGCGATTTACCTGTTCTCGCGGTCGCGAGGAATTTTGTTCACGTCGCGAGGGGTCTTTAGAGGGCTATTTTTTCATTTTTAAACTTTGTTTTTATCCCCTCTTTTTACCTGTATGTCCGTATATTTAATACACACAAATTTTTATGTTTTTTTTTTTATGTCCTTAAGAAATAAAACACACTAAAAATAATTAAACATACTAAAAACAAATAATTAAACACACTACACACTTATGCTTTGCATAAGTGTAAATGAGGGCTTGCATTGAACACACCCACAAAGTTCTCGGGTTGCCTCCCGAAAAGCGCTAAGTTTAACGTCTTCAGCCGGACGCAGTGCCTTATGCTCAATTGGTTAGATCTTTTGGATTTGTTAAAGCAATTTTATCAAAAACTACTTTTGAATTATCCACCAATTGAATATAAGGTTTTAACCGTTGCCCGTTTACTTTAAACGGTTCTCCTCCTTTTTCTGGTTTAATTTCTATTGCACCATGTAGTGCCACATCTGTTATAACATACGGGCCAGTCCATTTGCTTTTCAATTTTCCAGGAAAGAGTTTGAGACGTGAATCAAATAACCATACCAATTGTCCTTTATGAAATTGTTTTCGGACAATGTGGCGATCATGAAAGTCTTTTGTTTTCTCTTTATAAATTTTTGAACTCTCATATGCCTCTTTCCTTATTTCTTCTAGTTCTGATAACTGCAATTTTCTCTCTTCTCCTGCATCAGTTAAATTAATATTAGCATTTTTGATTGCCCACATGGCACGATGCTCTATCTCCACTGGTAAATGGCATGGCTTGCCATACACGAGTCTATACGGGGACATTCCAATGAGTGTTTTATACGCCGTCTGATAGGCCCATAAGGCATCGTCTAACCGAATGGACCAGTCCTTTCGGTCTGGTCTGACTGTCTTTTCTAGAATTCTTTTAATTTCTCGATTAGACACCTCCGCTTGTCCACTTGTTTGTGGATGATATGGGGTACCAATTTTGTGGGTAACGCCATAGTGTTTTAACACTTTTGCAAAATGTCTATTTTTGAAATGGGAACCCCCGTCACTTATGATGGTTCGAGGGATTCCGTGTCTAGAGAAAATGTTCTTTTTAACAAATTTGCATACGACACTGTGGTCGTTTGTTCTGGTGGCTTCAGCTTCCACCCACTTGGACACGTAATCAACAGCTAATAGAATGTACAAATTTCCAAATGATGTGGGGAATGGTCCCATGAAGTCAATGCCCCAAACATCAAAAATTTCAACAATTAGTATCGGGGACATTGGCATCATGTCTCGCCTTGAGATTCCCCCCCATCTTTTGACATCTATCACAAGCTTTGACATAAGTGTAAGCATCTTTAAATAGAGAGGACCAGAAAAAACCACTTTGGAGAACTCGGTGCCCAGTCTTTTTAGCACTGAAATGTCCTCCACAAGCGTATGAGTGACAGTGACGGAGAATGTCCGTCTGTTCAGCATCTGGCACACATCTTCAGATAACTTGATCTGCTCCTATTGTGAACAGATCTGGATCCTCCCATAGATATTGCTTGGTTTGGGAGAAAAAGTATCTCTTTTGTTGAGTGGTCCAGTGTTGTGGTGTTTGTCCTGTTACAAAATAGTTAACCAGATTAGCAAACCATGGTAATTTCTGCACAGAAAACAGTTGTTCATCAGGAAAATCCTCCCGTATTGTTTCTCCTTGAATTTCATCGGTTTGGATTCTAGAGAGATGATCAGCCACCACATTTTTAGATCCCTTTTTATCTCGGATCTCTATGTCGAACTCCTGCAACAAAAGTACCCATCGAATGAGTCGTGGTTTTGTTTCCTTCTTTTCCATCAGATGACGGATGGCGCTGTGGTCTGTGTACAAAATAACCTTAGATCCCCAGATGTAAGATCTAAATTTATCTAGAGCGTACACAACCGCCAAAAGTTCTTTTTCAGTGGTGGTATAATTGAGCTGTGCTTCGGAAAATGTTTTGCTTGAATAGCAAATGACCACTGGTTTCTTGTCCACTCTTTGTCCCAAGACTGCTCCTACAGCATAATCACTAGCATCACACATTATTTCAAAAGGAAGAAGCCAATTAGGTGCTTGCAAAATTGGTGCTTCAGTTAATTTATGTTTCAGAATGGTGAATGCTTCTTGACAGTCGTTATTAAAGACAAATGGTGCGTCTTTTAACAATAATTTGCACAGTGGCTTAGAAATGGTACTAAAATCTTTAATGAATCGTCGGTAAAATCCGGCATGTCCAAGAAAGGAACGGATGCCTTTTACCGAGCTTGGTGGGGGAAGGGTGGAAATGATTTGTACTTTGGCTCTGTCGACTTCAAAACCGCGTTCTGAAACGACATGCCCAAGTACAATTCCTTCCTTGACCATGAAATGGCTCTTCTCCCAGCTTAAAATTAAATTAGATTCTGTGCATCTTTTTAGTACCTTTTCAGCTGTTTTAAACAATTTTCAAAAGAGGAGCCAAATATCGAAAAATCATCCATGAAAATTTCTAGTGATTCTCCCACCATATCAGAAAATATGGCCATCATGCAACGTTGGAACGTGGCGGGAGCGTTACATAATCCAAATGGCATCCTTCGGAATGCGAAGGTGCCATAGGGACAAGTAAACGTTGTTTTAGCCTGATCCTCGGGATGGATGGCAATCTGATTATATCCCGAGTATCCGTCTAAAAAGCAATAAAATTTCTTTCCAGATAATTTTTCGACTATTTGGTCTATGAATGGGAGTGGGAAATGATCCTTTGATGTTGCAGCATTCAACTTGCGGTAATCGATGCAAACTCTCGATCCTGTGATTGGTCGGGTGGTCATCTTTTCTCCATCTTCTGTTTCGACCACTGTGATTCCTAATTTCTTGGGCACTGTTTGGGTTGGACTTACCCAATCACTGTCGGATATTGGGTAAATAATGCCAGCGTCCAACCATTTGAGTACCTCTTTCTTGACTACTTCTCTGAGATTCGGGTTCAACCGTCGTTGTGTTTCCCTGGATGGTTTCATTCCTTCTTCAGTAATGATTCTGTGCACACATGTCGCTGGACTTATCCCCTTCAGATCTGCTATTGTCCATCCAATAGCTTCCTTGTACTTCATCAATACTTCTAACAAAGTTTCCTCTTGAGCACCTGTTAAATCAGCAGAAATTATTACAGGTAGGGTTTTGTTAGGTCCCAAGAATGAATATTTCAAATGTTTTGGTAACGTTTTCAATTCTAACACCGGTGGTACTTCAAAAGATGATTTTAACGGTGCTGAAAAGTTTGTGGGTAATTTTTCCACTTGTGGGATCCATGGTGTTTTCCATTGCTGTGTTTGAAAAACCTCTTCCATCACATGTACCTCTTTTGTGTCCCTGTCCTCAATCCTGGTATTATTAAGAAAACTTTCCAATTCATCAGATCTTAAGATGGTTGGTGTAGCTTGATGCACTAAGTCATCAACTACATCAACTTGATAACACTCATGTTCTGTTGATGAATTATTAAATGTATTAAAAACATTTAATCGGGGTTTTCTGTTCCCAAAGGCGATATCCATTGCTCCTGTTCTACAATTAATTTGGGCGTTTGTTGTTGCCAAAAAGGGTCGTCCCAAAATAATTGAAGCCTGACTTTCCTTATAAGTATGTTCAGTATCAAGCACTAAAAAGTCAACTGGATAGTAAAATTCATCCACCTTGATTATAACATCGGTCAACATTCCTCTTGGGATTTTTGTGGATTTGTCAGCAAGTTGTAAAATGATATCAGTATGTTCCAGATTGCCTAGTTCATACTGATCAAACAAATTCCCTGGAAGAATGTTGACACTTGCTCCAAGGTCTAAAAGTGCCTTTTTTATATTTATGTTACCCACGGTGACAGAGATTAAGGGTGCTCCTGGATCTTTAAGCTTAGGAGGAAGAGAGTTGGAGACTATAGAACTTGCATGTTCTGTTAAGTCTACTTTCTTTGGGAGACGCGATTTTAATTTTCTTTTCTGAATGCATAAATCTTTCAGAAATTTCGCGTATGAGGGGACTTCTCTGATTAATTTGACTAAGGGAATGTTTATTTTGACTTGGGAAAAGACTTCCCACATGTCTTCCGACTTAGTCCTTTTTTTGTCTTTAGAAGTCGATGGTTCGAGGGCTGAAGGATATGGTGCGATGTTATTTTGTTCAATTTCTATTTCTTTTTCTTTTAATATTTTTTCTAATTCTTCTTTTTCATTGTAGATTTCTTCGGTATCACTTTCCTCTTCTAGAATTGGGTTGGGAAGAGAACTTACGTGATTGTTGACTTTCTTCCCGCTTTGTAAAGAGATGACTTGGTTGACTTGATGTTCTTTTCCCGGTCTTTGACTGTGAGAAGGATTCACAGTTGTGTTGCTTGGGAATTTTCCTTCTTCTCTTTTCTCGAGTTGTTCAGCTAATTGTGCTATTTGCTTCTCCATCGCTGCGATCGTTTTGGTGTTAGTGTCGGTCTTCTGGTATGTTTGAGTAATGAATTCCATTATTTTGTCTAGCTTTGTTCCTTCATTTTCCGGTTCTTTTCTGCTTGTACCTCCTTTTCTTCCATTGTGGTTGGGTTGAAATGTCCGTTGCTGGTTTTGATGCTGGTTTTGATATGGTCCTCTCTGATTGTTGTTATTGAAATTTCCCTGATTGTTGTTGTTGTGAAAATTCCCCTGGTTGTTGGGTCTGAAGGATCTTTGTGGATTATGGTATTGACCATATCCACTTAGATGGTTGAGTTCTTCATGGGTCTTTGTGCAATTATGTGCATTGTGTCCGGTGTTTCCACAATTTGCACATGGCTTTTGTCCCTGCAAAACATTAACACCTTTCTCTTTTCCAAGACTTGTAAGCAATAAGTCAACCTTTTTGCTTAAAGCCATGATATCAGATTTTACTCCAGTTTTCCATGTTTTATCAAGTGCTATTGTTGCAACAGTTTGATTTGGATTATCATGTTTTTTTGTTGAGTAATTGGCTTTTGAACCATTACTCAATTGTTCCAAAAATCTCCATGTATTCTCACTATCTTGCAACATAAACGTACCACTTGAGGCAGCGTTTATCATGGATTGGTTCGTGCTATCTACTCCATCAAAGAAATACCGTACAAGTTGCCAACGAGGGAGTTCATGATGCAGACACGATCGTAGTAATTCTTTAAGACGGTCGAAAGCATCATGAAATTCTTCGTTGGGTTTTTGTGTAAAATCTTGTATTGCTTTTCTTATTTCTGTGGTTTTACTAGCTGGGTAAAACTCTTGTAAAAAATTGGTTCTCAATTGATCCCAAGTATTAATACTTCCAGGAGCAAGTGATGTAAACCAATATTTTGCTTTTTCTTTTAAGGTAAATGGAAATAAATGCAATTTAAAGGTATCTCTATTGGTTTCTCTTGGAGTGTTTGCGTTGGCTATTGCAAGAAATTCATACAAGTGATTATAAGGATCCTCATTTTTATAACCACGAAAAAGTGGAATTACTCCAATTAATTGTGGTCGGATTTCTACAATATGTTCGTTTCCGTGTGGAAATATTATAGGTGAAGGATCGTCATAATCTCCTGGTTGAAAGTGAGATGCTACGGAGTGTCTATTTGGTTGATCAAAATAACGAGGATGGAATTGAAATTGATTACCTTCATGGAAGCCACCATTGTGTCGATTTGTGCCATTCCAATTATTGGTATTATCTCCTTGATATCCACCATTGCCATTGTTGCGGAATTGTGGAGGAATTGGTGGATGTGCTTGTGGTATGGGATTATGAGGACCCGCTTGTGGTGGTTGTATG
This sequence comes from Cichorium intybus, assembly GCA_023525715.1. NCBI lineage: Eukaryota > Viridiplantae > Streptophyta > Magnoliopsida > Asterales > Asteraceae > Cichorium > Cichorium intybus. Next base: position 94,412,545 of record CM042014.1, read on the forward strand.
TGTGATTCATCGGGAACATCTTCTACCAATACTTCGTCCAAATTCATTGTTCTAAATAAACGTCTTGCAATTCGATTGTTTCTAAAAGTTCTTTCGGGCTCCGGATTGAATAATAATGGTGAATTATTGCTACTATGTCTTGTATGCATAAACAAGTAAGTTTGCACAAGAAAGAAAATAATAACAACAAGAAAAATTTAACTTTAAGCAACTCTTTAGAAATTAAGCACACATAATCCCCGGCAACGACGCCATTTTGACAACGCTATCGTCACACGCGTCAAAAACAATTTATAACCCACTTTTACTACGTAGATAGGGCAAGCGGGGTCGAGTCCAAGGATTTAGTGGTTAACTTTTAACGAGTTGTAAAGTAAATATTGACTGTGATGGTAAAAATATTGAAATTGTAACTTGAGAATAGAGAAAGAATTACTTCCGGTTTAGTTATCAACAATTAGTTTCGCATGTTTTACTATAATGATTCCGATATAATGACTTTGACATAATTACAGTTTACTAGCAATTACTATTACATGGGAAAATACATAATATGTTGAGTCAATTATTTGTCTTTGTCTAACAATTGAGTAGATTAGGTACAAACAATGGTTTGGCAATATTATGTTTTATCTAGATAATAGTAACATTACAACTTATTAACACATTACTTGAGCACAAAGTATATTAACCGATTATCCGTCTTAACTCGTTATTTAGGTGAGATAGGCACAAATAATATGTTGGTAATACTATGTCTTGAGAATATGATAGCAAGTAGAAATAGACACAAATGATTCACTAGTTGTATTCAAACATATGAGAGTTTAATAATTACAATAGTAAAACATTTGTTCGGAATCAAAGTAAAAACATGTTATACTAAAGGTATAATAACATTACCAGAAGTAATCTGAAGAGATTAACCTTCCATTCGAGTGATGATCGTGAAGATGGTCTTGGTGTTCCTCGGCATGTAAGTTGGAGCATTTATCCTTCGAATTATCTTGAATTACTACTAGAATTACCACCGAAAGGGATAATCTATTGGTTCTAAACAACTAACTAAGAGATATTTCGACTATTACAACTGATAGAGAGTAAATTGGTAACTTGATGTCTAAAGGATGTAAATTGGTGTCTAAATCCGTGCATAGAGTGCCTCTATTTATACTTGCTGAACACAGTGCTCGCGTCGCGACCATGTGCCCGTCGCGTCGCGAGGGTGCTTGGCTGGTGGTCGGTGCGCCTTTTGTCGGGTCAGTGCGTCTTCGCTGGTATGTCGAGCTTTCCGTCGCGTTCCCTTTTGGTCGCGTTGCTTTTGGTCGCGTCGCGAAGATGCTTGGCTGGTGGGTTTGTTGGTAGTCTCGCGACTAAGAAGTTGGTGGTGTCGCGTCCTAGGTCTTCGCGTCGCGACGCATGCATCCGTCGCGGCGCGATTGCTGTAGGTTTTTGGTCTTCTGTCTTGCTGCTCTTCACGTCGCGACACAGAGGCTGTCAAGTCGCGATTGCTGTATTTTTTATGAGTTTTTCGCCTTTTTACTCTTCGGTTTGAAGTATCACTTCCTCAGGTTTAATTGTTTTATTAGAGTTTCTTGGGTCTTGTTCCTGAAAATAAGCCATAAAAGTTAACACACAATTCCCTCTTGTTTTCCTCACACCAGCAGCTCCGGAGAACTCTGTTCAAGTTAAACATGAATCGTAACTCATGTTTAGCCACCTGTTAATATAAGCCTGTTTTGATGTTGAGCTTATCAGGATTTCCTATGGTAATTACCATAGTTCTAGCAGATTTGCATCTGCAACACAGCAGTGGGCCGTGATGTGCAGTGTATGAACAAATGAGATATTCTCTCGTTAGCTTGTAATTTTAGTGAGGATGTCTGGGGACGAAAGACAAATTAATCATAATTCTTTTGATAGAAGTAATGATATCTTAATAGGCTTTCCCCGTGATTTGTGAGATGTTTTCTATATGAAAACAAATGGCTGGCTTGGGCTAGTAGTGACCCGACAGTAGATCTATTATCACCGCCAGACTTTTGGGAGTCTGTGGTGTGCATCAGGGGCTGCCGTTGGAATGTGAGCTTTTGCCTGGATATTGAGTGAAAACATGCATTTAGATGAAAAATATGATCTATTTGGTTAACAGACGAGGTAGGTTAGACGGGTCTGTCTGAACCATATCTGTTATAAAGAGCATTTTGCATGTTTTAAGGCGGTTTTTGAGATTCTTCATGTTGCACAAAAATACAGTTTTTGTGTGCCTCTGAGCATTTTAATGCGATGAAATAGTCTTTTAATGATAGTGTTTTATTGTAAAAATAAAACACTATCAGTGGACCAAGTGGTCCGAAAAAGGATGATAAGAAAAGAAAGGCTTCGGTGAAAACTACTCCGAAGAGGAAATAACCAAAGAGGCAGAGGAAACTGATTACTGTGTAAGAGTCTTCGGACTCAGAAAGGATTCCATCCACAGTCCATGAAGAAGAACAAGAAGAAGAACAATTTTTCAATCAACCTCCTTCACCTACACCGACAACCAGACCACTCTCTCCACCACAAACCACTATTCCTCCATCTCCACCTAAAACAACCCGACCACCATCACCACCACATACAACTACATCTCTTCCACCACCACCCACAACAGTTCAACAAACCACCACCATTCATACTACATCATCTGATGTACCACCACCACCTCCACCTACATCTACCATTTATTCCACTGGCATTGATTTCTCATTGCCAGAGTTTGACTTGTCTCCATCACCTTCAAGACAAAACCCCACTTCGGCAGCCTTTTTTGAGGTTTTTAATTTAGCCCCTTTGGTTACTGAGGGAGTCTCAGATGAAGATTTTCCAGATGAAGGCTTTGTACTAATGAAGCAGTACAAAATTCTCAACTCCAAGCTTGACACTCTGATTCAAGCACAAACTGGCTTCGATCCCACCAAACCAACCTTGGGTGACATCACCGAAGAGATAGAATCTTTGGAAGTTACAATGTCCAAAGAAATAAGTGACTCCGTACAGAAACTCGAGAAGAATCTCATGGATCGACAAAATATGATCCAATCATCTTTTGAACAAAAACTTGAATAAGCTGTAACTGGTATTGACAAGAAAATCGAAGCCCTTCCCGAAAAGTTTGAAAAATCACATTCCGAAGTCATGCAAACTCTACAAGGACTTCGGAGTGAAACTCAGAAAAGTACCGAGTTTGAAAAACAACTCGATGAGGCAAGAGCAAAGATTGAAGAGCTCACAGCCGCCCAAGCCGCTTCAGACATTTCAAAGTTTATAGAGGATCTGCAAAGAACAAATGCAGTTCTTACCCAAGACATGACTGCTAAGTTAAGAACTGCATTACAGCCCTTGTTAAACTTTGCAGATAGAATGTCTAGGCCATAAGGCAGGCCTGCAACTGCTCAGCATACGGGCCATGCTTCACAAGGGGGAGAAAGGCCTAGATTAACCTCAGCAGGTCCTTCATTTTCAACCATCACAACGACAACCATGGGAGCTAGTGGATCAGCTGGAGCAGGAAGCTCAACAGACAGGTCACTAGAAAGCATAATTGCTCCACACATGGAGGAAGTCTACAAAGCCAGACTGGCTGACTACAACCTGATGATCAAAATAAACGAATTCGCACGTGATGATGGGGAATAGACCATAGAGGCAATCAAACACTTTGGATTTCAAGATCCGAATGTACTCAACAGGCTACCTCTTCGGAGTTTTGTGACAACTGACTCCGAAGACATTCAGCTTGACATTCCTTTTAATCCAAAGACTTTCGCTTTTCTCCAATTTGTTCAATCAGTACCAGAAAAACATAGAGCAACCTTCTGGACCAACAAAATCAACTTCCATGCCAAATACATTCAACGTTAGAGTGTGGTATGTAGTTTGAACAAAATCAAACAAATCATCTCAATCAAGGAGACTGAAACTTACAAAGGCTTTGTAAATTATGAATTTCATGTTCTCCGAGGTGCAAATGATGAGGAGTCAAGGTTTACGATTGCCGACTTTCCAATAATGAATCCAATGGACTTCATTCAAATTCTTGAGCTTCTGCGAGGCGGTGAAGCAGCTCAAGCCGGATTACCTGTGTTTGCGGTCAACAGTCACGTCATGGGCTTTCTGAACAATTACTTGATGAGGTTTGCCAAACACGACATTGAGTTATGTTCCTACTATAGACAACCATTGAACACTCCTCCCATTGTAGTTCGGAACATAACTAGATTCAAGAATGGAGAGATTATCGATGAACCTTACGGTGTAGTGTTCAAAGGACTTCGAAACGAAACCGAAGTCATGATCAAGTTCTTTCAAATAGACTATCTTGGCCTCCATCCCTCCTCTTTTATATCTGGTATGATCTCTCATGTTAATGCTTGCCCAGTAAACTCAGAAGAAAAGAAGAAGAAGTTCATGGATCACATGAATTGGTACTTGGAGATGAGGAAAACTTTGAAGAGGGCCTACAAGAAAAACTTCCGTACGTAGACTTCGGATGCACTTCACACAAAGGGGGAGATTGTTGGGTATATTTGTGATCGCTGACGTATCCGAAGTCCCCCTTAGAAGACCTTTTGAAGAAAAACCCCGAAGTAATAAACAAACAGGAGACCCCGAAGTCTGAAGAATCCGAAGGGTATCACCTAGAGGATCCGAAGACTTCCAGCTGTCAAACTAAAGTGCACGCATGGTTGCAGACTACGTGGTGCATGATCCTGTCTTTCTATTGGATAGTACATCTGATAGAATCTTTTCTGATAAAGTAATTGTACTATACGTATCACTGATTGAGTAAAAATATCAGTGATACCATACCATGTTAGCATGCGAGATTGTAAGATCATAACTTCAATAGCAAAAAATCCATTGTAAAACCCAAGTTATTAATCAAGCATTCGGCATATGTTATCCATTTCATCTTGTTCATCTATTTGTGTTACAATGCTTGTGTATGATTGATAAATCCTTATATTGTTGTTAGAATCATAGTCATTATTTAACTCAAAATCAATTTCAATATTCAAAAACGTCCGGTGGTTTGCGGCTTTAGACAGATTGAAGGACTTGATTAAACGGAAGTGTATGCTCCCGTGGCGCGACTTGAAGCGATTCAGATCTTCCTTGCCTCCGCTTCTTACATGAATTTTACCGTCTATCAAATGGACGTCAAGACAGCATTCTTGTACGAAGAGGTGACAGAGGAGATTTATGTTGATCAACCTCCCAGTTTTGTCAATTCCAAGTTTCCTAATGACGTCTACAAGCTTGATAAAGCCCTTTATGGTCTGCATCAAGCTCCTCGTGCTTGGTATGCTACCCTGACGGAACACTTGTTACAGCACGGTTATACTCGTGGAAGTATTAATCAGACTATGTTCATCAAACGCCAAGATGATGATCAAATCGTTGTCCAGATCTATGTGGACGACATCATCTTCGGCTCAACAAGTGAGGTTTTGTGCAAGGAGTTTGAGATGGTGATGAAGAAAAGATTCGAGATGAGTTCGTTGGGAGAGATGACGATGTTTCTCGGGTTGCAAGTGAAGCAAAGCTCAACGGATATCCTGCTTCATCAAGCAAAGTATGCGGAGGATATTCTTGCAAAGTTCAGTTTCAAGGATGCGAAAGAGGATAACACTCCAATGGCTAAGCGAGCTCTGCTATCTTCAGACCAGATGACCAATCAGTTGATCAAACCTACTATCGTTCGATGATCGGTTCGCTGATGTACCTGACTGCTAGCAGACCGGATATCGTTTTTGCAGTTTTCCAGAGTGCTCGCTATCAGGCTAATCCTAAACCTTCTGATTTAGATGATGTCAAATGGATCTTTCGATACCTTAAGGGTAGACCAAAATTTGGTCTCTGGTATCTAAAGAACCATGAATTTGATCTTTACGACTTTTGAGATAGCAAATACGGAGGGTGTGAAATTGACAGAAAGTCCACCAGTACTGGATGTCATTTTCTAGGAGACAGGCTGATCTCCTGGCAATGCAGAATACAACAGACCATATCAACGTCAACAGCAGAAGCTGAATATGTTGCTGCCTCGGCCTGCTGTTCTCAAGTCATTTGCATGCAGCATCAGCTCCTTGATTACGGTATGAACTTTCTTGACACTCCTATCTTTTGTGACAATGAAGCTGCTATCCAAATTGTGAAAACCCCTGTCCAACATTCTAAGACTAAGCACATTGATATTAAAATTCATTTCATCCGAGATTGCTTCGAGCGTAAATTGATCCATTTGGAGAAAGTCCACACTGATAATAATGTGGCGGACTTATTCACGAAACCTGTTGCAAAAGCTCGATTCAATGTGGTTGTCGAGATGCTTAAAATGATACGCTTCATTGATTATTAAATCAATTCTGTAAATATTTTTTTACTTTATTTTTTTTTAATTAAATTTGTTCATGGTTTTTGCTTCCGCACTTATATCTCCCATGCACAAATTTAGGGGGAGAAGAAAAACAAACATTACCTTTCGAAAACAAAACAAAATTCAGAAAATTTAAAAATACAAAAATTTGTTCATATTCTTTTTATAGTTTCATATCTTTCCTTTCAAGTCTCTTACAATTGGTATCAAGAAAAACAAACAAAAATTACAAAACTTAAAAAGACAAAAAGATTTTAGATTTTTTATAACTTTCATATATTTTGTTAAAATTCTGAAAATAAAAAACAAATATTACCTACCGATGACGCACCGAGTTTATACCACTCACTGCTAAGGTAAATTTTTAAGTGTTTGTGATCCTCATTGGTACACCCGAATGAATGTGAAGCACTGACCGCTTCTTAACCAATCTAAGGTTTTTCTTGTGTAACACCAACTTATAGACACTTTGAGAGAAACCACTCAAAGTCGAGAGTTAAAAAGTCTGTGTCGATGGTTAGACTGCATACCATAGTCTATCACATGCACCAATCTACTCTTAACCATCTTTACAATTTCTGATGCAAGAAATAGACGATTCATTACTTTAAACCAAGTAATGATGATATTTTGACACTCTATGTTAATGATCTCTGCTACAACACCAGTAGTATATGTGAGGCATCAACAACCTTTCTCACCTTACAATGCTTCTAATTCAAGAGTTGGATGACTTAGTGTATTAGACCATACACTGATGACAATTTGAAAGTCTAGCCAATGGGTATGTCTAATAGCCAAGACATATTACACACTCATACCGCTCTTGAACCCTTATCTTCTTCTAAACAAATGTTTGTGATTCAATGTGATATTACCTCACATTGATTAAACATTGAAACTCTGGGTCAGTGATCGTAGTTGTTTACCACAATAGCTGTGAGACCCCAACAACTTTACCTGATTCAAAATTGGCACTAGGATGGAACACTCCATAGAGTTTGGATACCATTGAATGTCTCGCCAAGAGCCAAGTTGACTTGTCAACTTGTTAACTGTATTGAGATCTTTGATCAAGGATATACAGGGGCCAAAATTAAAACGGCCACGAGTAGTTATCCGATACTCAAACAATCACAGTGCGTTCCTCGGGTTCACACAGATACTGCGAGAAGTCTCATTCTGAGCCAAGGATGAATCTGAACAACTGTGGTGAGAGTTTCTAACTCCGTGACCCACAGGATTTGCTGATTAGTGATCGTATTGAGAAGCGTCAGTAAAATGAAGCGTTCAATAATTTCAACACAATTTGTTCCCGAAGAAGGTGAAGCTGAATTCCATGTGAGAAGTTGCTTGATTTCCTCCTCAGTCAACTTGTTACTACATCAAACACCTGAAGTGATCAAGTGAAGAGAAGACGAGTCAGACTCCATGCCAGTCAAAGTCAAATGAAAAGCTGGATGTGCTGATTCAAGACATACTCTAGTACCTAAGAAGCTTATCAAAGATAAATCTGAAGACGAGCTACATTGAAGACGAAGTTGTTGCTGCAATGTGCTGAATTCCATCAACATTCACTCCTATTGCATGCTAAGCGGAAGGTTTTCCTGCTAAGGAAGAGATTGTCCATTTGTGGGGGAGAGTGTTGGAAATTTTCTGCTAGTATTCAACTGACGTCAGTTCAAGTGAAGCCTGAAGATAAATGAAGAATTAAACCAAGGGGGAGATTGTTGGGAATTAATTTAGTTTTGTTTAATCTTTATTTATTAGGACTTAAATTGTAAAAGATAAATAGTTTAGGCTTTATTTGTAAATTCGGTGAGAACCGAACAACCCATGGTTGTTCGGTTGGGTCCTTTTGATCAATGCCCTTTGTGGGCTTGGTGGATCGGTCCATGGGCTAGGTCTTGCTAGGGTTTTAGGTCTAGGGTATTTAAGCAAAAAGTAGCCTCCATTAGGAGGTTGGTTGTCCTAGAAGTGTGTGATAATCATAGTGAGATCTTGAGTGTTCTAGCAACCAAAAACAACTTATGTATTAGTCTTGTATGAATCAAGAATGCATTGAAGTTGTGTAAATCTCCTTGTTCTTCATTGTTTGATTGATATCTTTGGGATCTTGAGAATATTTGGGACTAACAATCAGGATTATTCTTACTCCCACTGTTTCCTTAGAATATGAATCCTTTCCAAAAAGAACTCTTCTTTTACAGTTACAGCCGGGACAGCCAATTAAACGACATTGCTGATCAGATTTAGGCTAGTCATGAGGTTCGGACGAACGCTACATGACCCTGGACTTTCTATGTACAAGTGGGACGATCCCAGCTTTACATTTCAGACAGTTTCTGCAAAACCTACTTAGTCTAAGATGTGGTCGGAATATGGTTTCTATGACTGGTTGAATATTCAATTCATCGAAAAACTAATTGGAAGTGTATCTTATACATCGAGGATCGAACTATTTCGACCAATGCTCCAACATCTTCCCTAAGACACATTATAACAATTAATGTTCTTGGAAGAGAATAAACTGTGAAACATTTTCTCAGTTTATGTTGTCACTCAGGTTCTGTTGATCTTATACTTCCTTTGAAGTCCTTGAACAGTTCAAGGTTTTAATCAATCGCTTATTCTGATAAGAGAAGTCATATTTGTCATACTAATTGGCAAATATTGTGAAGTATAACTAATTGTATTCTGTTCGAAGATTCGAGCAATACACAATAACTAATGTGTCCGTTGCTCATAATATTGATGTCTTTTACATCTCTAGGTAAATTTATGACTTTGTTAATTTTGTTCAAGATATGCAATTGATGTGCTTTTAAACATACATATAAAATACCCAGAAAACGGTACCAAAAACTTGGTATGTTATGAGCATATATATGATATCAGCATTTGGTTTTCACATTAGTTTTACATTTCTTGAACAGGGATATACCATGTATGAATAGAACAACACAATTAGGCAAGTGGACCTAATCGGTTGTAGTATAGTATTGGTAAATCTGGGTTGTCGAACCCAAGGGAAAACGAATATTTTTAAGTTAAGAAAATCAATTATCAATTAACAATTATTCAAGCAAACAGTAATTAAAAAGGAGGGGGGGGGTTTGAGAGAATGCATTGACTCGTGTCAAGAGACAATGCAAAAGTTTATTAGAATCGGAAAATATAAATATAAATTACAAAACATAAAAGTAAACGTTTATACTTAGATTCGATTCAACCATCTAGTTATGTTTGATATGCTATTAGTGCAATGGATATTGAAAGTTAAATATCGATTTCTAGAGTGATTAGATGTTTTGGTCCAACTACCTAATCATATGATTATAAGGTCATTAATGGCAATGGTCATGCAATTACATATTCCAAATAATCATGTATTGGTTCGTATCATACAAGATTCATTCGAGTTTTTGATCTCAATGGTCATGAAAATCAAAATGGTTTGTACAAATTGGTCCTCTAGTACAAACTTGCCATACACATATAAGTTTCTACCTTCGTGACTTAACTCTAGGATTTGGTCCATCACTAGTCATATCTGTCTAATGGTCATAGCACAGTTATGATAAAAGTCATATAGTCAGATTGGTCCTCTAGACTAAATCGAGTTTTTGATCTCAATGGTCATGAAAATCAAATGGTTTGTACAGATTGGTCCTCTAGTACAACTTGCCATACATATAAAAATTCCTACCTTCGTGACTTAACCCTAGGATTTGGTCTATCACTAGTCATATCTGTCTAATGGTCATAGCACAGTTATGATAAAAGTCATATAGTCAGATTGGTCCTCTAGACTAAAATAACTCAGCAATAAATCTTAAAGGAAGGTTCCTTAACATATATGATAGTCAAATAAATTATGCAAGATAAAATATAACACGTTCAATATCCGATAAATAACAATCAAATCATAACTAGATAGTATTCAAATCTAAGTAATAAATAATGCAGATAAATATAACATGATCTGAAGAATACGGCCTAGGAAATCATAGTAGAATGCTAAACATATATAAAGCAAACCGAATGAAGTCCCGGCCGAACATTCTTCAAGCTCTCGATTCCATACGCACCGTACCGTCTCCTCCAAACCTTCTGGCAGTTGCAGTGGGCAAACTCCCGAGTTTGGTGTTGGTAATGGGGTGTAGGTGTAGGTGTTTATGGGTTGGTGTCTCAAACAATAAGAGAAGGCTTCTATTTATAGTACTGTCCAGGCCCCGTCGCGTCGCGACCATATAGGGGATCGCGTCGCGATCCAGTGTGAAATGTGTGACTCAGTTGGCCGCTATTCTGACTTTGTGGACTGAGGTTGGTGGGTCGCGTCGCGATCCATGTGGAGGTCGCGTCGCGATCTCTGTAAGGTCGCGATTTTGAGCCCTTTGTCGCGATCCTTTTGTCAGCATCTTGTCACGCAATGGTCAGCAGGTCGGGTCGCGATCTAAGGTGAGATAGGGTCGCGATCTAAGGTCTGTTGGAATTATTTCTTCGTTTTTTCGCCCAAAATACGCTCTTTTTGGCTCTTTCTTTCCCGATAGTTCTTTTACTCCTTTTTCCTCATTTTAAAGCTTGAATCCAGCTCCTTCTTCATTATACAGCAATGTTTCCTGTGTTTTGGTAATTTAAACATATAAGTATCTTTTATCTTGATATTATACCAAAAACACGTGTTTAGGCACTCGATATTGTCTGAATTATATGTATAAATGAGGCAATATCAAAATACCCTACACTTGGACTTTGCTTGTCCTCAAGCAAACTGCAATTTAAAACCAAGCCGAGAAACTTGATGTCCAAACAACTTTCCATACGCTATCACAGATCTAGCGTTTATTACCGAAGTTAAGAATAATGAATTAAGAATAAACATAGTTGATTATACCTAGCCTTATGTACATATTTCTAACTTTTCAAAACTTTACATAAACTCTCTTTCTATAAACGACAAGTCTTTAGATTGATAAATACTCATTTTTACATAACATCGAATACACCCTTTAAAGATTCTTCCACCTCAAGACTTTTTGTCGAATTTCCCATATTTAAAATAAAAATCATGCTGGACTAATTTTATCAAGTTTAGTTATTATTTCCATTTTTCCGCACCTTTGAAACTCGTGACTTTCGATGGAACTCTTGATTACAAATTTTCGACTCAAGACTGTACAGAGTCTACTAATTCAAATTCCAAAGGCCACAAAGGAAATTCCATGACTTTCGATGACACCCGTGTAGTGAGCTTTCGACAATATTATCCCAAACCAGTTGGTTTTAGGTAATAAGGTGCATAAATGCTCGAATGTCAAAGGCCACTGATTGAATTTTCCTTTCTGAGTCTCAATCTTATGGTATAACATTACTTGACTTCTGCTTTTTAGCACAGCAAATTTCTTGAGAATTTTTCTCATTTTAAGTTCATTTATCGAGGCTTATTTTCCTTAATTTAGTAACAGCATATAATTTGTGCGTTTCGCAAGTAGGGAAACTGACTCAATCTCTTTTGGCAAAAACTCAGTTTTTAACAACTGATAAATTTTCAACGGGTCTATTTCATTATTTATGCAAAATATTTTGCAACTACCAAGCTGAAAACTTGTCCTCTATAGAACTAAATTTTATATAAAACAATGAAAAACTAAAAATACATACATAAGATTAAATGTAACCTACGAATTTATTTTCAAAACATTTTTCTTAACAATTATCTTTTTAGCGCTCAATTTTGGAATAGATGTTTAAGATAAAAATTTACTTGGCTCTGGTAATCATTGCAGTATGACGCTCTTACCCTACACTTATTTTATACAATAATTTTATTGTATATATAATTCAAAACAGTAAAGGGAGCTAAATGGAACAGACTCCCCTTGGGTACCGGTCGACGTCATATATGAGGCTCTTTCCACAGAAAAGAATTCGTTGAACATGCTGCCAGTATCGAATCTTAGCAAATCTGCATACACATCACTCAGACAAATATTATTCACACACAAATAAACACACAAAAATTAAATAAATAAAATTAATAATAATAAAAGAAACAATATCACTCATTTTGTGGTTCCTGAAGTTTCAAATCCGTGGCTACTGGTTTGCGGGTGTGGTGTGGCTGTGCGACTTTTGACCGTCGTCAGTATCGCTGCCCCTACTGTAAAGAAGCGTCCCCCTTCTCAGTAGTAGCTGATTTTTAGCCATGTATCATTATGTACGACCAGTGTCTGCCTCGGGTGTTTACGCGTCATGCACGTTTCCGTGTCGCGTAATTTTTGAAGTTGTCTTTTTGTCAACGCAATCCGGATTGTCGACGCGTTGCGTCCGGATGGCATACACGTCGCATTGCGTGAGCAGAAAAGACTTCAAAGGTTACTTCATTTTTTTTCCCAAATATTCACCCCACACTTAAAATATGCTTAAGTTGTGCAAATATCTATTTTATGATTAGTGATATGTCAATCAAAGCAATAAAAATACATAACACACAAAAACAAATGTACAATCACACAAATATTAACTAATAATTAAATTTTCTATACAAAAAAATAAATCCGAATTCCCCGGCAACGGCGCCAAAAACTTGATGTGTTTTCAAACATACATATAAAATACCCAGAAACGGCACCAAAAGCTTGATGTGTTACGAGCGTATATATGATATTAACAATTGGTTTTCACATTAGTTTTACATTTCTTGAACAGGGAGATACCATGTATGAATAGAACAACACAATTAGGCAAGTGGACCTAATCGGTTGTAGTATAGTAATGGCAAATCCGGGTTGTCGAACCCAAGGGAAAACGGATATTTTTAAGTTAAGAAAATCAATTATCAATTAACAATTATTCAAGCAAACAGTAATTAAAAAGGAGGGGGGGGTTTTGAGAGAATGCATTGACTCGTGTCAAGAGACAGCGCAAAAGTTTATTAAAATCGGAAAATATAAATATAAATTACAAAACATAAAAGTAAACGTTTATACTTAGATTCGATTCAACCATCTAGTTATGTTTGATATGCTATTAGTACAATGGATATTGAAAGCTAAATATCGATTTCTAGAGTGATTAGATGTTTTGGTCCAACTACCTAATCATATGATTATAAGGTCATTAATGGCAATGGTCATGCAATTACATATTCCAAATAATCTTGTATTGGTTCGTATCATACAAGATTCATTCGAGTTTTTGATCTCAATGGTCATGAAAATCAAATGGTTTGTACAGATTGGTCCTCTAGTACAACTTGCCATACACATAAAAATTCCTACCTTCGTGACTTAACCCTAGGATTTGGTCTATCACTAGTCATATCTGTCTAATGGTCATAGCACAGTTATGATAAAAGTCATATAGTCAGATTGGTCCTCTAGACTAAAATAACTCAGCAATAAATCTTAAAGGAAGGTTCCTTAACATATATGATAGTCAAATAAATTATGCAAGATAAAATATAACACGTTCAATATCCGATAAATAACAATCAAATCATAACTAGATAGTATTCAAATCTAAGTAATAAATAATGCAGATAAATATAACATGATCTGAAGAATACGGCCTAGGAAATCATAGTAGAATGCTAAACATATATAAAGCAAACCGAATGAAGTCCCGGCCGAACATTCTTCAAGCTCTCGATTCCATACGCACCGTACCGTCTCCTCCAAACCTTCTGGCAGTTGCAGTGGGCAAACTCCCGAGTTTGGTGTTGGTAATGGGGTGTAGGTGTAGGTGTTTATGGGTTGGTGTCTCAAACAACAAGAGAAGGCTTCTATTTATAGTACTGTCCAGGCCCCGTTGCGTCGCGACCATATAGGGGATCGCGTCGCGATCCAGTGTGAAATGCGTGACTCAGTTGGCCGCTATTCTGAATTTGTGGACTGTGGTTGGTGGGTCGCGTCGCGATCCATGTGGAGGTCGCGTCGCGATCTCTGTAAGGTCGCGGTCCTTTTGTCAGCATCTTGTCACGCAATGGTCAGCAGGTCGGGTCGCGATCTAAGGTGAGATAGGGTCGCGATCTAAGGTCTGTTGGAATTATTTCTTCGTTTTTTCGCCCAATATACGCTCTTTTTGGCTCTTTCTTTCCCGATAGTTGTTTTACTCCTTTTTCCTCATTTTAAAGCTTGAATCCAGCTCCTTCTTCATTATACAGCAATTTTTCCTGTGTTTTGGTAATTTAAACATATAAGTATCTTTTATCTTGATATTATACCAAAAACACGTGTTTAGGCACTCGATATTGTCTGAATTATATGTATAAATGAGGCAATATCAGCAATCATCACCTGACTCTAAGTCAGTTGATTCCAAAATCATATCCATTGGATCTTTGGGTGATTCATTTCTTGCAACAAATGATTTTATTAAGAACTCAATTCATCATGTAACTCTAAGTCAAATGATTCCAAAGTCCTGTCTAACTAGACCTTTGGTAGAATTGATCTTTATAAAGTTTACTTTAACAATCATAGAGGATACAATTCATGAATCCAAACACTTTGGATGTATCAACATTCAAGTTATTACCATCCATGCAATTAACATACTCATACAAAATTTCAAGGATAGTTTAAACAATTAAAAGAAAATCAACATTTTATTAAAACAAAATATCCTCGAAGAGTCAGACAATGTTGCTTGCATCTAATAAGCAAATAACAAGATCATAATATCTAAACTCCAAAACTGCATGAGCTGGAGATCCAATCCATATGTGCTCCTATGTGACAATATCTCGCATCCTACAGAGTCCATGCATACAGAGCAAATGTGAGAAACACATCCTATATCAAGGAAATGAGGATCATGGGTTCTGAGTTTTTAAGATATTCCTGAGTTGTCTTCGGAGCATCTTTCCAATCTTTCTATGACTGTGTCCCACCCTGTGGATTCCCAGTTTGAGACATCAAAGAACCGGTCCAGAAGATCTGGATCATTTCTTGATACGCCTTATTACTGGACTCAATCCCGAAGCAGCTGAATCAATGAAACTGTGCTTCTCCATGAACGACTCATACATAGTCAACATTGAATGCATTTCCATGATTGTCTTATCTGGCTACCCTTCCTGTACATCTGGATGAACATACCAGCGAGTCGAGTTAATGCTCAACTCCCGATTAAAGGGTGACCAAATTTATACAGTTCACCTATGTGTCTCTCTATCTTGAGAACATGTGAACTGGTGCTACTTCCTGCACACTTCAAGCTCTTTGAAGATCTTAGCTCGTTCCTTTTCAACTGGTTCTCGAAACCTTTCCTTAACCAGTTGTGCTAACTTATCTGACCCTAGGAATTCTAAATCTCTGCGGAACTCGGGGTCAATGATCAATTGCATGAGGCAACGAACTTCCTTGGACTCAATAGTCAAGGGGTCATTCTCATCACAAGCTGCTGTGTGATGCCAAGCTTTGGGGAGTGGACACTCAATAAGATATGGCTTGCCAACAAAACTAAGAACCATTCTTTATTTGTGAAGCCATATCACATAGTTTAGGCCAGTCAGCCTTACCATATGTAACAGGTGCTTTCTGAAACTCTTAGAAATGGGTGAAGGAGGAGAACTGACACTATCTTTAGACATTTATAAAATTTGAATTTGTTAGTTTAATTTTAATCCTTCTTAAACAATTACCCAATTTATTATTTAACAAGGCTAGGATCAAAATACCCCAACTATGGTGTGAAGAGGGATGCCGTAATCACAACATAATGGTCATTAAGGTAGATAAATACTTATCAATTTTATCTTATGAAATTCCTAGATCTGTTGAGATTCATTGAACTGTTCAATGGCATGTTTAATCTCAGATATTCTCTTCTATTTGTGACTGGGATGCCGAGGATCACAAACAAGATGTGAATAACCATGAAAATGTGCTCGGTAACCTCAATGTCATTTATCATCTCTAATTGATGTGCCGGTTAACAACACACACTCCATCAACAATGATAAATTATGAGAAACCGATTACCACTCTTTATGAGCCCCTATTAGTGTGTCGGTTAACCACACACGCTCCACTAATGTCTCATAAAGTGTAATGTGCAATTTCATGGATTAGCATCTATTTCACATTTTTCCTAAAGTAACTAGATTTGGGATTTTATAAAACTGTTCTAGTACTTTGATTAATAACATTATACTTTTAATGAGATTAAGCGGTCCTATCAAACCAGTTCGGCTAACGACCCTCCACTGATCAAGAGAGCGGTGGGTGAGAGTGGACACCCATTAGACTGTCATTTTATAGGCAGTCTCCTTATACCCTCCTTGTAGATCAGCTTCGTGAATGAGACCTACTATTGACTTGACTAACCAATTTATCTTATACATATAATATTAACTTTTAATTATAATATATATAAGATGTATTTTAAACCTTCTAAAATATTTCTGGTTTAATCTTTTAATTTTCGCAATTAACTATTAATTTTTAAAATTAAATTTAAACCTTTAATTGATTTAATTTATCTTTTAATTAAACAATTAATTAAATTAATTAAAATCTAGATAGGAATCACAAATTAATCAAATTAATTTAAACCTATCTTAAACCCTTTAACTTCGAAAATTGCAAGCAAGTGGGTTTAAGGTTTCCATTTATTAATTAATCACAATTACCAAAAATAAGAAACCTTCTAAAACCTAGCATACAATTTCGCAGACAAGGGGGGAGGCTAGGGTTTCGAAAACCCTAGCCCAACAATTTGGATCATGACCTCCATTTAGGGTTTAGATTCAATAAACCCTAAAACTAAGGATTACAATTATAGCAATTCAATAAGAAAAACAGCCAAAAGCTCTGATACCACTGAAAGGTTTTCTATAATCTATGAACTAAAAATCCTAAGTTCACATGCAACCTAGAAAAGGATCTATGTTTTTCTATCTTTGAACATATAATAAAATCCTAGAGGCAACAGAAAATTTCTAAAGAAAAATAATTAAGAAAAACTAACCTTTAGTTTTAATTCTTGAAGCTAGCAGCACAAGTGTCCTGCCTCAAATGAGATCACTCCCAAGAAAAGAGGAGTAGAAAGAAATTCCAGAGAGGCAGAGTGAAGTTGGCGCAGACATTAGGGTTCCCAGGGTTCCCTATTTATAACCTCCAGGCGGTGACAGTAAAAACCCTAGACAAGCCCAAATCTGGATAAGCCTTTTATCAATTGGACCAAGCCTTTTAAACCCTTATTAGGGTTTCGAAATTAAGAGTGTTCCCACTCTAAATTTTGCCACCTACTATATCCAACTGGTTAGTTATTATTCAACTACTGAATAATTACAAAACCAGTCCCTGCACCTTTAATTAATTAAACTAATCACTAAACTAATTCCAATTAATTCTAGATTAATTTCTAACTAATTAATATAGTTTCTAATTAACATATTATCACTTTAATATATTAATAAACTATTTATTTTATTTCTATTGATTTATTAAACATTTAATAAATTAATCTTTCTCTCTCTACTGAATTTCTGCCAAACCTCTACCTGTGAGGACAACCTAAATGGACTTTGCTTCAATTAATAAGATAAATACAAATTATAAGTCATTGCTTAGACACCTAATCCATCAATGACATGTTAAAGATGTATGAGTCTTACATGGACATACATGGATCCTCCAACTCAACTACTTTTGAACTGGCGCTTAAGAAATGAGGTGTCGAGAAGAAAAGGCTTAGGGCAATAGCAAGGAAAATTCTGAGATTCCTTAAACTAGGAATCCTAAGGATGTGATATGTTTCAACCCCAAGGAAGATAGGACATGGAAGGCATAAATGCTCAAGATATTCGACACAATAGAAGCAATTACAAGCCAGGGAGCATGGCGCTTTAGGTACATATGTAATTCCATAGTATTTTACTTATTACCAGTACTAACATTTGCTAAAGTACAGGGACGAGAAGAAAGCGGAGAATTAAGGCATAGATAGTTGGATCGAATCCTAGACTACAAGTAACTTGCTTTCATCCATAAGATTAGGAACCAACTTCTCTATAGTGTTTTAGTTTATGGTTTTACGTTTGAAATTGTTGGTGTAAACATTATTTTACTGGATGTTTTGATTGGGTTTTGAATCAAGTGGTTTTAAATAAAATTTATTTTTGGAACAAAGTTATTATCATTACATCTATGAGACTAGTACACAGCAAGAGTTCAAAACTGATTTGAAAGTATCCAAATGTTTGGATAAAATGTATGAGTGGGATTGTTTGCTTTTCATAATCTTGAAACAATTTACCAGAGGTGGACATTATTCTGGAAACCAATCGTCTGAAAGTATTATGATAACTTCAAGTCTTGTTTATAAAGAGAGATAACTAACCATCACCCTGATGGCCTAGTAGATAAGGCTTTGGACTCTTTCTCTTCCCCCATAAAGAGGTTCCAAGTTCTAATCCCACTCCCTCCCTTTCCCCATAGGGAGTGATAGGTTTCAATCAGGGGATGGCCACTGGCTACCTCTCTACCCCCGTAGGTGATTGACCCAGACCACCCTGCTGCCAGGTGTGCGTGGGCCCCGAGGTTGCTTCATCAGGGTCATCCAAAGGATGGGTTGGGTGGGGTCCTCGGTTATCAAAAAAAAAAAGAGAGATAACTATGCACCACTCATAAGTTATTGTAGGCTGGGGCTAATGATCTGTTAGACCCAATACATCTAATGTACTTGGATCATTTAGTTTACCCACTAAACCATCAAAAATACTTTGTTAATTCTGAAACCTATAAGGTGTTTAGGACATTAAGAATAGAATCAAGTGACCAAATGATAAGATTTTCAAGTCCAAGAATGGATGGTGAGTTTCTTAGTCGAGAATCTTACGATTACCTAATGAATTATGAAAAGTGTTTCAGAAGTCAATTACACTTGATACACCATATTATCATACTGTGTGTCTAATAGGAAATCGGATATGAAGGTTCAACTTATGATGAATCGTAGTATGCTTCCAATCAGTGTCTCGGGTTAGAACTTAGAGACAACTACAAAAGTCCTAAACCTTGCACCAACACAAGCGGTTCTCTGAACACTATATGAAAATTGTTGGGTTAAGGTGTCTAAGCCATAACTATAATTGATACATGTGTTTGAATTGATGGCAGCACAGTCCTTTTGGGTTGCCCTCATAACTTGGGGGAGGACAAAATTGCATATAGAGAGAGACAGAGATTGATATATTATGGAGATAATATATTAATGAGAAAAGGGGAATAAATAATTTGTTAATATATTATGAGAATAATATATTAATTAGAAATTATGATCTTTAATTAAAGATTAATCCGAAATTAATTTGGAATTGATTTTGGGATTAATTGGATTAATTAAATATGCAGGGGTTGAATTATAATTGTTCAATAGTTGAACAATTGATATATATATATATATATATATATATATATATATATATATATATATATATATATATATATATATATATATATATATATATGGTCCCGTTCCGGTGAGGACTCTTTTTTCGGTGAGGACTCGTAAGGACACCTTAAAAAAGTTGAAAAAAAATATAAAAAAATACAAATCATAAAATAGAGAATAATACTATATCATTATAAAACATTTGGATCATTGAAAAACAGCAATGATCCACAAATTTTTTTATTTTGTGGATCATTGTTTCTTTATAAAGAAAATAATGATCCAAAAAACTTTTTTCGAATTTTTTTTCTCCAATATAGTACTATGATCTATTTTATTATTTATATTTGTTGTTTATTTTTTTCAATTTTTTTAAGGTGTCCTCACCCGATCGCTTATCTATATATATATATATATATATATATATATATATATATATATATATATATATATATATATATATATATATATATATATATATATATATATATATATATATATATATATTATTTATGGTAATGATAAGTCAACTAGCTTGTATGATAAATGGGTTATCATATCAGAAGCTTAATTATGACAGTTATCTGTCATAAGACTTATCAGTTTTGGACTATAAATAGAGGCCTTCCACTCCCCATTCTTCATGCCAATTCAAGGGTTCTCTACCCTTCCTCTCTATTGCCTTCTTGCTTGTCAAGGTGTTGGGTGTGAGCCGTTAGAGGCATTACAATTGTGGTGCTACCTTCCAAGAAATCTAAGGATCAAAAGGTAAGTTTTCCTTATGAAACATTTGATTCTTATTTTGGTCATAGTTATAGGTTCAATAGATGAAAACATAGATCCTTTAGGGTGCATGTGAACATAAGTGCTTTAGGTTCATAGTTTGCTTATAACCCAACAAAAATATGGAGTGCAGATGCTTCTTCATTAGCATATTTAGAAATCTAGGGTTTTAAAACTTACGCTTACCGTGAAGCTCAAAGAACGCTGATTAATAAAAGTTTTATTCTGCTGTACTATTTAGATAGAAAAAACAGTTTGACATTAGTCTTATGGTTTTCAAGTGAGTAGTCTTTAATGAATGGAAGTTGGTATTAAAAGAAATTAATGAGAGCCAAATTGATCTTGACAAGATTCAAAGGATCAAAGAACATGATATTGGCACTAGTACTCAACTAGAGGCATAGAAACATGTTGAGACTCAATAAGAGTTTGCCAAGGAATTTGACATAACTCCATTTATTGTCCGACAAGCCGATAGAATATGTTATGTACTTGAATTTTACATGTTAACAGGATGATGAATATCTGGTGGATCATTGTGACCCTACCAGCTATTGGAAGTTGCGACAAGCCCTTGTGCTGCCTTAAGAAAGGAGGCTACGGAGAGCGAGATGAAATCTATGAAGGATAAGTAGTTTGAAAATTGGTTGATCACACTCTTAATCTTAAAATAATCGAGTGTAAATGATTCTTCAAGAAGAAGACAAGCATGGATGAAGAGTACACAAATGAGAGCCAAAATGGTGTCAAAGAGTCATACTAATACTTAAATTTTGGATTATGAGGAAACTTTTTCACTAGTGGCAATAATCAAATCTATTTGGACATTATATTCCACAACAAGAGTCAGTGATTATGAAGTATGCCAAGTGGATGTAAAAACCGCTTTCCTTAACTAGAAAACATTAAAAGGATGTGTATATGACATAACCAGAGAGTTTTGTACAGTCCAAATATCCAAATACAATGTGTAAGTTTAAAAATTCTATTGATGGACTTGCACAAGTGTCTTGCAGATGGAATATTTGTTAAAATGAAATATTAAAAAGTTTGGTTGTTTGAGAAACAGAAGTGAACAATATATATGTCAAAGCTAGTGGAAGTACTGAAGTCTACCCAATATTGCACACGTATAGCAAAGTTCTTATGAACACGACATCCCTACCTCGAGAAATGTGACAAACAAATTTTTTGGCATAAGTAACGTAATAATTGATACAAGTGTTCATTAGAGAAGAATCGGTACTTTAATAAACTCAACGTATTGAAGAAGGGCGTAATTTTCTAATGAAGTAAAATTATGGAAATGTATGGATTAAGACCCTTTATTAGATCAATGTGATATATTACTTCATTTAGAAATGAGTCTTAATGACATGAGGACAAAATTGGGAAATAAAGGACAAAAAAATAGTAAAGTCTTAATTGTCAAATCTTTAAAAATTAATATCTCAATATCTAAAAGGAACTGAGAAAACGTCATCAAAGTGACTTTTGAAATATTGGGAATAACAAAAATATAGGAAAAATATTAAGGCAATTTGGAGTTGTAACAAAGAAGTTATGAAAGTTTGAAAAGGGCCAAAAAGTGGCAAACATGACCAAGTGCCCATGTTTGAGGGGCTGTATCGGAAAATCTATCAAGATTTAGACTTAAGTCACTAGGGGAATGTTTTAAAGCTCATTCCCACCTTTCTAAAGGTATAAATTTTGTAAAATTTAGATATCATACGAGAATGTTATGACTAGAGGAAAAATCAGAAAAATAAGGAAAAAGATGAATTTTTCTAAGGCTGGAAAGGGAGGAGGGTATTTTCTCATTTGACAATTAAATTAACCTAAATGGTTTTTTTGATTCCTGTGGGCTGCACTTTTCCCCCAATACGTAAATCAAACTCAAAAAAGGAAATCGGGAGTGTAGATTCGTAAAGCAAGAGAAAGACACACACATACATACACACAGTGATTGTGTGGGTGTGAACGGATTCTGAAATCGAGAGAGGGGAACGATGGGCCTAGGCGGCTTTTTCCAAGAAATCGAGTGTGTGAGGGGAGGCTACCACTGCAGCAGTTCGACGATGGCAATAAAGGTCGGAGAAAACCGAGTCTCGATTCAGTTACCGGCGGTCTGTGGTGCTGCGGTGGCCGACGACTTTATGGGTGGATCAAGGAAGGTCCCATAGTCTGATTTGAAGCTTTAATCAACCTCAATTTCAGAATTTTTTAGGTCTTGGACAGAAGCTTGAAAAGGTATAAGATGATGTTTCAAACCCTAGTTAAACCCGAAAATTGTTCATGCATGTTGAAGTTGAATACGGGTTTTGGTTTCTTTTACTATTATGAGTTCAAAAATACATAAAGATTGTATATTTTGAAGACTTGGTTTGAAATCTTTAAATTCATGCTTGAGAAAAATTGAAAGGGTGAAGAATTATTGGTTGTATAACATTGGTGGTTGAGTTTATGTCAAAGATAATGTGTTTTGGGTTGGATTTTTGCTAAAGCTTCATATAATGAAACTAGATGCAAGTTAGTATTAGACATTGGAATTGGAAAGTGGACTGAAATTGGCATATTTTGAACTTAAGAACATCTAAATATCAAAGGATATATGAAGGAAATGTCATGTTAAAGCTAAGTTTTTATGATGCATGTATATGTTGTGGTAATAATTGGAAAGTTGGAACAAATGATACACAAATTCATGTCATGATGACTAGGAAACACAAATATGATAGAAATGCTAATGATTGGTTAAAAAGGTAACAACTTGATGTTGGAATTGTAAACTTGAAGTTTTTGGAAAAATGACAAACGAAGTTATTTGACTTGTTGGATTTGGTTAACTTGACCATAAAAAGGGATTTTTCGCTAACAAGTTGATATCGAAAAATGTTAGATTATTACATGCAAAAATAACGTTGAACTTTTTAGTGGACTAAAAATGAATGTTCTTAGAATCACACTAGTTTAGAAATCTTTTAATAAGGGTTGTAGGAATGGGACTTCGTTAATATATGTAGTAAGTAGTATGTTAATACTCGAATGTATTTCTAATCTTCTGTATTATCAATATAGAGATTTAAGAGTGCAGGAAAGCAAGTATATGCAAAGGCTAGCGAACTAATGTGAGTACATGTGGCTCGTTTTTGGGTACATGGAAAAAAGTTTATAAAATTTTATGTGACTTTCAAATCTGAAGTGTTATGCAAAAACTTTATGATCTAGTGATGCTTACGAAAGTTTACTTAAATATGTATGAAATTATGTTTTCGCTTGGCATCAAGCCTACGATATGTATGAAAACTTGTTTTTGGCATCAAGCTCAATAAGAAAGAATGTTTTGGTGTTTAGCCTATGAAGTTTATGAAAGAATGTTTTGGCTTCAAGCCTACGATATTTATGAAAGAATGTTTTGACATTTAGCGATGATGTTTTATGAAAGAATGTCTTTACATTAGTGTATGAAGTTTATGAAAGAATGTTTTGTCTTCAACCCCATGATATGTATGAAAGAATGTTTTCGCATTTAGACTTATGAAGATTATGAATGAATTATTTGACAGCTAGCAGTATTATGTTTATGAATGACTGGAATTTGATGCAAACAATGTATTGTAATGAAAAGTAATGTGAATGAATGGAAAATGTTTTGCCCGGGCTATGATGTTCCCATAAGGGGAATATAGAGGAATCTACTAGGACGGTACTACCCGTTCGCGAAGTAGATATCCTGAATATGGGAAGATGTTAGAATGGACTGATTGTGTTCTTTCCATTATAGTATAGATTGGGGCAATCAGCAAGAATGATTCAGGCCCTAAGTATAAAAATTAAGCATGTTAAGATACTAGTCATAGCATGTGATAAGATGCTGAGGTGGTTGGATATGTTTGTACCATCTTAGTACAGACTTGGTTCATCACTAAGAGTGATTAAGGACCTAAGTATAAAAATCAAGTATGCTACGATACCAGTCAAAGCTAAGGAAATGAAAATGAAAGTTTTATGATAGAAATATTATTACTTGATTTGTTATGAGAGGCTTTAAAAGCAAAAGCTCAATATATACTTATTTATAAATGTTTTGACAGCAAGCGTAGCTATATGACATGGTTATAAATGTTTTGAAAGATGATTTGGTTATAGATATAAAGGTTTCGAGTCCAAGCCCTTGTAGCTTACGAGACGTTTCTTCTTAATTTTGATGTCATGTATTCCAGGTTCTATTGACGATGGATAGACGCAAGTATTTGACCCGAAGAAATTGGGATTTAAGATGTAGTAAGCTTTTGTTGATGCAATGGTTTGTACTTCTAACTTTCTTGCTATGGTTTATTTTGGTATGAATTTGTAATGCCATGGTTGTAAACTTGTCAACCAAATGTTTTTGTTGGACCACATTTTGATATTCGTGTCTTTCAGACATGAATTATGTTGAAACCATAGAAATATAAAGCTTATTGAAAATGGGGTGTTACAAGATGGTATCAGAGCCAAAGTTTAAGTGAATTAGGATTGGTTCATTCCACTTCTAGGCTTAAGCTTGTGCAATAGGAATGTGAGGTGATTTATGATTGCTATGTGACGTCTTAAGTGATTAAGACCGTATGTGCTACTTGAGTTAAATAGGTATATGATGATATGAAATTTCATGCTAAAATTTATAAGATATAGAATAAGGAAAGTATATTATGAAATGCTAAAGTATTGAAATTTTATAGCTCAAGAAGTGTACAAGGAGCGGCCAAGGATCACGTATTGATGATCAAGGCCCTAATCGGGTGCCTCTTATTTTAGATCGGCAACCCTAAGCTGATGATGAAGGCAACTCTAGGGGCGATGCCAATCCCCATCCGCTAACTCTTGAGGCCATTCAGAAATTAATAAATGACGCACAAGCTCGAAACCAAGTCGAAATGAATTGCCTCCTTGATGAGCGATTGGGAGAGCGATCAAAAATATTGTCTAAAACTAGTACTAAGACTACAACTCCTGAATGCTATGACCAAACACAGACTGCATCTCATAATGCACCTCCACCTCCTTCATCGCCTCCTCGCAGAGCGGTTAAGGAGTGTACTTTTAAGGATTTTATATCCTGTCTGTTGGATTAGGTGTCTAAGCCATGACTAATTATTAGTATTTACCTAATTAATAGTAGCATACTCCATTTGGGTTGCCCTCATAGCAGGAGGTTTGGTAGAAAGTTCAGTAGAGAGAAAGATTGATTTATTATATGATTAATAAATCAATAGAAATTAAATAAATAGATTATTAATATATTAAAGTGATAATATATTAATTAGAAACTATATTAATTAATTAGAAATTAATATGGAATTAATTGGAATTAAGTTGGTGATTAATTTAATTAATTAAAAGTGCAGGGACTAGAATTGTAATTATTTAATAGTTGAGTAAGTGACAATTATAGCAGGTAAATAAATCAGCGAAATTTATATATGGGAACATATATTTTCGATTTTGATATATAGGAGATAAATAGGTTTGAATTATTAAGATAAAGGCTTATCTTAATTTGAATTCAAAAAGGCTTATATCTAAAAGTTTATCTGCTTATCTGCTAGAGGCTATAATTAGGGAGCCCCAGAGACCAGAAACCTGTGCCATTATTACCCTAGTCTCTCTGGAATTTTCGACCACTCTCCTGCTCCCTGGGTGTGACAACATTTGAGGTAAGATCCATTTGTTGCTTTGCTTCCAAGAAACACTAAAAGGTTAATTTTCTGTTTTTATTCTTTTAGTTTATTTCTTCTGGCCTTTAGGAATTTGTTATATGTTTAATTAGAAGAAAACTAAGATCCAAATAGGTTGCATGTGAACTTAGGGTTTTTGTTCATAGATTTGCAGAAAACCTTTCAGTGGTATCAGAGCTTTTTGGTTGTTTTCTTGTTGAATTGTTATAATTGTTTTCCTATAAATTAGGGTTTAAAGCTTATAAACACTAATTTGGCTGAAATCGATTTAGGGTTAGGGTTTTGAAAACCCTAGCCCCTCCCTCCTTGTTTCGTGATTTTCTCATTAGGGTTTTAGAAGGCTTTCTATTTTTGGTAACTTTAATTATTTAAATGGATAACCTTAAACCCATTATTTGTTAGTTTCGAAAATTAAGGGGTTTAAGATAGGTTTAAATTAATTTGATTAATTTGTGATACCTATCTGAATTTAATTAATTTAATTACTTATTTAATTAAAAGATAATTAACGGTTTAATTTAATTTTAAATTTAGTAGTTTTAAATTTCGAAAAATTAAAAGATAAAACTAGGAATTTTTTAAAAGTCTAAAATATTTGGATTTAATTGATTTAATTAATTGTTTAATTAAAAGATGAATTAAACCATTTAAAGGTTTAATTTAATTTTAAATTTAATAGTTTAAATTTCCAATAAATTAAAAGATAAACCAGGAACTTTTTTAAAAGGTTTAAAATACATCTTATATATATTATAATTAAAAGTTAATATTATATGTCTAAGATAAAATGGTTAGTCAAATCAATAGTAGACCTCATTCACGAAGCTGGTCTATAAAGAGGGTATAAGGAGACTGCCTATAAAATGTCGGTCTAATGGGTGTCCACTCTCACCCACCACTCTCCTGATTAGTGGAGGGTCGTTAGCCGAACGGGTTTGATAGGACCGCCAAATCTTATTAAAAGTATAATGATATTATTCAAAGTACTGGGACAGCTTATCAAAACCCAAATCTAGTTTCTTTAGGAAAAATGTGAATTGATGCTAATCCATGAAATTGCACATTACACTTTATGGAACATTGGTGGAGCATGTGTGGTTTACCGTCACACCAATTAGGGTTCATAAAGAGTTGCAATGGGTTTCTCCGGTGTTATCATTGTTGATGGAGCGTGTGTGGTTTATCGGCACATCAATTAGAGATGGTAATTCACCCCGAGAGTACCAAGCTAATTTGCATGGTTATTCACACCCGGTTTGTGATCCTCGGTATCCCAGTCACAAACAGTGGAGCACATCCGAGATTAAACATGCTATTGAACAGTTCAATAAATCTCAAAAGAAACTAGGAATTCTATTATAATATGATTATTTTTCCGCAGTGGAATTAGCTGAATCGTCATTCGCCTACCTTTATAAAATTTACAATTAGACTACGGCATCCCTCTTCTATATTGTGAATTGTTATAGTTGGGTCCTAGCCTTATTATTATTATTGGGTTAATATCAAGGGTTGTATATGTATCTAATTAAAACTACCTTCTTTTATAGATTTCTTCTGCTGATCAATCCACCCCCACTATAACTCCAGTAATGTCACTTCTAGGGATGGCAACGGGGACGGATATATCGGGGATTGCATTCCCCATCCCCATAACCGTATCCTCGACCCTATCCCCATAACCGCCTCCATAACCGTCGGATATTAAAAATCCGTCCCCATCCCCATCCCCATCGGGGAACGGGGATCCCCAACGGGTAATCGGGTATTTTTTTTCCCTATTAAAAGTTTTTGAAATTTTATCTAAACAACTCAAAATTTCCAAATTGCAACCATAAAAAAGTCTAAAAACATTAATACTAAATATGTAAATTAGAGAATTTAGAGTATTGGTTGTTGGTTTTACGGCTAAAGATATGTACGACGTATCATATATATATATATATATATATATATATATATATATATATATATATATATATATATATATATATATATATATATATATATATATATATATATATCGGGTATCCGACGGGGTCGGTTTCGGTTACGGTTATGGGTACCCGACATGTAGAACCATCCCCGCCTTCATCCCCGATTTTCATATCGGGGATTATCCATCCCCATCCCCATCCCCGATCAAGTCGGGGATTTATCCATTAAATTCGGTTTCGGGTTTCGGGTATCCGTCGGATACGGTTATTTTTTCCATCTCTAGTCACTTCAATCTTGTCATTGTGCTCCAAAGTGACGTTGGACGACACTAACTACAATGACTGGATCCGTAACATCAAGATGGCTCTAAGGTTTGAACACAAAGAGTATGTTCTAGAAACCGAGCTTATTGAAGTTGACCCTGATACTGCTAATCCTGAGGAACTCGCCTCATACACAAAACATTCTGATAATGTGACCAAAGAGGCTTGCATCATGATTGCTACCATGAACCCTGAATTGCAAAGGATATATGAAGACTACTGGCCCTACGAGATGCACAAAAAGCTTGCAGAAAAGTTTCACAAGCAGGAGCGTATCGAGAGGCGCGAGGTGGTAAAAGCCTTCACCAACGGCAAGCCTAGGGATAGAGAGTCCATCTGCAGCCACGTGCAAACGATGCAAGGATACGTGGAAAGGCTTAGGAAGCTTGAGATGCCTATTCATGAGGATTTAGCTGTAAACATAGTGCTAAATTCCTTACCGAGTTCATATGACCAGTTCACACTGGCGTATCATTTGAACAACTCTCAGACCACTCTGGCTGAGTTGCATCTCATGCTTCGTACTGCTGAAGACGAGATGAAGGGTAAAAGTGTACCCTCAGATAGCCAGCCCGTCTTGGCAATTGGAAGTGGCAAGGGAAAGAAGAGGAAGGGCTCTCCCAATCAGAATTGGAGGGAAAAGGTCCATGTTGGGTCATCTAGCAATGGCCCGAGACCCAAGTCTTCCGGCATTCCTCACGTTGCCAACCCCAAAGAAGCCGACTGCTTTTATTGCAAAGAAAAGGGTCATTGGAAGAGAAGCTGCCCGAAGTACTTGCAAGACATAAGGGATGGCAAAGTAAAGCCGTCTACAGCAGGTATATACACTATCTCTAAAAACTCACCATCTTTCAGTTCTTGGGTCCTTGATACAGGATGTGGTTTTCACATTTGTTCTGATTTGCAGGGCCTAAAGGAAAGCAGGGAGGTGGAGCACAGTAGATTGAACCTGATCATGGGCAATAGGAGATCGTCGCCTGTTACCAAGATCGGTGTCTATAGTTTAGTGCTTAGTAGTGGTGTTTGTTTAGAATTAATAAATTGTTGCTATTCGCCAGAAATGGCAAGAAACATAATTTCCTTTCATGCATTGTTCAGACAAGGCTTTCAGTTTTCTTTTGATAATGATATTGGTTCAATTTCTGTTTTTCAAAATGGTACTTCTATATTTACTGCTTTGCCTTGTGATGGTGTGTATGAAACGGTGCAATGTGTTGACAATTTAGGACACAGTGTAAAGTATATTGATTCTTCTAGTGGTGTAGAAAAGGTGTGCTTGTGGCACTGTCGTCTTGGGCACATTAACAAGAAACGCATCGCCCAACTCCAAAAGGATGGAGTGTTGGAATCATTCGACCTCAAATCGGATGATATATGTGACTCTTGTCTTTTGGGCAAGATGACTAAGTCACCTTTCAAAGGGTCTTTTGAAAGAGGTGAAGGTCTGTTAGGCATCATACACACAGATGTGTGTGGTCCCTTCAGATCAACAACAAAGGATGGCACGCGGTTCTATGTGACCTTCACTGACGATTATAGTAGATACGGGTATATCTACTTAATCAAGCATAAGTCAGACACCTTTGAAAAGTTCAAAGAGTTCAAAAACGAAGTTGAGAATCAATTGGGCAGGAATATAAAGATGCTCAGATCCGACAGAGGCGGTGAGTATTTTAGTATCGAGTTCCTAGACTATCTGAAGGAATGATGAATAGTTTCACAGTTATCACCTCCTCGGACACCACAGTTGAACGGTGTTGCCGAGAGGCGTAACCGAACCCTGTTAGACATGGTTCGTTCCATGATGAGTCGAGCTTCACTTCCCATCCACTTCTGGGGGTATGCCTTAGAGACTGCCGCCCATATCCTCAATCTTGTCCCAACTAAAAAGGTTGCTAAAACACCTCATGAGATGTGGACGGGGAAAGTTCCCTTGTTAGCACATATCAAAGTCTGGGGTTGTGAGGCTTTCGTTAGACGAGAAACTCACGACAAACTCGCAGAGAGAAGCGAGAGGTGTATTTTCATTGGATACCCCAAACAGTCTTTTGCATACTTGTTCTACAGACCAAGCGAGGATGTGGTCTTTGTAGCTAGACGAGGCGTCTTTCGAGAGAGACCTCATATTCAAAGAGGACAGTGGGAGTACCATTGATCTTGAAGAAATTCAAGAGTCATCAGATAACGCAACCTTAGGAGAAACTAGCAACCAACAAGAGGAAGAAGTTCCTGTTGGTCCGACTGATATATCCTTACCTCTTATGTAACGCCCAGTTTCAACACAGAGTATATCCAGAAAATTTTTCGCATTTATAACATAAAAAGCATAATTGGGTACTCGTGTATTCTGGAATCTACAAGAAGTTACCATCGAGAATCATCCCACGATCCGAGCCGGGCGCTACAACCGCTAACCTGCACACGACACAACACAAACACGTAAGCTACAAAGCTTAGTGAGTAACAATACGACGACATGAATAACTCGTATTAAATGTAATACATCACCCAACTCGAGGGTGTAGTTATTTCCTACAACAACTTATAAGTACTGGTTAATATAAACATATCAAACCAACTATATTTCATTATTAATAACTACAAATATTCTTTCTGTAGTTGCACTGGTATCTACCGATACCCAAGACACTATAAACAAGCACGGTGTAATACAACTTACACAAGTATACACCTAATCGTCAATTCGGTATCACTACTCGGTAACACCACACGGTACATCGTCACACTGATTTTCAACATGAAATCTTCTACTTTACAACCTTTCTGATCGTAAGCCACAAGGGCTTTATATCCAACCCTTCCTCATCCTCTACGATTCCGAGTCGCTATGACTCATCACTGCCCTTATTGTAATGTGAGCACAGAAGCTCTAATCACTTATGTTAGGCAATTAAGTCCCTTCTCTTAGCCACGTAGGCCAACATATGTTTCACAAAGATTCTTACCATATATTAAGTTGTTCAACCCAGCCACAAGGCCATTATGAGCCACAAGGTTTCTGCAATATATCGGGTAATTAAACCCAACCACTTAGCCATAAAGGCTATTATATCCAGACACTGAGTCCAATCTCCTAGCCATAAAGGTCGTACATTTAGATATCAATTCCAATTTTTATACAAATAAATTCTATGTCTGCTCTACATTTGGGTATCAACCCATCACATGTAAACACAAAAAGCTCACGACATATCCCGATCTTATCTAGACTCATGGCTTATCCGGTCTTGTCTTTTCACCGACTCACGGCTTATCCGGTCTTGTTATTTCACTGACTCACGGCTAATCCGGTCTTTTCATATCATTGACTCACGGCTTATCCGGTCTTGTCTTTTCACTGACTCACGGCTTATCCGGTCTTGTCTTTTTATTGACTCACCTGTAATAACAACTTACTTCCAATACTCGGTATTCCCGGATTACATAGTATTCATACATTATAGCCTCTACATACCTGTGTACCAATTAGCATCACATGTGCACAATATCATACTACACGTATATATATATATATATATATATATATATATATATATATATATATATATATATATATATATATATATATATATATATATATATATATATATATATATATATATATATATATATATATATCATCATGTATATCTATCATGTACACTCCTCTAGGATTGCTAAGTACTTGCTAAGCAAACGGTTAGCATCACAATTGTACCTATTCACAAGGTACTCATCTGTTGATATTTATAAACCTCACTTCAAGTGAATACGAGGTTCATATCTCACTTCCAGTTACTACTCATCGTAACCACAAACTTCTAACATATATGATCATAATGATTCTCTATGTATCTACATAGTTTACACGTATTATACTATGTGTATTATTAATGATTTAGCATACTTAACACATCTAACATGTTACAACTAACATGTAGGTAGAGTCACTCACCTGTAATAACAGCTTTACCCCGTTCCAGATAGTGTAACTTGTAGGCCAAGGTGTCTTCTCAACTCTTTCAACACCTACAACATACCACATACACACCACATATATGTGAATACCTTGTATTCACTTTCAATAGTTCCATCTACTCAACTATAACCAATAGCAAGCTTTAGGGTTTGAATCACAACCCTACTACAGATCCAAATCCTGAATTTCATGTTACTACTTCTATAGTTGCAGGTGGGTGATCAACACCACCTGAAACCAACCCTTCCCAAGCAATTTAACCGATGAATTGAAGCTAGAACATGGAATCTTACCTTCAAGAAGTGAGATATCGAATCCTACTTGAAATTCTCGAGTCCTAGGCTTCCAATTCGACTTCAAGGGCTTGGGGGATATTTTTCTAGGGTTTTGAGAGCATTTTACGAACTGAATATCTCCCCAAAATAAAACAAAGTCGCACATTTAAAGGTGGGGTCTGCGCGTAACCCGACCCGAGTTCCAAAACCCGCCCCGGGTTCCTGTGCAGCACAACCCGGGTTCCTGAACCCGACCCGGTTTGACGCTGATGCTGCTGCTAATTTTCTCCGGCTGAAAACCCGACCCGGGTTGACTCACACGACCCGGGTTAGTCCAAATTTGTTTCACACATTGTTTTAAGTCTTCTAACTCGACCCGGTTTAATTCACACGACCCGGGTTGTTTGTTTTTAGCGTTTTTCACACGAAAACTCTATCTTAAAGGTATTCTAACCATCCAAACACCCATGATATCATGTCTAATCCTAATTATCCCAAGATTAACATGAAAATACCTACCCAAAGTAATCATGGTGTTACAAATTCTTTCTCCCTTCAAAAGATTGCGTCCTCGGAATCTCGTAACAACTTATCAAATTGTTTAAGGTTTCATTATAAACCTACATTCTCATTTAGATTCGAATTCCCATTACATGATAGGAACTCTAACTTTTATTCATCTCTCGTCCTGGTGGTGATGGGTTTGATTGCTAAGGAAATGGTCCTATCAATCACAACCGAGATCACATTAATACAGTTCTATACATACTATATTAATCTACTTTCCTTACTGTACATGTATATCTATCTTTGTATCATATAGTATAATCATTCAACATCTCTACGATGTATATTCATTTACACATATACACAGTCATAACCTGCTACATGGTTGCAAGATATTCGATATGTAACTACCACATATCCTTACTACTACTTATGATCACAAAATAGTCGTGATGTGATTGCTACATACTAGATATGGTCACTAGATATTCACTAAGTGATCATCATACGCATAACATATGTTATACAAAATATCTATTACACGTCCATTTTGTTCTCAACAACACATTTCACGTAGTAACGATGTTCTCATCTCGTCACTACTAATTATCTATCTCGCTATCACAATAGTGAATTGGATTGTGTTCCTTTGCTCAGCACTACGAGCTGCACATACTCAGTTTATTGAACCACGAGTATCCGCTTAGTGCATCTTGCCAGTCACAACAGTTCTGCATTTATTTTACTCTATACATCAAATTATAACATCTGCATACTAGACTTGAACGCTTCTAGTATTAACTACACATTAGTATGTTATATATGGTATACTACAACACAAAATTGAGTTGTATGCACTCGGCATACTTAATCCTAACCAGTTACTACTTAACTTGTAACTTTTATATCGTATACCACATTGTACCATCGCTTTACTTCATTACATAGTACTCTGGTACTATACACTATATGGTATCTTCATACCAATTATCACAAGGTGTCACCGACTGATAATTCATACCAATCGTCACACATTATCAAATCACGATACCTCGTACCGTCTACTACTATTATCAATCAATACCCGTTCACAGTATTTTGTACTGTTCTCCAATCAAATTATGGCACCTCGTACCATTCTCCGATCTTAGATGCATTCATTCATGAATGATCTTCGAAGAGATAACTACTTTCTTCATGGTTAAAATATGCCCCTTCTGTCTAGGTATCATCATACTTTAACTATTATGCAATTTATACCACTTATACTCGTCGGTGGAAAGTTTTGTTACATAGCTAACCAATTACATTCTTCATACCAAAGAAACACAAACTCTTCGCTATGCGTTACTTTTCAGTTACTACTATCACTGTCTATACACAGAGTTCCTCAGAACCTCTATCAGTGGTATATACGTACACGTATACAATACACAACAAGGTTAGCTAGTACACATACTTTCTTCTTAACAATTTTCGTCTTGGGTAGTGACTAGTTTGATTTAAGAAAACAAGATTCTTTCAATCACAACTGAAATCACTATAATACTCACTTCAGTATAAATCTACTAGCTACTTCATTCCAACCACACACAATTCTTTAAGGCTAACTCTCGCTTATTCACATTCCCAACTCGGAATGATTACAATCCTGTTGACAAGCTAGACATAGCAAAACAATTACATTCAAACACCCTGGCTTAGCCGGCCAAAGCGTTTATCTCTATCTTTCCCAACTACATAAGTTATATTTAGACAATCCAATTATTCTCTCATACACCCATTTCACTAGCAAGAAAGGGGAAATGATTCTCATTTAAATCTCTAAAACCACTTATTATAACACATCATCTATTATAGAATTTAGCCACATGAATTCCATAATACTGTTTCACAATGAACCCAACTTTCGCTAACGATAACATTTCAGCCACAAAGGCTTACCATATAGCACATAAAGCTAACCGTCACTTCTTTACCATATTAACAATGCCTCACAACGTTGTACTAATACTTGCCACTGATATGGTGCAATTCTTTCAAAGGAAACATTGGTAACAACTCTTCCTTACCATATTCCACACATTTACAGACTC
Organism: Cichorium intybus; assembly: GCA_023525715.1. Classification (NCBI taxonomy): domain Eukaryota; kingdom Viridiplantae; phylum Streptophyta; class Magnoliopsida; order Asterales; family Asteraceae; genus Cichorium; species Cichorium intybus. Next base: position 94,447,991 of record CM042014.1, read on the forward strand.
TATTAACTTTTTCAATATATGTCGATCACTTTCTATCAACATCGACTGGTCCACTCTCATCTAGACCCTTACCATGGTGTGGTCTACCGGTCACCTTAATAGTCACCGACTCCAACTACATATTTGTTATTTCGAGAAATAACTTACGTACCTTTTTCTATAACTGCTGCCCTCAACTATCGTGGACATTTTACTACTTTCTTTCTTTCTTTATTCATCGAGCCTCAAAACGACTTGCCTTCTTTTCTGTGTACACCTACAACAATAAGTAGTAATTTATATACAATATCAACAATTATTACCCGCAATTCTGTCGGATTTATTTTCGCTGGGCCAACAGCCCCTCTTTATAACGAGTCTTAAAACAAACACGGCCACCTCTCGGGCTCTTAGCCTTTAATTTCGGAAATCGGATTACTCCGAATACTTCACATACTTCAAAATTCAGCACTAATCAGGTCATATCTATATCTATATATATATATATATATATATATATATATATATATATATATATATATATATATATATATATATATATATATATATATATATATATATATATATATATATATATATATATAACACATGTTAATATATACCTAATTTAACAATACAATCTATTATTTTCAAGGTTTAAGTCTAGGAATCTACACTATAGATACCTAATTCACTTAAATCATGGCTCTGATACCAACTTGTAATGCCCAGTTTCAACACAGAGTATACCCAGAAATTTTTTCGCATTTATAACATAAATAGTATAATTGGGTACTCGTGTATTCTGGAATCTACAAGAAGTTACCATCGAGAATCGTCCCACGATCCGAGCTGGGCGCTGCAACCGTAAACCTGCACACGACACAACACAAACACGTAAGCTACAAATCTTAGTGAGTAACAATACGACGACATGAATAACTCGTATTAAATGTAATACATCACCCAAATCGAGGGTGTAGTTATTTCCTGCAACAACTTATAAGTACTGGTTAATATAAACATATCAAACCAACTATATTTCATTATTAATAACTACAAATATTCTTTCTGTAGTTGCACTGGTATCTACCGATACCCAAGCCACTATAAACAAGCACGGTGTAATACAACTTACACAAGTATACACCTAATCGTCAATTCGGTATCACTACTCGGTAACACCACATGGAACTTCGTCACACTGATTTTCAACATGAAATCTTCTACTTTACAACCATTCTGATCGTAAGCCACAAGGGCTTTATATCCAACCCTTCCTCATCCTCTACGGTTCAGAGTCGCTATGACTCATCACTGCCCTTATTGTAATGTGAGCACAGAAGCTCTAATCACTTATGTTAGGCAATTAAGTCCCTTATCTTAGCCACGTAGGCCAACATATGTTTCACAAAGATTCTTACCATATATTAAGTTGTTAAACCCAGCCGCAAGGCCATTATGAGCCACAAGGTTTCTGCAATATATCGGGTAATTAAACCCAACCACTTAGCCATAAAGGCTATTATATCCAGACACTGAGTCCAATCTCCTAGCCATAAAGGTCGTACATTTAGATATCAATTCCAATCTTTATACAAATAAATTCTATGTCTGCTCTACATTTGGGTATCAACCCATCACATGTAAACACAGAAGGCTCACGACATATCCCGATCTTAGCTAGACTCACGGCTTATCCGGTCTTGTCTTTTCACTGACTCACGGCTTATCCGGTCTTGTCATTTCACTGACTCACGGCTTATCCGGTCTTGTCATATCATTGACTCACGGCTTATCTGTTCTTGTCGTTTCACTGACTCACGGCTTATCCGGTCTTGTCTTTTCATTGACTCACCTGTAATAACAAGTTACTTCCAATACTCGGTATTCCTGGATTACATAGTATTCAAACATTATAGCCTCTACATACCTGTCTACCAATTAGCATCACATGTGCACAATATCATACTACACGTGTATATATATATATATATATATATATATATATATATATATATATATATATATATATATATATATATATATATATATATATATATATATATCATCATGTATGTCTATCATGTACACTCCTCTAGGATTTTTAAGTACTTGCTAAGGAAACCGTTAGCATCACAATTGTACCTATTCACAAGGTACTCATCTGTTGATATTTATAAATTAATTAATTAAAAGTGCAGGGACTGGTTTGTATTTATTCAATAGTTGAATAACTGGCAAGCCAGTAGCCAGGGGCCAAAGTTGGTGCCAATATGGAGGGAACTCCATAGTTGGCAAAAACCCTAATTAGGGTTTAGAAGCCTTGGTCCAAATGGTCAACAAGCTTGCCCATTAAGGAGGCTCCTCTAGGGTTTCAGCTGTAACCCTTGGAGGCTATAAAAGGAACCTCCTCGCTCCCCTTTTCTGCACCACTTTTGAACAAGAGAACTCTGCTGAACTGTCTTCTCCATTGCTTTGGGTGTGACTTGCATTTGAGGCAGGACACTTGTGCTGCTAGCTTCAAGAACAAGAATTAAAAGGTTGGTTAATTCTTTTTGATCTTTAGAAATAATTGTTGGCCTTAGGAATTTAGTTTATTATCTTCATAGAAGAAAACATAGATCTTTCTAGGGTTGCATGTGAATCATAGGAATTTTGTGTTCATTGTTTGCTAGAAAACCCTTCAGTGGTATCAGAGCATTGGCTTGTTTTCTTGTATTTGATATAAACTGCTTGTTTGATCAAAGGGTTTCGAAAATAAACCCTTGGGAGGCCTTATTTTCGTCCATGGTGGCTAGGGTTTCAAAACCCTAGCCTCCCTTGCCTTATCTGCGAATTGCATGCTGCCTAGAATACTTGGTTGTTATTTTTGGTAACTAGATCTTCTAAATAACTTGAACCTTTATTCCTTGCATATTAATTTCAAGATTTTGGCTAGGGTTTCCTAACCCTAGCCGCCAACCCCTTGGTCCCCCCCTTATTTTCTTGATTTACTTGCCTTATATAGTGTGTTGTTATTTTGGTAATTGGATTAATTAAATAACTAGAGCCTCATTTATTTTGGCCTGTAAATTTCGAACCATATAGGGACCAAGATAGAAAAATTAATTTGATTAATTTTACAAAATCTATCTTTGATTTAATTAGTTTAATTAATTGTTAATTAAAAGATCAATTAAATCAGCTTAAGGAATTGATTTAAATTTTCGAAAAATAGATCAAAAATTTGCGAAAATTCTAATTAAATTAATTCTAAAATATTTTAATAAGATTAAAATATATCTTATATATTTATGATTAAAAGTTAATATTTATATATAAGAAAATTCGTTAGTCTTACCGCTAGTAGGCCTCATTCACAAAACTGTCCTATAAAGAGGGTATAAGGCGACTGCCTATAAAATGGTAGTCTAATGGGTATCTACTCTTACCCACCGCTCTCCTGGTCAGTCGAGTGTCATTAGCCGAACGGGTTTGATAGAACCGCTAAGCCTCTTAAAAGTATAATGCTATAATTGAAAGTACTAGAACTTTGAACAAAACCCAATCTAGTTACTTTAGGTTAAAAATGTGAATTGGTGCTAATCCATGAAATTGCACATTGCACTTTGTGGAACGTTGTTGGAGCGTGTGTGGTTTACCGGCACACCAACTGGGGTCCACAAAGAGTTGCATTGGGTTTCTCGATTTTGTCATTATTAACGGAGCGTGTGTGGTTAACCGGCACGTTAATTAGAGATGACAATTGACTTCGAGAGTACCGAGCGAATTTGCATGGTTAATCACACCCGGTTTGTGATCCTCGGCATCCCAGTCACAAACAGTGGGGCACATCCGAGACTAAACATGCCATTGAATAGTTCAATGTGTCTCAACAGATCTAGGAATTTGATAAGATGAAATTGATAAGCGTATTATCTACCTTAATGACCATTATGTTGTGATTACGGCATCCCTCTTCACATCATAGTTAGAGTATTTTGGGTCCTAGCCTTAATGAATAATAAATTGGGTAATTATTTAAAAGGATAAATTATACTAATAAAATTCTGTTTATTGTAGATGTCTAAATCAAGTGTCTATTCTCCTCCCTCTCCTCCTTTACCCACTTTTGAGAGCATCAGAAAGCACCTGCCTAATATGGTAAGGCTGACTGGCCTGAATTATAATGGTATGGCTTCATAAATAGAGAATAGTTCTCTGTTTTGCTGGCAAGCCATATCTGACTGAGTGTCCGCCCCCCAAAGCATGACATCACACAGTAGCTTGTGATGAGCATAACTCCTTGATTGTTAAGTCAAGGAAAGTTCGTTGCCTAATACTATTGATCATTGACCCCGAGTTCCATAGGAATTTAGAATTCCTGGGGTCAGATAAGTTAACACAGGTAGTTGTGGAAAGGTTCCATGAACTGGTTGAGAAAGGACGAGCTAAGATCTTCAAAGAATTTGAAGTGTGCAGGAAGTAGCACCAGTTCACATGTTCTCAAGACTGAGAGACACATAGGTGAACTGTATAAATTTGGTTCCCTTTTTTGATCGGGAGTTAAAGCATTAGCTCAACTCGCTGATCCGTTCATCCTGATGTACAGGAAGGGAAACCAGATAAGACAATCGTGGATATGCATTCAATGTTGACTCTGTATGAGTCGTTCATAGAGAAGCATAGCTCCATTGATTCAGCTGCTTTTGGATTGAGTCCAGTAATAGGAAACATCAAGAAATGATCCAGATCGTCTGGACCGGTTCCTCGATTTTTCAAACTGGGGATCCACAGGGTGGGACACAGTCACGGAAAGATTGGAAAATGCTCCGACGCCGAACATTTTGGCAACTCAGGAATATCTTAAAACTCAGAACACCTGATCCTTAATTCCTTGATACAGGATGTGTTTCTCACACTTGCTCTGTATGCATGGACTCTGTAGGATGTGGGATGTTGTTGCATAGGAGCACATATGGATTGAATTTCCGACTCATGCAGTTTTGAAGTTTAGTTAGATATTGTAATGTTGTTATTAGCTTTTCAGATGCGTATGACATTGTCTATCATATAGTACATTGTTCAAGGATTTTGTTTTAATAAAATTATCAATTTTCTTTTAACAAATGTTGTTTGAAATATCCTTGAAATATTGTATGATTGTGTTGAATGCATGATTAGTAATAACTTGAATATTGATACATCCAAAATGCTTGGATTTTAGGAATTGTGTCCCTTATGATTGTTAAGATAAATGTTGTAAGAATCAATTAAACCAAAGGTTCAGTTGGACAGGACTTTGGAATCATTTGACTTAGAGTCTCATGATGAATTGAATTCTTAATGTGTCAAGAAAAGAATCACCCAAAGATCCAGTTGGACAGGACTTTGGAATCATTTGACTTAGAGTCAGATGATGATTAAGTTCTTTATAAGGCACATGTGGCAAGAAATGAATCACCCAAAGATCCAAAGGATAGGATTTTGGAATCAGTTGACTCAGAGTCAACTGAAGATTACAAGTCTTGAACAGAATTAACAAAGTCATAAGTTTACATAGAGATGTAAAAGAGATTGAGATTAGGAGCAACGAACACATCAGTTGCTGTGTATTGCTCGAATCCTCAAATAGAACACAATTGGTTGTACTCCGCGATATTTGTGAATCAGTATGACGAATATGGCTTCGCTTATCAGAATAAGCGATTGAATTGAAACCTTGAATCGTTCAAGGACTTCAAGGGAAGTACGAGATCTACAGAACCTGAGTGACAACATAAACTGGGAAAATGTTTCACAGTTATTCTCTTCCAAGAACATTAATAGTTATAATGTGTCTTAGGGAAGATGATGGAGCGTTGGTTGAAACAGTTCGATCCTCAATGTATGATATACATTGCCAATTAGTTTCCAATACATTGAATACTAAACCAGTCAGACCATATTCCAACCACATCCTTCGACTAAGTAGGTTTTGCAGGCACTGTCTGAAATGTTAAGATGGGATTGTCCCACTTGTACATTAAAGGTCCAGGGTCTTGTAATATTCGTCCGAACCTCATGACCAGCCCGAACCTAATCAGAAATGTCGTTTCACTGGCTATCCCGCTGTACCTCGAAGAGAAAGAGCTCTTTTAGAAATAACTCAGTTTCTAAGGAAACAGTGGGAGCTTGGGACAGTCCTGAATGAGTTCAGGATTAGCCAAGTGAAATAACCTTTAGTCATCACTAGGCTTAGAGCAGAAATCAGATTTTTGTTTTAAAATTCTGACATAATCTTCTCTTGACCAGTAGTATTGATCACCGTCATAATTAGTTATGATCCGGGTGACATACCGAATAGTGGTAAAACACTATAGTTGGTACGGATTTACAATCCGACTACTTGGAAGCATTGGTGGGCCCGGTTGCCGCCAATTAAGAGAACTTTAGGACGAGATACAGTCTATGTGACAGTTTGATTGATTTTACAACTGGTCTTAAAACCAGTGGGAGTAATCATCAAAAGAGACCAACATGGATAGAAACGTACCTTCAGAACATCTGGTTGAGTGAGACGATACTCAGAGTCAAGTAATTGACTCCGAGAGAAGCAATCTCAATAGAAGATGAAATCCGAAAGGATACTGCATATTATAAGTCGTTAGTGGAGCGCGTGTGGATCACCGGCACACTAATGGGGGCTCACAAAGAGTATGTCAGTATAAAGGTACATGGGCCCGGGATTACCCCATGGGCATCTCGCAAGAAAGGATATTCAGATTCTCAAAATATGCCAAAAGGATTGGATTTTGAGAAAGGGCTGAAAGATATCCATAAGGATGTCAGAAAGGTTTGGATTCTCAAAATGTGCCATAAGCTCTTGATTTTGTGAATAGTCCATAACCGTGTCAAAGCCAGTGCCATATATGCGTTACATAATGCTTCTAGGAAACGTCTCTTTTCATTACAAAGTGTAACGACTTGGTGTTAAGAGACGGATCGTTATGAAAGACTCAATAGAGATACGGCATGCTCAGGTGGTTACAAACGTCTATGAGATAGATCGAAACTCTGCCAAGATGATATTGATGAGACTCAAGATGCATTACCCTAGGAAATAGTTTCCTATCATTGCAAAGTGTAATGATTTGACATGAGAGATATAAAGAAGGTGCAGCATGCTCACATAATCCATTGACATATATCAGATAAATGTCGTCATCAGTATTGACCTGGCCATAGTAAGCATGATCTTGATAAGATTCAAGATACATGAAGAAAAAGTCTCCGAAAGGATATAGTTTTTTAAAGGTCGTGACACAAGGATTATAAGTAATCCTAAGAATCCAAAAGGGTTTGGAATATGACTAGATCGAATCCAACAAGTTTCTTGGATCGATCAGAAGTGTCATGAACATGTCTTGATGACTTAATGCTTAGAGCATAGTGAGTCAAATTCAGGATATGACCTGGCTGGGAATACTTAATGGATTTTGTACATACATGAGAAATCATTGGAAAATGATTGGGGTGAATGTTGATAACAATTTGAAAAGAGTTTTAAAATAAGGACTTAATGGTTAAAGAATTTCGTTGGCATTCCGATGGAGCGCGTGTGGCTCACTGGCACATCGTAACACCTCGAAATAGTCTTAGGGTGCAGTTATGTGGACTAATGATCCCGAGAACCATGGAAAGTCACAGTACATAGAATGGAGTTGTTAGTGAGAATGACGGTATGACCAAATTGAGATATCATCGGAAGACTATCTGATTAGATAAAGTGTATCAATGTATAACATTTGAATACATAGAAAGAGTGAAAGGTCAAGTAGACATAGATACATAACACGAATTAAATAGTTTAAAAGGAATCTAGAAACCGATAATAGTTTTATGTAAAATCCGACTTGGTGATTACCTCGTGGAGACTTGGTAATTAGGCAAGAGTAGCCACCAGTCAGATTTTATGTTTCAATTTTGCATGTTTCACTTCCCGAATAATTTGATTATTCAAAAGTCCACAGTCGCTCATACTTTTCGGGAGTAAGTATGAACAAAGACTGTCGTGAATTGGTTTGTAGATTGTCTAAGGAGTTAGACATTGCAGTAAGACTGCTACAACGTTCATGAGTACTTAGAAATAGAGATTTGAGTATTGGATAAACCCGCACTCAACAGATTGCTTCATGGATTACATCACGAGCAATGTTGAGACGATAATATCGTATGATCTTGAAGCGGAGACATATGAGTTGAAATTTACGAGTCGGTTGTGCATTGATAATGTGAAACACATCGGTAACTCGATGTTACAAAACGCATTGTTGTGTACGATTTGATAAGTAAAAGACATAATCATATGAGTCGAAGCTTATTCGTTCCTTGACCCTGGTGGGAAACAGATATTTGTAGGCCTCTCGATGATTTTGAAGTTGACTAAAGTGCTGGCCAGCCGGGACTAAATTGATGTGTTCAATTAGAAGTCTTAAAGTCATAAGCAGAATTGGAAATTGGAAAACAGAGTATCGGAAAAAGATTGATCTCAATCCATGTCTCGTGTCTGAAAATATCTTGTTGGACGAAGGATCATATGATCACTTATCTATGGACAGAACTGACTGGGTCAGAGTTCTGCAGTAGTTTCTTGGAAGCTGCAGGTTGTTTATTAATCAGAAGATAAATTAAAGTCATAGACTTATCCAAGTGGGAGACTGTTGGATTAGGTGTCTAAGCTATGACTTTATATTTATATTTATCTTGTTAACTGAAGCAAAGTCCATTTGGGTTGCCCTCATAGCTGGAGGTTAGGATAGAGTTCAGTAGAGTAAAAGGTTGATTTATTAATTGTGTAATAAATCAATAGAATTAATTAAATGGGTTATTAATATATTCAAGTGTTAATATATTAATTAGAAACTATAATAATTAACTGAGATTTAATCTAGAATTAATTGGATTTAATTTAGTGATTAAATTAATTAATTAAAAGTGTAGGGACTGGTCTGTATTTATTCAATAGTTGAATAACTGGCAAGCCAGTAGCCAGGGGCCAAAGTTGGCGCCAATATGGAGGGAACTCCATAGTTGGCAAAAACCCTAATTAGGGTTTAGAAGCCTTGGTCCAAATGGTCAAAAGGCTTGCCCATTAAGGAGGCTCCTCTAGGGTTTCAGCTGTAACCCTTGGAGGCTATAAAAGGAACCTCCTGGCTCCCCTTTTCTGCGCCACTTTTGAACAAGAGAACTCTGCTGAACTGTCTTCTCCATTGCTTTGGGTGTGACTTGCATTTGAGGCAGGACACTTGTGCTGCTAGCTTCAAGAACAAGAATTAAAAGGTTGGTTAATTCTTTTTGATCTTTAGAAATAATTGTTGGCCTTAGGATTTTAGTTTATTATCTTCATAGAAGAAAACATAGATCTTTCTAGGGTTGCATGTGAACCATTGGAATTTTGTGTTCAATGTTTGCTAGAAAACCCTTCACATATCTCACTTCCAGTTACTACTCATCGTAACCACAAACTTCTAACATATATGATCATAATGATTCTCTATGTATCTACATAGTTTACACGTATTCTACTATGTGTATTATTAATGATTTAACATACTTAACACATATAACATGTTACAACTAACATGTAGGTAGAGTCACTCACATGTAATAACAGCTTTACCCCATTCCAGATAGTGTAACTTGTAGGCTAAGGTGTCTTCTCAACTCTTTTAACACCTACAACATACCACATACACACCACACATATGTGAATACCTTGTATTCACTTTCAATAGTTCTATCTACTCAACTATAACCAATAGCAAGCTTTAGGGTTTGAATCACAACCCTACTATAGATCCAAATCGTAAATTTCATGTTACTACTTCTATAGTTGCAGGTGGGTGATCAACACCACCTGAAACCAACCCTTCCCAAGCAATTTAACCGATGAATTGAAGCTAGAACATGGAATCTTACCTTCAAGAAGTGAGATATCGAATCCTACTTCAAATTCTCGAGTCCTAGGCTTCCAATTCGACTTCAAGGGGTTGGGGGATATTTTTCTAGGGTTTTGAGAGCATTTTACAAACTGAATATCTCCCCAAAATAAACCAAAGTCGCACATTTAAAGGTGGGGTCTGCCCGTAACCCGACCCGAGTTCCAAAACCCACCCCGGGTTCCTGTGCAGCACGACCCGGGTTCCTGAACCCGACCCGGTTTGACGTTGATGCTGCTGCTGATTTTCTCCGGCCGAAAACCGTACCCGGGTTGACTAACACGACCCGGGTTAGTCCAAATTTGTTTCAAACATTGTTTTAAGTCTTCTAACTCGACCCGGTTTAATTCACATGACCCGTGTTGTTTATTTTTAGCGTTTTTCACACGAAAACTCTATCTTAAAGGTATTCTAACCATCCAAACACCCATGATATCATGTCTAATCCTAATTATCCCAAGATTAACATGAAAATACCTACCCAAAGTAATCATGGTGTTACATCTTAGGCGCTCTGGTAGAGTTAGCATGCCACCCGAGTTTTATGGTTTCCATATAACTACGGATGGGGACACGTTTGTAAGTGATAAGACACTGATAAATTTTGATGAGCCAGCTAACTACCGGGAAGCTTTGGCGGGCCCTGATTCTACCAAGTGGAAAGAGGCAATGGATAGCGAGATCAAGTCCATGTATGACAATCAAGTATGGAACTTGGGTGACAATGTGCCGGGTCAGAAGATAGTCGGGTGCAAGTGGATCTTCAAGAAGGAGACTGACATTGATGGAAAGGTACACACTTTCAAGGCAAGACTGGTTGCGAAGGGCTTTACTCAAACCCCAGGGGTTGACTATGACGAGACCTTCTCACCAGTGGCCAAGATAAAGTCTATTAGGATTATGCTGGCCATAGCTGCTTTTCATGACTATGAAATTTGGCAGATGGATGTCAAAACCGCTTTCGTTAATGGGAAGTTGACTGAGGATGTTTACATGAATCAGGCAGAGGGTTTTGTCGATGCAAAGTATCCTGATAAGGTGTGTAAGCTTGAGAAATCAATCTACGGATTGAAACAAGTTTCTCGCAGCTGGAATCTTTGTTTCCATGAGAAAGTCAAAGAGTTTAGTTTCTCTAGGAGCGAGGATGAGTCCTGCGTATATGTCAAGGCTAGTGGGAGTATAGTCAGTTTTCTGGTGATTTATGTTGATGACATACTGCTCATGGGAAACGACATTCCAACCTTGAAAGATTTCAAGTCTTAGCTTGGGAAGTGTTTCGCGATGAAAGACCTAAGAGAAGCTGCCTATATTCTCGGGATAAGAATATTGAGAGATAGGAAGAAGAGACTAATTGGACTTAGTCAGGGTACATACTTGGAAAAGGTACTAAAGAGGTTTAGTATGGAAAATTCTAAGAAGGGAGAGCTACCTATTCAAAGTAATGACAAATTGAGTAAGACTCAAAGTCCGAGTACAGACGAGGAGATAGCTGACATGAGTCGGGTACCTTACGCTTCGGCTCTGGGGTCAATCATGTACGCTATGACGTGTACTCGCCCTGACGTAGCCTTTTCCTTGAGCATGGTCAATCAGTACCAAGGAAACCCTGGAAGGGCACATTGGATAACTGTCAAGAATATACTCAAGTATATGTGAAGGACAAAGAACATGGTGTTAGTCCTTGGTGGCAGTGATACCTTGAGAGTTAACGGGTATACAGATGCCAGCTTTCAGACAGATAGAGACAACAGTCGGTCTCAGTCGGGCTGGGTATTCCTATTAAATGGGGGAGCAGTGACTTGGAAAAGTTCCAATCAAGAGACGGTGGCTGATTCTACGTGCGAATCAGAGTACATAGCAGCGAGTGAAGCGGCAAAGGAAGCGGCTTGGCTGAAGAAATTTATCAGTGACCATGGAGTAGTCCTGAGTATTCAAGAGCCCGTGGAACTATTCTGCGACAACGAAGGTGCGGTTGCTTTGACAAAGGAACCAAGAGACCATGGAAAGTCCAGGCACATCGACAGAAAGTACCACTACATAAGACATAGAGTAGAAGAAGGTCGCCACCTTGTAAAGAGGGTATCATCAGAAGATAATCCTGCAGATCCCTTGACAAAGGCTCTGAGTAGGATTAAGCATAATCAGCATGCAAGGAGCATTGGATCAAGAGATGATATTAGTTTTTGTAGTTAGATAGGATTTGAAACTTATTGCAATATAAATGTAAATGACTTTGGTGATTTAATAATATAGATTTATTGATGATTATTTGATACAGCCTTTTGTCGATTGTTTATTATTGTTTCATTTTTACATGTTTACTTCCTGAGTAATTTAATTATTCAAATGTCCACAGTCGCTCATACTTTTAGGGAGTAAGTATGAACGAAGGCTGTCATGAATTGGTTTGTAGATTGTCTAAGGAGTTAGACATAGCAATAAGATTGCTACAACATTCATGAGTACTTAGAAATAGAGATTTGAGTATTGGATAAACCCACGCACAATAGATTGCTTCATGGATTACATCACGAGCAATCTTGAGACGATAATACCTTTTGATCTTTAAGTAGAGACATATGAGTTATGTTTTACCAGGCGATTGTTCATTGATAATGCGAAAACGCATCGGTAACGCGATGTTACAAAACGTGTTGTTGTGAGTGATTTGACTAGTAAAAGACATAAGTATATGAGTCAAAGCTTATTCTTCCCTTGACCCAGTCAGGAAACAGATATCTGTAGGCCTCTCGATGAATTTGAAGTTGACTGAAAGGGTTGGCCAACCAGGACTAAATTGATATGGTCAATTAGTAGTCATAAAGTCATATGCAATTCAGAAATCTGGAAACAGAGAATCTGACCAGGATTGATCTTAATCCATGTCTTGAGTCTGAAAATATCTTGTTGGACGGAGGATCATCTGATCACTTATCTATGGACAGAACTGACAAGGTTAGGGTTAGGCAGCAGTTTCTAGAAAGCTACAGTTGCTAATTAATTAGAGGGTAAATTGGTAATTATAGTCATAGACTTATCCAAGTGGGAGACTATTGGATTAGGTTTCTAAGCCATGACTAATAATTAGTATTTACCTAATTAATAGTAGCATAATCCATTTGGGTTGCCATCATAGCAGGATGTTTGGTAGAAAGTTCAGTAGAGAGAAAGATTGATTTATTATGTGATTAATAAATCAATAGAAATTAAATAAATAGTTTATTAATATATATTAAAGTGATAATATATTAATTAGAAATTATATTACTTAATTAGAAATTAATTTGGAATTAATTGGAATTAATTTGGTGATTAATTTAATTAAGTAAAAGTGCAGGGACTAGAATTGTAATTATTCAATAGTTGAGTAAATGACAATTATAGCAGGTAAATAAATCAGCGAAATTTATATATGGAAACATATATTTTCGATTTTGATATATAGGAGATAAATAGGTTTGAATTATTAAGATAAAGGCTTATCTTAATTTGAATTCAAAAAGGCTTATCTCTAAAGGTTTATCTGCTTATCTGCTGGAGGCTATAAATAGGGAGCCCCAGAGACCAAAAACCTGTGTCATTACTACCCTAGTCTCTCTGTAATTTTCGACCACTCTCCTGCTCCCTGGGTGTGACTACATTTGAGGCAAGATCCATTTGTTGCTTTGCTTCCAAGAAACACTAAAAGGTTAGTTTTTCTGTTTTTATTCTTTTAGTTTATTTCTTCTAGCCTTTAGAAATTTTTTATATGTTCAATTAGAAGAAAACTTAGATCCAAATAGGTTGCATGTGAACTTAGGGTTTTAGTTCATAGATTTTCAGAAAACCTTTCACTGTCGACCCAAAGAATTCAATATGGAAATTGACCCGAAAATAACCATCAGGGTGAGTCAGGGAAATGGAACAAGTCCTTCGAGTATGTCGCTACAAGGATGATATGAAAGTAGGGTTTGCGTCCCAAATGCTTAAGGCCGACGCCCTTACTTGGTAGAACACCCTCCACCAGACTCTTGGGGGTGATGTAGTTTCTTCCTTCTCTTAGGAAGAATTTTTTTAAGCGGCTGAAGCGTAAGTTCTGTTCAGCCAGGCATCGGGAAAAGTTGGTCAATGAATTCTTTGCTCTTAGCAAAGATAATCAGTCAGTAGATGAATATACAAAGACATTTTGTGACATGCTCCCATTTTTTTGAGGATACTCTCCCGACTGAAGTGGTCCGGATCAACCGCTATGTTAGTGGGTTACCAGATGACTACTCCTTAGAGGTCAGGAAGGCCACCACCCTTGATGAAGCTATTGAAGCTGCAGCTAGGGTGGAAGATATGTTGCAAAAGAAGGATAAGGAATGTCAGGCCTTTGGGGTGAAAAGGAAGCATACGGAGTTTTTAGGCTTAAACAATAAGAGTCGTTTCTCTTCAGGGTCCTCTAAACGGAAAGAAATAAGGAATTTTGGAAATTGTGGTTAGCGACACGGTGGTGAATGTAAGAGGGGATATGTCGACTATTTCAGATGTGGGCGAACAAGGCACAAAGAAAAGGATTGCAGATCGAAGGATGCCTGTGAAGTTGAATGTTTTCCTGTCACGAGAACGGACACTATAGCACACATTGATCAAAGAAAGGAAGTGAGACCCTTTGCCTCCGCTGCCAGCAAGAAGATGGAATCAAAAAAGTTAAAGGGCGGGCGTTTCAAATGACCCTTGAGGAAGCTAAGGAAGCGCTCGATATGGATGCAGATACCATTCTTGTAAAAATCATTGTCAGCAAATGTCTCTTTGTTCCGGGTTTAGATTTTTCTTTTGAATTGCATGAATTCCATAAACAACATAGGTTCCACTTAAGTCCTTAGATAATAGCGGCGTGTTGCCTGTAATAAGTTACAATTATGGGTGTGACAATTTTTTAAGCTTTTTGGTTGTTTCCAAGGGGTTTTCATTGCCAGGAGTTAGATTCAAGATAAAAATCGATGCATGTCATCACCTTCGCAGTTGTTGATGCGGTCAAAAATAATAGATTTATACCTTACAAGCACACTAGCTAAGTGGAAGTAAGGGTCGATCCGTGGAGTCAGTGGTTGAATATGTGTCAGAAATTAACCACACTATAGTGTCACTCTATAGCCGGTGGCATTCCATACACTTCACAAAATCCAATCCAAACGAATACCGAAAACATAAACTAATGATTATCAAATTATAAAACTAATCTCAATCCAAACCGAACTAAGATATTCTGACCCCGAGGTATACTCAAAAAATCATAATCATCCAACACATCAAACGATTAACTAAATAACTAAACGAACAATAAAGCATAAAACCGAAATTAACAACGAAAATAACTATAACCGAATGCTTGTATTAAATTAAACGAAATCATAAGTCGAATGCTACTGACTTCAATCAGTATCCAAACCCGACACGATCCAGGGAGTTCTACAATCCATAACTGTTGGAAATGCGAGATAAACAAAACCGTAAAGCAGTAAAATAAACTAAACTATGAAAATACCAATTCGTGATCACTGAAATCTGAAAATACGAGTCGAAGGGGCCTGAGTTCCACTCCAAGGTCAGGTCTTCGCTATCAAAACACGAACCAGAAGCCTCTATTTATAGTTGCGAAATTTGACCATCCGCGCCGCGCAAGGGTGAACTCTGCAGCGCGACCTTATCTCTAACCCCAATTTTCGCTTTTTGAATGTCAAACTTCTCATCCGATCATTGACTTTCCGCGACATGCGTGCCTTTCAGTCCGCGGTGCACGTGTCTTTTCGCCTGAAAATGGACTTCATTCCAAACTTCTTTGTTTTGTACGTATTTAACCCCTGTTTTCAACATATTTCGCACACAAGAAAGAGACACGAAAAGTGAGTAATATAACAGTTTACAAGATATATTTCACTTAGAATAGAGCTCAACGACGACTAAAATACTTGTTATTACTAGGCGTTGTCAAACACCACACACTTGTGCCTTGCTTGTCCCCAAGCAAGAGAGTATTTAACAAATTCTAACTAGAACTCAAACATTTTTGAATGCTTTCAGTTTCAAAGTTTATTGTATTCAAAAGTTAGATGAAAAATGATTTTTGAGAAAATTGAGTAGAATACCTGACACGCCTAGGTCGTCGTGCGGTCAAAAATAAGAGAAACCTAACACACACACTAGCACAGTGGTAGTCAGGGTCGATCCGCAGGAGCTACTTGGTCAGACCAGATGACAGATTACCAACTATAGTGTCACGCTATAGTCGGAGGACTTCAGTTTCCAAATCCTTGCCACTAAAACTCGAAAATCCTAAACTAAACACTCCCAAAACAAGCGTAGACTAAGCTAAGCTTTAAACCAAACCTAGTTACATTCTGAAATAAGAAGTACATCTCTAATTCAGAAGTAAACAGAGGCATCCAACAATCCAAATATAAACCAAAACAAGGCATAAACTAAACCAAGAACTAAGGTCCAATGGGACAATCAATGGCTAAAGTTCAAACCTAAAGGACTAACCTAATTGGCTACTGAAATCAGCGAGGGAAAACAGTCCAACAAAGTTAAATCAAACATCCAAACACAACACAAGCATTCAAAACCAATAACAATCATCAAAACCCCGAAAAACAAAGATTACTTGTAACCAAATGCTTCTCATCAACCAAAAACGAATTCCAATTATCCAATACAGTCACCAATACTGAAAAACAGTAAACTAAAGTGCTCAAGGTCAGTGGTTGTCACTCCCAAAGACTCTAGCAACTATTGCTAACTAAAACTAAATTGAAATTAAATTCTAAAACATAAAATACCAATTGAGAAGTTGCTGATGCTTAATCACGGAGTCAAAGAGCTTCCAGGTCGTTTTTCCACCGGGTCTTTGCTAGGGTTTTCCCGCAGCCGCGCCTCGCAATTGAGTAAACCGCGGCGCGCGTACGACTTTATCCCCGTTTCTTCGGACTTTGAATTTTGTTCCACCCCCTTGTATCGGCGTCGCGCCTTCTTGATTACGCGGCGCGCGTACGTATTTTCCTGATTTTTCCTTCTTCTCCAAACTTTCTCCAATTTGTACGCTTTTGGTCCCTGTTTACATTATTTTCTTCCAAACAAGTACTGGCACGAAAAGTGAGAATATCACGAAATACATGATATAATTTCACTAAGAATAGGGCTCAACAACGACTAAAATATGTAATATCACTAGGCGTTGTCAATACCATTTACAGCCGAAAACCCTAGCAAAGACCCGGTGGAAAAACGACCTGGAAGCTTTTTGACTCCGTGATTAAGCATCAGCAACTTCTCAATTGGTATTTTATGTTTTAGAATTTAATTTCAATTTAGTTTTAGTTAGCAATAGTGGCTAGGGTCTTTGGGAGTGACAACCACTGACCTTGAGCACTTTAGTTTACTGTTTTTCAGTATTGGTGACTGTATTGGATCATTGGAATTCGTTTTTGGTTGATGAGAAGCATTTGGTTACAAGTAATCTTTGTTTTTCGGTGTTGTTGAAAATACGATAATCGATCTCCACGAATAAGGGTTTTTAAGCCGATTACTGTGTGACAGATATGTATTTTATCTATAATATGCGGAATAAATAAGAGTTGCGGTAAATCTAAACTAGACAGTATTTAAATAGACAGAAAGCGGTAAATAAAGTAAAAGTTAAAAGTTAAAGGTTAGATGTAATAAACGCCATTATCAACGATAACGTGTTTTTACAATAAATAAAAAGGTTAGAAATTAGGAGTTAGATGTTAGATGTAATAAACGTCATTATCAACGATAACATGTTTTTACAATAAATAAAAAGGTTAGAAGTTAGAAGTTAAATGTCTCGGTTAAATACAGTCCACATGTGTTTTCGTTGTCACGGTTCAATTTTTATGTCTTGGATGTTTGGTACAGTTGATTTATAACAGTTTCAATAAATCAATAATAACACGGATAATTTCAAAAGAACTTATCGATAGCAGATGAATATGACGATTTTCTTTGAAGCTTCGATTCTTGTTCTTTGCTCGGGTTTTCTTGATGTGTCGATTTCTTGTTCTTCACGGTAAGATGAGGTTTTGGTGATTTTTGGTGTCGGGTAGAGGTTGTTTAGAGGTTTGGAGTTTGGTGTCGGGTAGAGGTTTTTAGAGGTTTGAAGTTTGGTGTCGGGTAGAGGTTTTGTTTCTTGAGGTTTTGCGGTTTGATTCTTGTTGCCAAATGCAAAAATTTCAGAGTTTTGAGCTATTTGGTCGTGGGTTTCTTGGAGAGTATATGAGTATATAATGCTTGGTTAATTGGGTGTAACAAAATAGCAAGAGAAAGACTCAATTTATAGTTGCTGAACACACAGCGTTCGCGTCGCGACCGGAAGGGCCGTCGCGTCGCGAAGGTGCTCGGCTGGTGGTCGGTGCGCTTTTTGTCGGGTCAGTGCGTCTTCGCTGGTATGTCGAGCTTTTCGTCGCGTTTCCTTTTGGTCGCGTTGCTTTTGGTCGCGTCGCGAAGGATAGTGCGTTGGGTTGGTAGTCTCGCGATTAGAAAGTTGGTGGTGTCATGTTGGAGCTCTTCGCGTCGGAGGTCTTCGCGTCGCGACAAGGAGGTCCGTCGCGTCGCGATCGCTGTAGCGATCTGGACTTCTGTCTTTGCTCTTCTCTTCACGTCGCGACCATAGGGTCTGTCGCGTCGTGATTGCTGTAGCAGTGTGATATTTTGTATTTTTGCTCTTTGGTTTGTAGCGTTACTTCCTCAGGTTTGGATGTTTTCTCAAAGTTTCTCGGGTCTTGATTCATTCTTGTTTTTGATCTTGAATTCACGCAACCTGAAATACTGATAATATTTGTTAGAAAACATTTCGACTTATTTCAGTGATGGTCACATAAAAACATAAAAACATTATTCAACAATTTCCCCCTATGTGATCATTAATGAAATGAGGATAAAAATGTTTGATTGAAAATTCTTGAAATTTGGATAAGACATTTATAAAACCATATCACTTGTTTTGAAAAAGTGTGACTAGATTTTACTTATGTTTTGAAAAATGTTTGTCAAGAATATTTGTTTCTGAATCAAGGTTTCATGTTCAATTATCAAAAGGTTTTTGTATATGTACTTTCATAATATTCCTTAAGATTTTATAACATTTATAAAGACGACAAGTGATCTTAATAGGTCGATTCAGATGAACTCTCAAAGGTATAGCTCACACTTGACTGAGGTGTTTTGGTTGTTCTGGGTGCAGAACTGGTGTATAATCACTAAAGATGAGTGATATCTCTTAGTTTGAAGGTGTTGACTTATGCTTAATGTGGATTTATACCTATATACTTTAGTCACTTGGTCTTCATATTAGATAATCAATCACATAAGACTGGTTTCGGCATTACTCAGAGGGTTTCTTCATTCATGCCATTGATGTTCACTCTCTCTCCGTCGGGAAATACATGTAGAGGGGTTTAGAAATATTCATAGTGCAGTTTGCAACTAAGATTATTCAATTATGAAGGCTACAGTATCCCGGTAAATCTTTGGTTTTAACAGCTATATTTGATAAAGCATTTGAGAATCTGTTTGTTTGGAAAATTTTGAGAGATGTCTGTCTTGATTGATTGTTGTTGTAAATCTTCATTTTCTTTGGTGAAGTGTTCACCTTTGTCTTTATCTTTTCTTGATTTGGGAAAAGATATCTGATGTGGTTATCAATTGTGATTTGTTGACAGCATTTGTTTGGATGTGACTTTGTCGTTTCTTCATTTGTTAGACTTGCTATGCAAGATGATAAATCTTTTCTTGATGTGGCTTGATTGAGGATAGGGATAGGTGATATAAAAGACAGTTTGTCTAATATATAAGAAAATGATTGTATCGTCCCTGGTCATTTTGATATCTAAGCAAAAATGAGACTAGCATCACGGTATAAGAGTATAAATCCTATAAGTCATAATGAAAACACCTTTGCTCACAGAAATGAATTTCACTTAGCAGTTAAAGACGAGGCACAAATTCTCACATGGGTTTGGTTTTCATTTGAATCTCCTGATCTTATGTCCCTTAATTGATAAAATCGTTATATTTGAAATAAATTCAAAGGGAATAGGAGAATGTACATAACGAAAATTTTTGAGATTTGAACCTTCACTTTAATTTAAGAATCAATATGACTGAGAACTAGCATACTCTGATTCAGATTTTACAACTCTTTTGTATGACTTGTTGAAAAAAATATCATCTGGGCTACAGTTGATTACTGTTTCATCATCTGAATCGTCCTCATAGGCAGATGAGAAAAAATCTGGTTGAGGAGATTTAGAGTTTTCACTAATTTTCCCATTTTCATTTTCAGTCATTTCATTTTCAAAAGATTCTCTTCCAATTCCTGGTTTATAGTTCGTATCAATTTTGCCAGTTCCTAAGTTGTTTGCTTTAGTGAAAACATCATCACTCAATTTTCTGGCAATATTGATAGAATCCAGTTTTCCTTGAAATCTTTGATTTTCGGATTCAAGAAATTTGATTTGCTTTGAAGAATCATCTAGTTTTAGAATTAAACTAGTGTTTTTGTCAGTTAAATCTTGAACTTTTTGTTTTAACTGAAGGACTTCCTTTTCTAAGGTATCTTTTATTTCAGATGAAATAACAGATTGATTTTTTATTTCTAAGTCCCTTTTTTGTTTTAGAGCTTCATTTAATTGTTCTAGGACGTGATTATTTTCTTCAGATTTTCATTCAATGTCTCTTTCAAGTTTGTCTCTAGTCCTTGTTGATTCTCCAAATCTGAGTTGCAAGGTTTGTAATTCAGATTTGTAGATGTCAGATTTGACTATTGTGTCATGATACAGTCTGAGATCAGCTTTTAGACTGTTCTCAATCTTAGTCATGTGGGACTCAAATGGTGTTCTTGAAAGACCGAGATCTGAGATCATAGACCATACCTGATCGATGACATATGGAGCTCTTGTGGTTGGTTCATTGTCAGCCATGAAGCAGAAGTTTGACTGAGCTGGTTCAGTATCTGTTTCATCATCAGAAGTTGGCCAGTGTTCCACGCTAGGTTCGTAGAATGCCATCAAAGCTTTTTGCTTTGCTTTCTTTTCTTGTTTCTTCAGTTCTTCGGCTTTTTGAGCGTAGTAAGCTGAGTCTTTGACCTTGACTTTGGCTCGACAATCTCGGGCATAATGATTTAGTCCTTTGCATTTGTGACAAATGATTACGTCATCATCATCATCGTTATTGTCAGCCTTTTGGCTCTTAACGGGTGGTCTTTCGGATGTTTGAGTTTGTTTCTGTTGAGATGGTTTTGAATGATTTTGCTGAAATCCAGAATTTTGGTTATTTTGAAAACCATTGTTTTGATTGTAAGAGTTGTGATTATTTTGAAATCCACGATTCTGAAAGTTTTGTCCAAAAGTGGATCTTTGTTGAAAATTTGGTCTATGATGTGGCAAAAATCTTTCGAGATTAGTGTTTGCTACCAAAGCACACAATTGATGGTAGTCAGCTTCATTATTTGGATCAGATAAGTCACAAGGATTACTTAAGAAAGTTTGGTTTTGATCAATTTGACTTTGATCAGGAAAATGTGTTTGGTTTTGAGAGGATGTTGACAACAGAGCAAGTGGTCCTCCAAAAGAAGTAGACATTGGTGGGTCAATCGAGGATTCATACGATTGTAATTCTCCGTACAGATTGTACAAAGATTCAGTATGAATTGCCGGATTTCCCTGGATGATGAGTTTGACCATTTTCCAGCTTTCATAAAGATTGTTTAAAAATTTGAGGTTTATTTCATGCTGTGACTTTTTGATGCCTAAATTATTCATTTTGATGGTAATGAGATTGAATCTGTCATGAGCATCATGGATGGTCTCATGTGAAAACATTTTGAAGTTGTCAAATTCGTTTAAAACAGATGTTTTCTTGTTTCCAATGATTCTCTCATTTCCTTCAAAACGATTTTTCAAAGTTTGCCAAATTTGGTTTGCAGTTAAAAGGATTATATCATTCATTTGGCTTAGAATACTGTGGGGTATTCCAGACACAAGTTCCTTTTTGGCTTGAAGTTCAAGTTTCTTCCTTTCATTCAGTATATCCAAGTTACTCGTAAGAGAGGTCATGTTCTCTGGTAGAGATCCGTCTACACATTTCCACACATCTTCACTTATAGAGTTGAGATGAAGATTCATACGACCTACCCATGATTTATATTCTTCGGCAATAAGAATGGGTGCTCGAGTACCTGAACCTATACTGTTAGCAATAGATACAGAATTTATGTTTGAGTAGTTTGCGGAAGACATTTTTGTTTTTTTTTTTTTTTGTTTTTTTTTTTGTTAACGAAAATGTGATGTTAAAATGAAATTTTTAAAGAAAACTTATTGGTGGTTTATAAAAACGCTACACAAAAGTTTTCAACAAAAATTTTCAAAATAAATCACACAAGTAATTTTTAAATGTTTTTGTTTGTTTTTAATTTTTTTTTGTTTTTTTTTTTTTTTTTTTTGTTAACGAAAATGTGATGGTAAAATGAAATTTTTACATGGAGAGATTGATCGTGATGTGTATATTCAACAACCTCCAGGTTTTGAAGATCCACAGTTCCCAAATCACAGTTTTAAGTTACAAAAAGCAGTTTATGGCTTAAAACAAGCACCTCGAGCCTGGTATTCAACATTGTCAACATTTCTAGAAGAATCAGGATTCAAAAGAGGTTCAATTGATCAAACTCTCTTTCGTAAAATTTTTAATAAACATCTGCTAATCGTTCAAATATATGTCGATGACATTATTTTCGGTTCTACTGATGAATCTTTGAGTATCAAGTTTGCAGATTTAATGAAGAGCAAATTTGAGATGAGCATGATAGGAGAAATGACTACTTTTCTTGGACTTCAAGTCAAACAATCATCAGATGGAATTTTCATCAATCAAGAAAATTATGTTAAAAATCTTCTAACTCGTTTTTCTCTTGACAAATCCAACACAGCAAAGACCCCAATGGCCCTTGGTTACAAATTAGATGCAGACTTAAATGGCAAGCCTGTTGATCAAAAGAAATATCGAGGAATGATAGGATCACTCCTATACCTCACAGCCAGCAGACCCGACATCATGTTTTCTACATGTGTCTGTGCCAGATACCAAGCCAATCCTATGGA
This sequence comes from Cichorium intybus, assembly GCA_023525715.1. Classification (NCBI taxonomy): domain Eukaryota; kingdom Viridiplantae; phylum Streptophyta; class Magnoliopsida; order Asterales; family Asteraceae; genus Cichorium; species Cichorium intybus. Next base: position 94,471,071 of record CM042014.1, read on the forward strand.
ATCTCATGCTATAGCTGTGAAAAGAATTTTCAAATATCTTAAAGGAACTCCATCTCTTGGCCTTTGGTATCCAGCTAACTCTGATTTTCAGCTTAACGCCTTCACCGACTCCGACTATGGAGGATGCAGACTAGACAGGAAAAGCACATCTGGTTCTTGCCAATTTCTAGGAGGCAGACTGGTAAGTTGGACTTCAAAGAAACAATCATGCGTGTCCACTTCAACCGCAGAAGCTGAATATGTAGCTGCTGCAAGCTGTTGTTCACAAGTCATGTGGATGCAAACTCAATTACGTGACTATGGCTACAAAGTCTCACAAATTCCAATATTTTGTGACTCAACCAGCGCGATTGCCATTTCTCACAATCCCGTGCACCATTCCATGACAAAGCACATCGACATTCGATATCATTTCCTCAAAGACAACATACAAAAAGGTCATATCGAATTGCACTTCATAAACACCGAAGATCAAATTGCCGATGTCTTTACTAAGGCTTTAGACGAAACCAAGTTTCAATACTTCCTAGGCCGTCTAGGAATGTTGAATCCAGATAACATCCATCCCTAATCTCTTACATTTTGTTTGTACAAAAGAGTGTTTACTTTCAGTCAAATAATCAAAATTTTCCAAAAAACATTCAAATAACCAAAATTTTCCAAAAACATTCAAATAACCAAAATTTTCCAAAAACATTCACATAATCAAAAATCACAAAAAAATTAGGATAAAGTTTTATCTTTTAAAGTCCTTATAAAACCATGTGATTAACATCTTCTTGACTAAATTTTCAGATACTTATGCTCGATGAATGTTCTCAGTCATATTGATTCTTAAATTAAAGTGAAGGTTCAAATCTCAAAAATTTTCGTTATGTACATTCTCCTATTCCCTTTGAATTTATTTCAAATATAACGATTTTATCAATTAAGGGACATAAGATCAGGAGATTCAGATGAAAACCAAACCCATGTGAGAATTTGTGCCTCGTCTTTAACTGCTAAGTGAAATTCATTTCTGTGAGCAAAGGTGTTTTCATTATGACTTATAGGATTTATACTCTTATACCGTGATGCTAGTCTCATTTTTGCTTAGATATCAAAATGACCAGGGACGATACAATCATTTTCTTATATATTAGACAAACTGTCTTTTATATCACCTATCCCTATCCTCAATCAAGCCACATCAAGAAAAGATTTATCATCTTGCATAGCAAGTCTAACAAATGAAGAAACGACAAAGTCACATCCAAACAAATGCTGTCAACAAATCACAATTGATAACCACATCAGATATCTTTTCCCAAATCAAGAAAAGATAAAGACAAAGGTGAACACTTCACCAAAGAAAATGAAGATTTACAACAACAATCAATCAAGACAGACATCTCTCAAAATTTTCCAAACAAACAGATTCTCAAATGCTTTATCAAATATAGCTGTTAAAACCAAAGATTTACCGGGATACTGTAGCCTTCATAATTGAATAATCTTAGTTGCAAACTGCACTATGAATATTTCTAAACCCCTCTACATGTATTTCCCGACGGAGAGAGAGTGAACATCAATGGCATGAATGAAGAAACCCTCTGAGTAATGCCGAAACCAGTCTTATGTGATTGATTATCTAATATGAAGACCAAGTGACTAAAGTATATAGGTATAAATCCACATTAAGCATAAGTCAACACCTTCAAACTAAGAGATATCACTCATCTTTAGTGATTATACACCAGTTCTGCACCCAGAACAACCAAAACACCTCAGTCAAGTGTGAGCTATACCTTTGAGAGTTCATCTGAATCGACCTATTAAGATCACTTGTCGTCTTTATAAATGTTATAAAATCTTAAGGAATATTATGAAAGTACATATACAAAAACCTTTTGATAATTGAACATGAAACCTTGATTCAGAAACAAATATTCTTGACAAACATTTTTCAAAACATAAGTAAAATCTAGTCACACTTTTTCAAAACAAGTGATATGGTTTTATAAATGTCTTATCCAAATTTCAAGAATTTTCAATCAAACATTTTTATCCTCATTTCATTAATGATCACATAGGGGGAAATTGTTGAATAATGTTTTTATGTTTTTATGTGACCATCACTGAAATAAGTCGAAATGTTTTCTAACAAATATTATCAGTATTTCAGGTTGCGTGAATTCAAGATCAAAAACAAGAATGAATCAAGACCCGAGAAACTTTGAGAAAACATCCAAACCTGAGGAAGTAACGCTACAAACCAAAGAGCAAAAATACAAAATATCACACTGCTACAGCAATCACGACGCGACAGACCCTATGGTCGCGACGTGAAGAGAAGAGCAAAGACAGAAGTCCAGATCGCTACAGCGATCGCGACGCGACGGACCTCCTTGTCGCGACGCGAAGACCTCCGACGCGAAGAGCTCCAACGTGACACCACCAACTTTCTAATCGCGAGACTACCAACCCAACGCACTATCCTTCGCGACGCGACCAAAAGCAACGCGACCAAAAGGAAACGCGACGAAAAGCTCGACATACCAGCGAAGACGCACTGACCCGACAAAAAGCGCACCGACCACCAGCCGAGCACCTTCGCGACGCGACGGCCCTTCCGGTCGCGACGCGAACGCTGTGTGTTCAGCAACTATAAATTGAGTCTTTCTCTTGCTATTTTGTTACACCCAATTAACCAAGCATTATATACTCATATACTCTCCAAGAAACCCACGACCAAATAGCTCAAAACTCTGAAATTTTTGCATTTGGCAACAAGAATCAAACCGCAAAACCTCAAGAAACAAAACCTCTACCCGACACCAAACTTCAAACCTCTAAAAACCTCTACCCGACACCAAACTCCAAACCTCTAAACAACCTCTACCCGACACCAAAAATCACCAAAACCTCATCTTACCGTGAAGAACAAGAAATCGACACATCAAGAAAACCCGAGCAAAGAACAAGAATCGAAGCTTCAAAGAAAATCGTCATATTCATCTGCTATCGATAAGTTCTTTTGAAATTATCCGTGTTATTATTGATTTATTGAAACTGTTATAAATCAACTGTACCAAACATCCAAGACATAAAAATTGAACCGTGACAACGAAAACACATGTGGACTGTATTTAACCGAGACATTTAACTTCTAACTTCTAACCTTTTTATTTATTGTAAAAACACGTTATCGTTGATAATGGCGTTTATTACATCTAACATCTAACTCCTAATTTCTAACCTTTTTATTTATTGTAAAAACACGTTATCGTTGATAATGGCGTTTATTACATCTAACCTTTAACTTCTAACTTTTACTTTATTTACCGCTTTCTGTCTATTTAAATACTGTCTAGTTTAGATTTACCGCAACTCTTATTTATTCCGCATATTATAGATAAAATACATATCTGTCACACAGTAATCGGCTTAAAAACCCTTATTCGTGGAGATCGATTATCGTATTTTCAACAACACCGAAAAACAAAGATTACTTGTAACCAAATGCTTCTCATCAACCAAAAACGAATTCCAATGATCCAATACAGTCACCAATACTGAAAAACAGTAAACTAAAGTGCTCAAGGTCAGTGGTTGTCACTCCCAAAGACCCTAGCCACTATTGCTAACTAAAACTAAATTGAAATTAAATTCTAAAACATAAAATACCAATTGAGAAGTTGCTGATGCTTAATCACGGAGTCAAAAAGCTTCCAGGTCGTTTTTCCACCGGGTCTTTGCTAGGGTTTTCGGCTGTAAATGGCTCTATTTATAGTTGCAATTTTCCCGTAGCCGCGCCGCGCAAATGAGTAAACCGCGGCGCGCGTACGACTTTATCCCCGTTTCTTCGGACTTTGAATTTTGTTCCACCGCCTTGTATCTGCGTCGCGCCTTCTTGATTCCGCAGCGCGCGTACGTAGTTTCCTGATTTTTCCTTCTTCTCCAAACTTTCTCCAATTTATACGCTTTTGGTCCCTGTTTACATTATTTTCTTCCAAACAAGTACTGGCACGAAAAGTGAGAATACCACGATATACATGATATAATTTCACTAAGAATAGGGCTCAACAACGACTAAAATATGTAATATCACTAGGCGTTGTCAATACCCTTTGGGAATCACGATTTTCTAAAGAACCCTTGATTACAAATTTTCGGTTCACAGGAAGTGCACCTGCTCATTCAGATTCTAAAGGTCGTTAAGGAACTATCCATGACTTTCGATGTTGTCCGTGTAACGAGCTTTCGAAAATACTATCCTAGACCAAACGATTTTAGGTAGTAAGGTGCATAAGTGCACCTTTGAGGCCACCCTTTTCAGACCTACCGGCTCGAACAACAAAGGCCACTTATTGTCAGTTCCCTCCTAAATCCCAATCCTAAAATATTCTAAATATAGAATTTTCTAACTTCTAAACTCTCAACTTATTTTAACTAAACCATAGCATGATTACAACTACATGGTATTTGTTGAAAAATACCAAGTGCTATGACACTCAAATTTATTCGTTTTCTAATTATAATTTCTTAAAAATTTTGAAAATTACTAAAAGATTTGAAAATGCTTTGTTTTTCGCAAAAATTTCAAAAATACTCTTTTCGACCGTCCCACCACACACTTTAAACCGTACAACGTCCTCGTTGTACAAAAGAAATTTTTAGAACAAGGGAGAAAAGAGTTACCCCCTTTGAATGGCGAATTGCTTGATTGTAGGGATCAACTGTAACAGGGTCGATCATGTGCGTCGTCTCGATGAAATCTAAGAGTCGGGGCGCAACAGTAAACACGCCAGTATAATGCAAGTGCAGGGGTCCAATGACCCCACACTTGCGTTATGCAACTCCAAACGGTTGGTGCAACATTCACAGTTTGTATAGATAATATTCACACTAACAAACCTAAAAAATAAAAGTTCTAAAACACAAAAGAAGATTATACATTGCAAGTTCTCCTCCTTCATTCTATCTTGTTTCTTGCTTGCTTGTTCTGGGTGTGTGCCATTAGAGGCACGACACTTGTGGTGCTTGCTTCCAAAGCTTTGAAGGTATGAAATTCTAAACTGTTTTAGAATATAATTTTAATTATGTACCTTATGTTCTTAGTTATAGATTCAATTGGGAAAATATAGATCCTTTATTAGGGTGCATGTGAACTTAAGATTTTAAGCTCATTGTTTGCATAAAACCCATCAAAATGTTCATCAGGATACCATGACTTGTTATTTGTGTGAGCCTTTAGGATCATATGTATATTGTCAATACTATTCTAAAATAATTATTGAGCACTTCGTACTAACATATGTCATCCTTATGTCCGAAGCATTTTTCTTTTACTATTAATACATCATTTGTTGAGGAGGAAGCAACATGGAGCTGTTCATGACATTATTTCTATATCATATGTTGATCACTTAACTCTAAGATTGCATATTTGGACAAAATACCATCCTCCAATCTAGATAATCAGAAACCCAAATGTTGGTGTTCAGACATGATCAGTCAAATCACATTAAGATGAATGTGAGTATGTTGTTTTTATCTCATTGATCGAACCAAAGAAGATACATGATGCTTTGGAACACTTAAGCAAGAGTAAGTCAATGCAATAATAGCTAGCTGAGTTTGAGAGGAACAAATTATAGATCTTGGTTTCTCCTGAAAATGAAGAAATTGTAATCGGAACACGACGGGTTTTCAGGAACAGACTGGATAAGTTTGGTATTGTTATTAGAAATAAGGCATGATTGGTGGCTAAAGGTTGTAATAAAACAAGAGGGCATAGACTATGACAAAACCTTTGCTCCGGTTACACGACTTAAGGCCATATGCATCTTTCTTCCATATGCAGCACACAAGAACATCAAGGTGCATCGAATGGACATCGAGAGTGCTTTTCTCAATAGTGAAGTAAACAACAAAGTTGTTAAAGAAATATGGTATGTATAATTGTGCCTCCACTAAGTTTTCAATGTGCTTCATATCCAAATTATATGTAGATCCAAATATGGAATCTATGGATCAGAAAGTGTACTAACGCATGATTGGGTCACTCATATACCTCACTAACAGCCATCCAGACATATTGATTTCTACATGTGTATGTGCCTGATACCAAGGCAATCCCTAAGATGTCTCATTTGATAGTCGTCAAACATATTTTCAGATATCTTAAAGGAAAAAAATGTCTAGGGCTTTGGTATCATATTATTGGATAGAAATAGCACATATGGAGGATGTCAATTTCTTGATGAAAGACCAGTAAGTTGGTCATCCAATAAAATAAATTATGTTTCACTCTCAACAACCAAAACATAATTTGTAATCATAGAAAGTTACTGTTCTCAGGTACTCTGGATGAAATCTCAATTTTTGGATTATGGATACCGTCTTTTTGGAAAACCCAATGTCTTATGACTCTCAAATCACAATAGTCATATCTCATAATCCAACCCGTCACTCCATGACTAAACACATTGATATCAGATATCACTTTATCGATGATCACATAATCCGAGGCAACATCGGAACCATTTTTGTTTGCTCTAATGAAGAGATAGATGATGTTTTACAAATGCCTTAGACCCAACGAAGTTCAACCACTTCCTAAACAAACTAGGAATGTTGGATGTGGATCCCCAAATTCATTCAAAGTTAAATCTTGTGTTTGTAGTACTGGTCTCGAGCGAAGGGATCTATTTTGTTTCTTATTTATTTAACCTTTCAGTATGTTTTTGTCTTAGCTTCTTTACTCGATTGAACCGAAGGTATGCAACTGAAGGCATGCAACCAAAGCAAACCATGCTTCTTCGGTCGTAGCAAGTGTTTTTAGGTGATACATAAACTTCACATGATTGACATTTAATATATTAAATGACTCCATTATTCTTTCTAATTAAAAGAATCAAATAAATTTGAAAAGTGCATGTCTTCCACATGGCTAATTTGATGGTACATGTTAAGTAAAAAAGTAAAATACCGATGTCAAATCTCTGCCTTACCCATATAGAATCATTGATTTTAGTAAATGTAGGCAATTTTTTATTATTATTAATATTTCTCGGGTAAACATACCTGACCTACTAGTTTTCAAACTACTCTAAATACATGTTCTGTTCTCTTTCTTCTTCACACTTTCAAAAATCATAAACCTAAATTGCTCTTCTAAATCAATTCATCATCTTCAATCATTTTTCTGCAACTCCAACTCCATCTTCTTCATTTCATCAACAATGTTTAAGTATGGTATCTCTTACTAAATATCAAACGGATCTTAAACCTGCCACTTATTGTTGGGGTACAAAAGCCCTCATGGAGTGATGCACGACAAGCTTGGCCGGCCCATAGTAAAACCTTGTTATTGGCCATTGCCCTAATTTGTAGCCTACCTATAAATAGTATAGTTTTACTCATTTTTAGGTTAGAGCTTACAATGTGAGGTGTTTGTGCTTTACGCTTATCTTTTGTACACTCACATATTTGATAATTAATCATTCGGCACATTGGATATTTAATTCGATCTTTACGTTATTATTATTCCGCACATGTCAAATCCGACTTTACAATTGGTATCAGAGCGGTACCTTGAAGATCTAGCGATTATTTCAAGGGAACGATCTCGATTTAACAACTTTTGAAGATTGTTTCAATGTTTCAAAGATTGTTGGTGAGTCTCTCATGAATTTTTGGATTCATTTATTTATGGGTTATTGTTCATCTTGTTTGTTCTTGGTGTTCATCATTTTGATACATTTTTGTTTCAAATCTTCATCTAGTGTTCATCATATTTGTTGAAGATTTATCCAAATCTGTTGCTCAAACTTAGTTCATTCACGTATTTTTTTGTTGATAAATCTTTGTTCCAAATTTGCTACCTACTGTTCATTATCCTATTTTATCTGTTTAACCCTAAATTTCTAGATCTGAATCTAAAAGAAAACCCGCTTTATCCACTGTTCACTATCTATTTTTGTGCCCAATTTTGATCTCAGTTTTGCTGATTCATGGCTCTAATTTTCAATATGACTTGTTGAGTCTTACGTTTCCACTCGAACGTAGATTTCACTTTTCATTCTTATCAATTTATTTGATTCATTCATCTAAATCGATTTTTTTTGTCGGCAAACTCATTCATAATCCTCAATTGATACTTACAGTTCCACATCATCGCCAACCTTTTTTGCGTATCGTTTCAATCAAATACAAGTGAATATTGTGAATATTTGCCAAACAATAGTCAATCTGATGTTACAAAATTTCCAATCGACAAAACCAAAGAGCAAACAGTTTGGGGCTTATCGAGATAAATATCAAAAACTTCAGAAACCAGTGTTATCAAAAATATATCTCGACATGAATTGGGATTTGCCGATGTCAATCGCTTACCTGGTCACAAATTTTTGAAGCCAATAGATTCTGTAAAAACGACATGTCATCGACTTTGACGGTGATTTTTGTGTCGTAAACTTCCCCAGATCTTCAAACCCATCCTTATGTTGGAAAAAAAGTGTTTGTGGGTCAATGGGGTTGAAGCCGAAGTCAAATGCCTACTTCGTAGGTATGATCGATGAAGACGATTCAGAAGGGAGATGTTGACTTCAAAGGAGAAATTATTCAGAAAAATGACAAGGCCGATTTGTATGATACCTTCGGTGGTTCTAGTTGTCAATCGGTGAAGTAGCGATGGATCAGCCTTCGCTGGGAAGCCATTGGAGATGGCAAGAAACTGTTCCGAAGGGAGGACTGTTCCCTTCGTAGAGTTAGATCAATCGGAGATGTTGATGGAGCTGTTGCTTCGTAGGCAAAGGGATGGAAGAAATTGGAAGTGTGGATCGGTACAGTAGAAAGAAATCGGAACGAAGGTCTCAATCTATGGTTGCCTTCGGAACTATTGATGATTGTGTTGCCTTCGCTGCGAAGGTGATGAAGAAGGAGACGGTGAAGGGTTATTGCCTTCGCTGGTTTGATTGTTGGGAGAAGATGAAAGCTTACACGTCGAAGGGTTGAAGGAGATGATGAAGTGTACTGACTTTGGGTTCACAATAAAGCAAGATTTAGATGACGATGAAGAAGAAGGGGACGACGCAGTCAAGGGAGAAGATGGAGTCTGTTGACTTTGTAGTCAACAAAAAGACATGATGGACCCCAACCTTTAAACAGTTTGGATAGCAACCCAACTCAAATCGGATCGCAGCCCATTTACATCTAAACCCAAACTTTAAACAAGTCCAACAAACCCATTCAACCCAATTTTTAAAAACAGATTTAGACCCCCATTTGTAAACTTTCGGATCTCAACCCAAGTCCAAACAAACCCTTTAGCCCAACAAAAACCCATCCGAACCCATTTCAAAAACTCATCCGAACCCACATTTTAAACCTATCCGAACCCAAAATATTTTAAACAAAAACGAACCCCCATTTGTAAAATCTCGGACCCCACATTAAACAATTTTTTGGTGAACGGTAATCGAAACAAGGATGAACAAGAACACAAGAAAATTCTTGAATTCCATAATTCATATTGTCAAAAAGAAAATGTAGAATTTTTGGGTGGTTAATGAATACGCTCAAGTCGAGGGGGAGTTTTTATGGAATTTTCTCGTTTGAGCGCATTCACATTTTTGGCGGATTATTTCACGATGACATCTCTTTGAAGATTGGTGACACGTTGAGGGGGAGTTTTTACGTATATGAGGAGATCGTATTCGCCTCTACATCCCGTGTGGTCATCATCTTCGGTTCCGCTACTGTCCATTTGCCATCTTGCCACATATCATCCATTCCGCCCTTTGAGGGGGAGATTGTTGGGGTACAAAAGCCCTCATAGAGTGATGCATGACAAGCTTGGCCGGCCCATAGTAAAACGTTGTTATTGGCCCTTGCCCTAATTTATAGCCTACCTTTAAATAGTATAGTTTTACTCATTTTTAGGTTAGAGCTCACAATGTGAGGTGTTTGTGCTTTATGCTTATCTTTTGTACACTCACATATTTGATAATTAATCATTCGGCACCTTGGATATTTGATTCGATCTTTACGTTATCATTATTCGCACACGTCAAATCCGACATTACACTTATCCTATTATATATATATATATTATCATAAGTATATCTTAAACTAGGCGTAAGCCTGCGCGTTGCGCATGAATATAATTACATATTAAAAAAAATATTAGGAGAGATATGCTGTTTAAAATAACAAATTCACTGCAATATGTAATTTTCAATAATTTATTAGCTTATAGAAAAATTTATATTATATATGGTAAATCACGTGATAAGAATAACATTTACCTGTTTAATGGACCTATACCGCCGAACGTTATATTTTAATATAAAAATAATTTTTAATAAGGCAAAAACAATATTGTGTCCTCACAATAAAAAAAATACAAAATTGTATATTAAAAAAATATTATCGCATCACAATAAAAAACCAAATTTTTGTAGGTTAAAAGAATATTATGTCATTACTATGTCTTAAATATACTAGTATCGTTCATTTCGCTTCTCTAGATGATGTGTGATAAGATATTAAATAAAATTAGTCTTTGTATTTTTTTATATATGCGTTATTTTGTATTTTCTTTTCTATGACCCGCATGAATGAAATTTCAAATGATAAGAGTGAGATTTACATTTTCAAAGGAAATTGTATTGCCGTAGATTGTTGACTTCTTTTGTTTTCCCACTCCTATAGTAAACGTTAATATAAAGTTTTCTCAGTCAAAATTTTAACGTTTCGATATATAATTTTAGTCACAATGTTCACATATAATTATAAAGATACAATTCCATATGTTTGAGCAATATCTTATGATTGTGGACTACATTGACGATCATGTTTTTGTTTTGAAGTAAAAGTTTTAATGATGCTAAATGTCGTAGGTAAAAATAAGAGTGTAAGACCCGTTCCGCCGAGTCGCGGCCCGAAGGAATCCGCGGCGCGGCTTTAGGAAGAATCTAGAATCGCGAAGGATTTGTACGCGCGGCGCGGTTCTAAAGATCCCGCGACGCGGTGCGCCTCTAAAGTGAAAAACCCTAATTCGGATTTAAACGCCTATATAAAGGGACCCAGCCCTAGGGTTCGTGTTTTTGGGAGTTTTCTGGAGCAAAGGCGTCCAGTTTCAGCAGAGACTCTTTGGTTCAAAGGCTTTGGAGGCTTGAAGGAATAAATAAAACGTGGGGAAAGGCTGTAGTCGATCGGGTGCATTTCTCTGTTTTCCAGAAGCAAGGTAAGAGGATCTACCTTCTGATATTTCAGTTTATCCTGTTTTTATGGTGTTATTCCTTAAGTAGTAGTCTTAGATGACTTGTAACCCTGAGGGTTAGACTAAGGACATGAATAGACTTGTATGTCCCTAAGGAAGTGATCTTAGGGTAGTTTCTGATCTCAGGAAGGGTTTGGAGTGAAACCCTAGCCGATTGATGCACTGTTAAACGCTAAAAATATTTTGGAAAGTTACGAGCCGCGACTGGCAATGTCAGCGGCGCGGACTCGGCTGAAACCCTGTGTTTATTCGATGATAGCCGCGGCGCATAGGACGAGGAGCCACGCCGCGGCGAGCGACTGTTTGACCAGGAACTTAGTTTTGACCACGGTTTGATGGCAAATATTGAGTCTAACCTTTAGGCAGGTCTGTATGAGCCTGGTCAGTAATTGATATGTTGTATGTGTGTGGGATTTAGGTGTGTGGACGAGCTAAATGGGGATATTAGAGAATATCTACACGGTTTCGAACCAGGTGAGTATCCTCACCTTACTATATGATGTTGCATGTTAGGCATCTTGTGTGTTGTTTACAGTTATATGATTTGCTCTATATCCGTGGTTATTTGTTGTTGGGCTCAGTACTGATGCGTGTCCCCTCGTAGCTGTTGTATGGCGAGTTGGACTATTGCCTTGTCCCATAGCTGTTGTATGATGGGCTGGGCCATAACCGGGAACCCATAGCTGTTGTATGATGGGTAGAACCTTCCCGTGTCCATAGCTGTTGTATGATGGACGCCCGTAGCTGTTGTATGGCGGGTAGGGTCGGGTGGTTCTCGAGGACGGGTTGTTTAATGTGTGGGCATGTATGGTAACTTGTGGACTCACTAAGCTTTAAGCTTACCCGTTGATTTTATAACATTTCAGGTAATTCAAATGACAAAGGGAAGGGCAAGGCTTGACGGCAACGCGTCGCATTCAAGAGATTGATGTCAATGAACTATATTAGTATTTTCAAATGTTTCCGCTGTTAATTTAAGTATTATGTTGAACAGTTTTATGTTTTGGAATAAATGTTTTATTGGAACCTTGGTAATAAATGATTTTTAAAATTTTTGAAATTGGGGCATTACAAATTGGTATCAGAGCCTTGGTTTGAGGGATTTGGATGAACTGTATTAGGAATCCAAACTCAAACTTAGGACTGAGCGATTTTGTTAAGAAAATGTTTTTGGAAGGTTAAATTAAAGTAAAAGAAGATGCGATGCGAACCGTCAACCGAACTCAAGTAAGTTTTGTGATTCCCAATTACCCATGCCAAGTTTGTGCTATGTGATAAAATTTATTGTGCTAGGGATGCAAGTTATAAGGACTTTTCGGCTTGTTCGCCTCCGATGTTCGATGGGGGCAGGGATCCGATTGTTAGCATGCGGTGGATTTCTGCGGTGGAGGGTGCTTTCCGCACATGTTCCTGTCCTGAGAACTCCAAGGTAACATTTGCAGTGAATCTTCTAAGAGAGGGTGCAAAAGATTGGTGGGAAATACGAACGAAAGATCTCACTCCTGCTCAGTTGGATGCCATTACACGGCCGCAGTTTAAGGAACAGTTCAAACTGGAGTATGTTCCACAGGTGGAAATGGAACGCTTGGCGCAGGAATACCTAAATCTGACCCAGACTACTGAGACGGTGACGGAGATCACCAAAAAGTTTAATGAGCGAGCACTCTTCTGTCCAGAGTTTGCGGCAACCGAGCGCATGAGGATGACACGATACTTGGCGATGCTTCGCACAGACATTCGGGAATTTGTGTCTGCTGCTAGGCACCAAACTCTTACTGCTATGATAGCGGCCGCTCGGGCCCGAGAGTTGGAACTGGAAACCCAACAAAAGCAGAAGCGTCCGGCGCCTACTCAGACTCAGCAGGTGTCAAAGAAATTTCGAGGGGCAGATCAGGGAAAGCAAGGACAAAGGAGCCAGGGTAAGTGTGGTAAATGTGGAAGGAATCATGAGGGGCGTTGCTGGGTGTTAATATGCCATAAGTGTGGAAAGGAGGGCCACTATGCTAAAGATTGTCGGCAGGAGGTCAAGATTTGTTTTAATTGTAATCAGGTAGGCCACTTCAAGGCCCAATGTCCCCGTCTGACTCAGGGAGTGGTTCAGAATCTGGCACCCATTACACTCCGGATTACCGATGTTAGGCAGGGGAAAGGGGAAGCCCCTAAGACCAAGGGTCGAGCATTCGTCATGACCGCCGAGGAGGCATAGGATGCGCCCGACGTCGTCACGGGTACTCTTTCTTTACTTGCCTCGTGTTTGTGGTGTGTGTAATTAATGTATCTATTATGCTTTGATTAGGAACATTCTTAGTCAACTCTACGCCTACCTTTGCACTATTTGATTCGGGTGCTAGTCATTCTTTTGTGTCTGCCGCGTTGGGAAAGAGTTTCGGTATTGCTTTAGGAACTCTTCATCGGCCGTTAGAGATAGAAATTGCGGATGATAAAACGGTGTAAGCGACTAGTGTTTATCGGGGATGCGAAGTGGTGATTCAAGGAATAAAGTTTCCGATCGATCTCATCCCTATATCGTTGAGTGACTCTCGAGTCATCATCGGTATGGATTGGATGGGTCAGCATGAATCATGGATCGATTGTAAGAACAAGCGAGTGTGGATTCAAACCCCAAGTGGGGGAGAGCTGGTTGTGCAGGGCGAGAGAAAGAATCGAGGTGCAGTTTTCTGTTCAGCTGCTAGGGCACGCAGACATTTTCAGCATGGAGGTTCGGGATTTGTGGCTTAAGTTGTAGACGCACGAGAAAAGAAGCCACAGTAGAAAGCAGGTGATATACCAGTGGTTCGGGATTTTCCTGATGTTTTTCCCGAGGACCTGCCTGGCGTACCGCCAGAGAGATAGGTGGAATTTAAGATCGACTTAACTCCCGGTGCAGCTCCGATAGCTAAAGCAGCGTATCGTCTTGCGCCTCCGGAGATGCTGGAGTTGTCTATTCAACTTCGGGAATTATTAGATAAGGGATTTATTCGACCCAGTTTCTCGCCGTGGGGAGCGCCTATTTTGTTTGTTAAGAAGAAGGATGGTTCCAATAGGATGTGCATAGATTATCGTGAGCTGAATAAGCTTACGGTGAAGAATCGATATCCATTGCCTAGCATCGACGACTTGTTTGACCAACTGCAGGGCGCTTCGTGGTTCTCGAAAATTGATTTGCGGTCAGGATATCATCAAATGCGGGTTCGGGAGGAAGACATCTCGAAAATGGCTTTTCGGACGAGGTACGGCCATTTCGAGTTTGTAGTGATGCCGTTCGGACTAACCAATGCCCCTGCAGCTTTTATGGATTTAATGAATCGATTGTGTCGGCCGATGTTGGATCGGTCAGTTATAGTTTTCATTGACGACATCTTAGTCTACTCTCGGAGCAGGGAGCAACATGAACAACACTTAAAGGAAGTATTAGAGACCTTAAGGAAGGAGAAGCTTTATGCCAAATTATCCAAGTGTGACTTTTGGCTACGGGAGGTTCAGTTTTTGAGTCACATTGTAAATGAGCAAGGAATCATGGTAGACCCGGCTAAGGTGGAGGCCGTGATGCGGTGGGAGGTTCCGAAGACTCCCTCTGAAATTAGAAGTTTCTTGGGTCTGGCTGGTTATTATCGCCGTTTCATCCAAGACTTCTCAAAGGTTGCGGTACCTTTGACTCGGCTAACTAAGAAAAACGCTGCTTTTCGGTGGGGTGAGGAGCAGCAGCAGGCTTTTGAGACTTTGCGGCGGAAATTGTGTGAAGCTCCGGTTTTGACGTTGCCTGAAGGCATGCAGGACATGTTAGTTTATTGCGATGCATCTATCTCGGGATTGGGGGCAGTCTTGATGCAACGAGGCAGGGTGATTGCTTACGCCTCGCGACAGTTGAAGCCCCATGAGGCTAACTATCCTACTCATGATTTGGAATTGGGAGCGGTGGTTTTCGCTCTCAAGATCTGGAGACACTATTTGTATGGAGTGAAGTGTACCATCTATACCGACCACAAGAGTTTGAAGTACATGATGGATCAGGCAAACCTGAATATGAGACAGAGAAGATGGTTAGATGTATTGAAAGACTATGATTGTGAGATACACTATCACCCTGGAAAGGCCAATGTGGTAGCGGATGCGTTAAGTCGTAAGGCTTCGGGTACACCCCTTCGGGGCGTTTGTCTAAATATGACAATTGTGACACCGCTGTTTGAGCTAATTAGGAAAGCCCAGGTGGAAGCAAGCAAGAATGAGAATCAGAAAGGTGAGAGAATTGTGGGTCAGTTGGCAGCTATGGTCAAAGATAGTAGAGACTTGTTAACTTGTCATGAGAGGATTTGGGTACCGAAGCTGGGCGGGGTTCGTCAAACCCTATTGGAGGAGGCACATAAATCCAGGTTCTCTATCCACCCTGGAGCGACTAAAATGTATAGGGATCTGCGCGAATATTATTGGTGGCCAGGCATGAAGAGGGAAGTAGCTGAGTTTGTCGAAAGATGCATGACCTGTCGTAGGGTCAAGGCCGAGCACCAACGTCCTCATGGTAGATTGCAGCCTCTTGAGATCCCAGAATGGAAATGGGAGCATATCATAATGGATTTCATCACGAAGTTGCCAAGAACCCCTCGACATATGGACACTATTTGGGTTATCGTGGATAGGTTGACTAAAAGTGCTCATTTCCTCCCTATCCAAGAGACTTACTCTGCAAACGAATTGGCTAAGGTCTACGTAGATGAGATTATCTCTCGGCATGGTATACCGGTCTCGGTGATATCCGACCGGGATGTCCGATTTACATCTAGGTTTTTGAAGAAGTTTCATGAGGAATTAGGCACTCGCCTTCATTTCAGCACAGTATATCATCCTCAGACGGATGGGCAGAGTGAAAGGACGATTCAAACGCTGGAGGATATGCTTAGGGCATGTGTCATCGATTTTGGCGGGAGTTGGGATTCCCATCTCCCTTTAGCTGAGTTTTCTTACAATAACAGTTATCACGCGATCATTGGCAGGGCTCCCTTTGAAATGTTGTATGGAAGGAAATGTCGGACACCTATTTGCTGGGGCGAGGTTGGCCAGCAGGTATTGTGTAGTACTGAGGTGGTGCTCAAGACAACTGAGTTAATTCAAAATGTTCGGGAGAGATTGTTAACCGCTCAAAGTCGACAGAAAAGTTATGCGGATAGGCGACGGTCCGATCTCGAGTTTCAAGTTGGGGATTATGTTGTTCTTAAGGTGTCACCTTGGAAGGGAGTTATTCGTTTTAGGAAGCGAGGAAAGCTTGGCCCTAGGTACATTGGACCATATCGAATTGTCGCCCGTGTAGGTAAGGTAGCTTACCGGTTGGAGCTGCCCGAGCAGCTTAGTCAGATTCACGACACGTTCCACGTTTCGCAGCTCAGAAAGTGCGTTACTGAGGAATCCACAATAGTACATTTGGAGGATATTCAATTAGATGAATGCCTAAATTATGTGGAGCGACCAATTGCCATCATTGAAAGGAAGATAAAGACTTTACGAAATAAAACAATAGGATTAGTTAAGGTTCAGTGGCAGCATCGAAAAGGGTCCGAATGGACTTAGGAACCGGAGGAGGAAATGCGGAGGCATTATCCAGAATTACTTACCGGCACGGATTTCGGGGACGAAATCCAGTTAAGTGGGGGAGAATTGTAAGACCCGTTCCGCCGAGTCGCGGCCCGAAGGAATCCGCGGCGCGGCTTTAGGAAGAATCTAGAATCGCGAAGGATTTGTACGCGCGGCGCGGTTCTAAAGATCCCGCGACGCGGTGCGCCTCTAAAGTGAAAAACCCTAATTCGGATTTAAACGCCTATATAAAGGGACCCAGCCCTAGGGTTCGTGTTTTTGGGAGTTTTCTGGAGCAGAGGCGTCCAGTTTCAGCAGAGACTCTTTGGTTCAAAGGCTTTGGAGGCTTGAAGGAAGAAATACAACGTAGGGAAAGGTTGTAGTCGATCGGGTGCATTTCTCTGTTTTCCAGAACCAAGGTAAGAGGATCTACCTTCTGATATTTCAGTTTATCCCGTTTTTATGGTGTTATTCCTTAAGTAGTAGTCTTAGATGACTTGTAACCCTGAGGGTTAGACTAAGGACATGAATAGACTTGCATGTCCCTAAGGAAGTGATCTTAGGGTAGTTTCTGATCTCAGGAAGGGTTTGGAGTGAAACCCTAGCCGATTGATGCACTGTTAAACGCTAAAAACATTTTGGAAAGTTACGAGCCGCGACGCGGACTGGCTATGTCAGCGGCGCGGACTCGGCTAAAACCCCGTGTTTATTCGATGATAGCCGCGGCGCGTAGGACGAGGAGCCACGCCGCAGCGAGCGACTGTTTGACCAGGAACTTAGTTTTGACCACGGTTTGATGGCAAATATTGAGTCTAACCTTTAGGCAGGTCTGTAAGAGCCTGGTCAGTAATTGATATGTTGTATGTGTGTGGGATTTAGGTGTATGGACGAGTTAAGTGGGGATATTAGAGAATATCTACACGGTTTCGAACCAGGTGAGTATCCTCACCTTACTATATGATGTTGCATGTTAGGCATCTTGTGTGTTGTTTACAGTTATATGATTTGCTCTATATCTGTAGTTATTTGTTGTTGGGTTCAGTGCTGATGCGTGTCCCCTCGTAGCTGTTGTATGGCGAGTTGGACTATTGCCTTGTCCCTTAGCTGTTGTATGATGGGCTGGGCCATAACCGGGAACCCATAGTTGTTGTATGATGGGTAGAACCTTCCCGTGTCCATAGCTGTTGTATGATGGACGCCCGTATCTGTTGTATGGCGGGTAGGGTCGGGTCGTTCTCGAGGACGGGTTGTTTAATGTGTGGGCATGTATGGTAACTTGTGGACTCACTAAGCTTTAAGCTTACCCGTTGATTTTATAACATTTCAGGTAATTCAAATGACAAAGGGAAGGGCAAGGCTTGACGGCAGCGCGTCGCATTCAAGAGATTGATGTCAATGAACTATATTAGTATTTTCAAATGTTTCCGCTGTTAATTTAAGTATTATGTTAAACAATTTTATGTTTTTGAATAAATGTTTTATTGGAACCTTGGTAATAAATGATTTTTAAATTTTTTGAAATTGGGGCGTTACAAAGAGTATATCATTATAGTATATTTACATAAAAACAAATATAAGAATATATAATATGGGGAATTAAGCTTTATATCTATATTTATAAATACGTTTGTTCCTTTCATTTTTACTTTCTTTAACTATGTGGGATAATATAAGAGAGTTATTATTTGTATTTTATAAACAACATAGTTTTGATATTCTTTTATTGTCACATAATGATAAATAACAAATAATGAAAGTAAGATTTCTTTATTTAAAGGAAATTTTATCCTCATAAATTCTTCACTTCTTATTTTTCTATCTTTATAGGAATCCTTAGTAAAATATTTTGTTACCCCCTCACGTCAAATCTTTTAAGGATTTCAAAGCATATAGTTTTTAGTCTCAAATATAATATAGAATTATAATGGTTCTATTTAGTTTGTTTGAACATTTATTTATAATGAGGGTTTAATTGAATTTTTTGAAAAATGTCCAAACATTTATTGTTGAAATTATTTTATGTACATACATCATGGTGAATAGGAAAAAAAAACCTTTTACACCGGCGTGACGACACAGTGGACTTGAAACGACATATTATGAACTTGCAAGCTTAATCGGTTATTTTAAAAGTTTCTAAGTAGTTTTATTTTTAATTTTATGTTTCAATAATTCTGAAAACTAATATCAAATAGTAAAATCATTTGAACCTTTGAAATACAAACATGTTATTAGATAAAATGTGTACATCGTTATCACCACATGCCAAAATATGTCAAACAACGTAACATGAGCTAGCAAGCGTAATCAATTTTTAGAAGTTTCAAACTAATTTTACTATTCACTTTTGAGTTTCAATACTTCTAGTTATTAACATCAAATAGTAAATTCCTTTGAAAGTTTGATATAAAATATGTTTTTATCATGAAATGTCAACTAATTAATATTATAGGCTTTAAAATCCCTATACTAATCCAGATTGTTGGATGAAAGAAACAAATAAATGGTATTATATAAGGTAAAGAATAAATGTTAGATTGATGTGTGAAGATTGTGTGTGACAAATACAATAAAATTCAAATTAATGTGGTAAAAGATACATCACTTATCTTTAACCACATTGTTTAGTATGGTCTACTTTATAAGAGATATATATACAATATACAATATACAATATACAATATACAATATACGATATACAATATACAGATAAAGATATAAATATAAAAATCGATATAGGATAGTTCAAATGTCTATTATTAAAAATCTATGTGCATATATTTCGTATGAATCGAAAAAAATGTTTACGACAATGTCACTTTTATACAAACGACATGTTAAGCTTGTAACATAATCGAGTTTTAATACTTTAAGGAATATAAATCTTCATTTTTGAAGTTTCAATATTTATGCAAACTCAAGCCAAATAATAGAACCGTTTAAAACTTTGAGATAAAAACATACTTTTATGATACAATGACAACTTTATAGATTTTGAAAGTCATATTATGATCAAGATTTATGCCTAATGAGAGAAAATGAGCGGTATTATATAAGAGATAGATGAAAGGTAGGATAGATGTATGAAACAATATGGGACAAAGGAAAAATATTTAAATTAATGTGGTAAATTATAAGTCATTTATCTTGAACCACATTGTTTAAAAGTTATATATAAATATATAGATATATAGATTTAACTATTTTGAAAAATAGTCTTTGAATATACTTTTAAATTTATATGATTTTAAATAATTTTAAAAGTTATAATTTTATTTATAGGTAGTAAGTTTCATTTTTTGCACTTTTTTAACAATAATTAACCAATTTATAATCATTATTAGAGAGAAATTGAAAAGTCATGGGAGTTTCAAATTAATATGGTGCAATTATTTATGCTTCTTTTATAAGATACTGGCCGAATACTCGCGCGTTGCGCAAGTGAAAGTTATATAGTTAAACTTTTAACAAATATCTTGTGGAAAATGATTATGTTATTAAAATTAAGTATAAAATAATAATTGCAATTTTAAGTTGATATATACAATTGCAACTATTTTGACCGTATTAATTATATTAAGCATAGTTCTTCATTTAATATTATTTTTAACTATTGTCTATGTTAATGATTAATTAATTTAAAAGTTACTTATTTGACCATATTTTAATATTTATCATGATGATTATTTATAATATCAATGATACGTAAAAAACCTAAGTAAAAATTGATTAATTGTATTAAATTATTTCATTTAGTATTACAACTCTTAAACATTTTGCTAAGACTAATAAACACTTACACCAATATTTAAAGTTGGTTAATTATATTGAGATATTTCTTTTAATGTGAAAACCCCTCAAATTCCATATGAAAGTTAATTAACTATTAAAACTCAATAGAATTTGTTAATTTATGTTACTCAATTGACACTTATAATAATTATTATTGCTATTCTTTAACATTATGTTTTAATATATGAGAAAAACGTTACTTTGATTTGTAAAGCAATATAAGTTTTTATGAAAGAATATGCATTAACATTAAAGATTAAGAAGTTGACTTAGATTAATATTTCTATTTAATAATTCATAAATTAAAATACATAAAAAATATTGTTATTAGATTAATAAACTGCCTTAAATGAGTAAAAAATTGTTAATTTAAACGAATTATTATTTAGTATTTCTACATGAAAAATCTGGGTGAGTAACAAAACAAAAAACTATTTAACCAATTAGTTTTATTAATATTCATACTTTTAAATCAATGGTCATGTATCTCATTTAGTTTATAATTTAATTGAGCGTTTTAATTTATGCAAACGTCGTTTCAATCCAAAATAAACCACGATATTCCTTTTTTCTTTATTCAAAATTACTTCCATAAAGTTAACCTCATTCAGTTGTTTAGTTAAACATCCAAAAATTTATTTGTGTTTTTTGTTTACCAATAACGAATATAATTAAAACATTGCATTTTCTTTATTTATTGATTGTCAAATGATTATATAAATGTAACACCCCTTTTCTCAAGACCATTTATTAAACAAGATATATTACACTACGCGACTTGCAAAAAGTCGCTAATTTTTTTTTACAAACTTATTCTTAAGGGGTATTGCAGACTGCATACAAAAGCCATAATTTAAACTTATCTGTATTTTACACCGGTCCCAACCTCACAGCTTATGTAGTAGTCAAGCTCCTGCTCTTCTTACCTAAGTACATAGCATTTTAAAACAAATAATACGTGAGACATAAAGCCTCGTGAGTAATATGGGTTTTAGACCCAAAACTTTCGTACTTAAAACTTGTAATACAAAACAAGTAGAATACTCAAAACTGATTTTTATAATAAATCTCAAAACTGCTCAAAACTGCTTTTCATAAATAATTCTTAAAACTACTCTTTTCTCATTTCTCAAGACCAACTGAAACTCATGAATTGGTTTAACTCATTTTTACCAACTCCCCTTCACGGGACGGAACAGATCCACCCGTAAGGTTGTGCTACTTCTGTCTCCTCTTCATGGCTTGGAACAAATCCAACCATAAGGTTATGCTAAGCTAGACAACTACTTCACGACGGGAGGTACCATCCCAGTAGTGTCTTCAGATCTCCCGATTATGTGGGTGATCCTAGTCCGGACAACTGACTTTTATCACTTTCATTACTTTCTTGTTTCATTACTTTCTTCACTTCATCTCAAATTGGTCAAACATAAACACAATTCATAACAAACTCAAAGTTATAAACTTTTGACTCACTTTCAAAATCTCTTTAAATACTAATCTCTACATATTAAGCCCATATACGGAGCTTCTTTCAAAATAGCTTTAAAAATTGAACCTCTTCAAAATCTCTTTTAAAACACTTAGCTCTTAGAGCTACTTTCAAAACTATTTCCAAACTTTAGTGTTTAAAAGTAGTTGGAAATCTCATTTTCTGAAAATATCATTTTGCTATGTACTAGAAAAATCCACACATACTCACATTGTCTAGTTAGAGAAGTCTAACTAGAATCACTTCTTCCCGTTGTGTTTTCCTTTCCTTCAACTTTACTCCTTAATACCTAAGGAGTTCATTTAACATTCTAGTTAATACAAGCTAGGCCTTAGTAACAATTAAAGACCTCTTAATCTACATCGTAATATATTAATATCACATTATTAACTCATTTTTAGATTTTGACATCTAAGACGCATGGTCAAAGAATTGACCATAACTCCCAACTCAGAAACCCGAATGGCACAAACTCAAACATTCTGGAAAGTAGACACAATACATGACAAGTCTCGAGAAGGTACCGAGACTTGAATCACACTCTAAGACCTTAGAAAATAAGTAACAAGATTGACAGTGCAATCTGTCACAAATCTGGATTAACGGAGGAATCACCAATTCCATTCCACTTGGGAATAGAATCAAGGGAAACCCTCTTACATAGGCATACTAGATATAACCAAGAGACTACCCTCCGAAATTCAGACCCAAAAGACAAACCAATTAAGAATTAAAAATCATACAATATGAAGGAAATGAGCAGCAACATTTCTGTCACAACTCAGCATAGGTTGACAAGATTTGTCCAACAACCTAACTTCTGAAAGGAAATAAGTCAAGCCTTTTGGATGAGTTACACTAGACATGTAGATAAAGCTCTCATCCAAAAATCAAACTCAAAGCATAAGCCAACTGAGAATTAAAAATCGTGCAACAAGGACAATATGCACAGCGACAATTCTAGTTCAGTCAAAGAGAAGGCATTGGAACCCTAGCTTCTGAATTGAATTGGATTAAGCCCTTTGGGTGGAACACACTAGACATGAGGATGGACTTTCCCTCAAAATTTAAGACCTAAACTATGAACCATTTGGGAATTAAAAATCCCACAACTTGACCTAGGTGTCTAGCAACCAATCTGTGGAGGTCGGATTGCACACACGAAAGTACAAACCAAAATAATGAACTGAGTCAATCCCTTTTGGTCGAGTATGGCTCATGACAATGTTCTTCTCCAAACAAAATTTCAGAACAATCCAATGAATACACGATTTTACAAGAATTTCACAACACAATTGGACACAGAAATCATACTCATGGAAATCGGGTTTAAAACCCTGGAAAACGACCGAAGGAGGTCTGGACCCCAACTGATGAACTGAAAAAGACATCGAGACGAAACCATGGGCACTGGAATCGCCTGATTTGGACATCGTATGATTTTTCTACGAATTATACAACATATGACAGATTCTCATCCGAAAATCAAACCTTTGATTTCATTCTTCACTCCTTCTTCTTCTTTGTTCTTTCTCGTCTTTCTTCATGAAATCCTTGAATCATGAAGCTACAGTGACACACTCATGGGGAATGGGTTAAACAACCCTACAAACAAGATTACTAACCTTATATGGCTTGGAATTCTTCAATTCCAAGTTAATTTCTTCCAATTCCTCCAACTCCCTCAAGGATCGATCTCTTGGCACCCTCTAGAACTCTCCCGTAGCTGAAATGAGTTCACAGTGAGGAGAGTGCAGATTTTCTTTCATATTTATACCTCCTCACTTTGCACTAATGACAATCTAGCCCCTCAAGTTCCATTTTTTTCCAAAATGGCACAAAAACTCATTTCATAACATTATAAGTTTTATTTTATTTCATTCTTTGCCCCAAAAATTATATTTTCATTACATAGAAGTCATTTGTATGCCAAATGACCATTTTGCCTTTTTTACCAATTTCTACCATTACGGCATCGTTCAAACCCAAATTTTACATATTTTTATTTTATAGGTTTTACCATTATTTTCGGGTTCTTACAATAAATCCTTTTATTATATATATATATATATATATATATATATATATATATATATATATATATATATATATATATATATATATATATATATATATATATATATATATATATATATATATATGTGTGTGTGTGTGTGTGTGTGTGCGTGTCTGTGTGTGTCTGTGTGTGTATGTGTGTGTGTGTCTGATTTTAAATATCATAATCTAACGATTAACAAAAGGTATAAAAATTAATACTACAATTTGTAGAAAGAATTTCATGATTTTACATATCAAAATCTAACAAATAACAAAGGGTATGAAATAAATAATAACATAAAAGCATCGAAACATCTATAATAACATCCAAAATCATAAAAAATTATAGAAGCAATTTCATGATTTTATATATCACAATCTTACGAATAACAAATACTATGGAAAAATTAAATAATACAACTTTTGGTGACAAAAAGTACCAAAATAACAATTATAATATTTTTATTAAAAATACATCAAACACTCATAAATCATACAAATAATGTAAAAATAATTTCAAGGACAAAATTAAAAACTTTTCAAAAATACATAAAATCAACATACATTTGATGTAATTTCCCATCTCTTTTTACTCTTCATACTTCAATAAAAAATACTTGAAAGACATGAATGTTTTTATGAGAAAAAGTCTACTTATATAGCAACAACAAGTATACATGAGAGGAATACAAAAAGATTTTAGTAAATGCTATTAATTTAAGAAATATGAAGAGTCATTAAGTTTCAAATATAATTTTGAATTTAGTATTATCTTAATACATAGATGTAAGGTTGTGTAATTTATAAATTTATTTTACCATTAGTTATTATTATTAATTAATTTTAAGATTACTTAGTATTATTAAAAATTTATAAAAGACTATTCGTGTAGAAAGTTTTAATACCATTAAATATGTTTATTATAAAATCACTTATTATATTAATTAGTATTGTTTTCTAATTTTGAAAGTTATAATATTATTTAAAGGTTAGAATTTATTTTCTTGTACTTATTTAACACTAATTAACTAATTTATAATCATTATTAGAAAGAAAATAAAAATTCATGGGAGTTTCAAATTAATATTTTGGAAGTATTTTTTTCTTATTTTGTAAGATATAAATGTGAGCTTTTTTATTCAATTTGATGGTTCTACTACTTTCATTCAAACTATTGAATTAAATAAAATTGAAGTATAAAAAAAATTTAGAAAATCAATGGAAATATGAAAAGAAGTGTTAAAAAGAATCTAGAAAAATAATTGAAATATGAAAAGACATGGAAATTTAGAAAATCAATGGAGATATGAAAAACATGGGAGTTTCAAATGAATGTGGTGCTTTGAAATATGCCTCTATTATAAGATACATAGATATAGATTAGGCGAATCCCCGCATGTTGCGCAGGAACACAATTATGTAGTAAGAATAATAATATATGTGTTTTGTTGGAAAATATTTAATGAATTTTCATCAACTATGAAATAACAATTATACAAATAAATAATTAGTTTTTATCATAATAAATAAACAATAAGAAATTTTCATCAGATAATGGTTAAAATAAGAAAAGAAAACCATAGTATAGTTGAAATCTTTATTGTGGATTTTTTTTGATTTATTGATAATGAACTAATATAAGTAAAAATGTTTTTAAGTTACAAAGAAATATTGTTTAAATATTATGACTTTTCAACTTTCTACAAAAACTTTAACCAACTACAACCGAAAAGACCTAAGTAAAAAATCTATTAATTGCATTAAATTGTTTCATTTAATATTACAACTCTTAAATATTCTTCTAAGACCAACAAACACTTACGCCAAAATTTAAAGTTGGTTAATTATATTGAAAATTTTATGTTAATGTCAAAACTCCTTAAATTCAATAAAGTTATTAAATTATTTCAACTCAACCGACTTTGTTGATTTAGGTTACTCCCAATTAATATTTATAATACTTATTATTGTTATTCTTTACCATTATGTCATAGTAGATGAGAAAACGCGAATTTGATTTGCAAAATAATAAGAGTTGTTATGAAAGAATATACATTAATATTAAAGATTATATGTAAGACCCGTTCCGCCGAGTCGCGGCCCGGAGGAATCCGCGGCGCGGCTTTAGGAAGAATCTAGAATCGCGTAGGATTTGTACGTGCGGCACGGTTCGAAAGAACCCGCGGCGCGGTGCGCCTCTATTGTGAAAACCCTAATTCGGATGTACACGCCTATATAAAGGACCCCAGCCCTAGGGTTCGTGTTTTTGGAAGTTCTCTGGAGTGGAGTCGACTGGTTTTAGCAGAGGCTCTTCGGTTCTAAGGCTTTGAAGGTTTGAAGGAAGAGATACAACGTGGGGAAAGGCTTGTAGCCGATCAGGTGCATTCCTCTGTTTCCCAGAAACAAGGTAAGAGGATCTACCTTCTGATATTTCATTCTATCCCGTCTTTATGGTGTTATCCCTTGATTAGTAGTCTTAGATGACTTGTAACACTTAGGGTTTGGACCAAGGACATGCATGGACTTGCATGTCCATAAGGAAGTGATCTTAGGGTAGTTTCTGATCCCAGGAAGGGTGTAGAGTGGAACCCTAACCGATGACTGTTCTGGTTAAGAGCAAAAAGAGGATTTCGGACTATTGCGAGTCCGCGACGCGGACAGGCTATGTCGGTGACGCGGGTTCGAGTAAAACCCCGTAAGTGTAATGATAGTCCGCGACGCGTAAGAGGAAGGTCGCGCCGCGGCGAGCGGCTGTTTGACCCAAAAGCTTATTTTCGACCAAATGTTGGGTCTAACCTTTAGGCCAGTCTATAGGAGTTCGGTCAGGGATTAATATGTTGTGTATATGGGATTTAGGTGATCGGACGAGCCTAGTTTGGGATATTAGCGATTATCCGGACGGTTGTGATTCAGGTGAGTATCCTCACCTTACTATATGATGTTGCATGTTAGGCATCTTGTATTTTATTTACAGTTATATGATTGCTCTATATATGTGGTTAATTGTTGTTGGGCTCAGTACTGATGCGTGTCCCCTCGTAGCTGTTGTATGACGAGTTGGACTATTGCCTTGTCCCATAGCTGTTGTATGATGGGCTGGGCCATAACTGTTGTATGATGGGTAGAACCTTCCCGTGTCCATAGTTGTTGTATGATGGACGCCCGCAGCTGTTGTATGGCGGGTAGGGTCGATGGCGGGTAGGGTCGGGTCGTTCTCGAGGACGGGTTGTTTAATGTGTGGGCATGTACGGTAATTTGTGGACTCACTAAGCTTTAAGCTTACGCGTTGATTTTATAACATTTCAGGTATTTCAAATGAAAAAGGGAAGGGCAAGGTGAGACGGCGGCGCATCGCATACAAGAGATTTATTTTAATGAATTATGTTATGATTTTCAAATGTTTCCGCTGTTGGTTTAATAAATATGTCGAACAGATTTTCTTTTTGGAATAAATATTTTATTGGAACCTTGATAATAAATGAATTTTAGAAATTTTGAAATTGGGGCGTTACAAATTGGTATCAGAGCCTTGGTTTGAGGGATTTGGATGAACTATATTGGGAATCCAAACTCAAACTTAGGACTGAGAGCTTTTCGTTAAAGAAATAATGTTTTCTCTATAAAAGTTTTAAGTAGTTGGGTTGAATAACATGTGGAAGATTCCCTTGCATGTTCTTGTTTGATTGTTGCCTGGGGGTTTGAAACATGGTATACACACCTGACTTATGATTTTTAACGGATAATGAGTTTCGAAAAGAATGAGATGCGATGCGAACCGTCAACCGAGCTCACGTAAGTTTTTGTGGTTCCCAATTATCCATGCCAATTTTGTGTTATGTGATGATATATGTATGCCAGAAAGTAGGCGTGGAATTTAGTCAGGAAATGCATGCTAGAAATGCTTGGATTAGGATGCCTTCTGCCTATTGTTTGTTATTTGTGTTGCTTTAGAATCTATGCTAACACTATTAGGTTGCTTAGTGAATGCTATTGGGTTATATACAATTAGGATAAGATAGCCTAAGAATTCTTGGTCTAGCCTTACTAGCTGTTCCTTGTTTGGTTGTGACTTTTGGGTAGGATCATTTATTTTAATGTCTATCTTATTCTCGATTGTGTACGACTGTGTGTCCGTGAGGCGACTCGATGGTGTTAGCAGAAGTTCTTTTAGGCACGGGTGGGGTGTGAGATCCTAGGTAGCCTAGGATGAGTGTTAGGCACTTGGATGCGAGACCGTATGAATACCAATGTCGAATAGATGAGTGGGTGGTGAATTAGAGTATTGGGGGACAAATTCTGGAACAAGTACGAATAGGTGTGGAAGGTAGTACCGGGCCCGTACTACCGAAAGCACAGGATTCATACTTGAGTCAGGAAGAGTTACCCAAAATTCTAAGGAACCGGGTAGGGTAGAGAATCAGGTATGATTCACATTATGAATTAGTTGCGAAAGGAAAGTACACGTCTTCATCGTGGCAATGTTCGGTAATGAAGAGTGGATTGGGAGTAGTTTCGAGTGTAACCAATGGAGATGGATCGGGATGGATCATAGGTGCAGAAATTGATCGTCGTTGAGGTATCAACGAGGGTTATGATTGGCAGCAATGGGTTAGGCGATGCATCCGGGTTGCTAGCCGATGTATCTGGGTTTTGCATGTCAATGTTTCGAAGGTCTATGGATGTGAATCCCGATAGACCTTATTCTTGTTTAATGGACTAACGACATGGTATGAGGATTGGATTTGTTACAAAGGTTCGAGGCGCTGATCGATCGTGATCAGCACTAGGTATTGGCATAGATTCCAAGTGGGGGAGAGTTGTTGTTCTAAGAGAAGGAGCGAAGCTTAATGCGCAAATAGCTCAGCTACTGGAATATGGGAGTACTTGCATTACGAATTATCAAGCGTTGGACTTGGGTTATGATGATAGAGGGAGAAGGAATTGGCAGCTAATTAGAAATCGTGGCTTGAGAATCTGTAGGTAGGTTCCAGAGGATTTCCAGGTACTCCTTTAGGGGAATGGACGAGAATCCAGATTGATTTAAGTGCCGACGTTATGTCGACTTGTGTCACTCGAAGAGCAGGAAGGGCCCGTCCAGCTGCTGAAGCTGATGGACCTTGACTCCTGCTACCCAGCTGAAGTTAGAGTAATTGGAGACTACGTACAAGGTATGACGAAAAATGCGAGTATTGTGTGACTTATGGGATAAAGACCCACATAAGATGGCTCCTTGGACAGATAGCCACAAGTAGAGGGTTGAAGCGGAAAGGGAAGAAGGGTTCCCAGTATGACATAACCGACCATTGAGGATGGAAGTCTCATGGCAATGAGGGAAACGGCGTGAGGATGGATACCCGTGATCTGACAAGGCAGGGAACTCGCGGGCAGGGGCTAAGTCCTTGAAAAGGGAAACTTGTAGTTTGAAGGAGGAAGATGGGAGTGTCATTGCATGCTGGAGCTAGCAAGTGGTTATTGGTGCATCGAGTAGCTTTTCACCTTAAGGTAAAGGTGTTTGGAATAGCTTTGAGTAAAGGGAATTCTGCGAATTCAAGGAAGCGGTTGGAGGTTGTATGCATTGCGAAGAGGCAAGGATCTTGGCCATGCTAGGGGTGCGTGGTCACCTCCATGTGAGTTTTGATTATTTCCATTAAGGCGTGGGGAACGATGGACGATTGTATTTCGTTTCAACTCAGGACCTTGACAGTAGTGGGAGAGAGAGAGTCGAGTTTTAGTATAAAAAGGGTAGAGCATGGAAGGTGAGACGCCAGGCTAAGGAGACAACGCGACCTGTTGGGTCGACTGCAAGATTACGCAAGCTATGGTGACTTGGAACACAAGGGTTCTGCTTGCATGGACTGATACTCAGAAGGATTGACGCAGAGGAATTATTCAGATACTGGGAATCTACTTCAGGCTTCAACAAGAGTTATGTGTGTAGGACAAAAGTCTTCGAAGTAAGGGATGTATCATATGGGACAGCTCATCTCAGGAGCGCTAGTCAATAGTTTCAAGGAAGGAAAGGATCGCGAGCTGAGAAGCCTTCCAAGGCAGGAAAGGCTGGGCGGAAGTAAGGAAGGGGTCGGAGCGAGGTTTTAAGGAAACATTCTGGTGAGATTGTGTCTCGATCGGGAAGGATCAGCGCGGAAGCAACATATTAAGCAACGATAATATGAAGACAGGACGAGGGTTATGTTAAGCGATGCTAGGAACAAGGATAAGCGTTGGCCATGAGCATTGGGTAGTATTGGTGTAGTGATCGATTAAGGATTTTACGTCCTTGATGATTGGTATCTCACGTGGGTACCGGGGTACTGTGCCTTGTTCGAGGTTGCGCCCCCTCGTGCCTCGGTGAGAGATAAGGTGTTGTCGGATAGAGTGTACTATGTTGAGGTGGTACTGTGCTGTGTTCTGGTGAATACTTCGTGCTGATCGGGAGTGCCGGGAGCTTTATTGTAGCAATACTGTGTCGTGTTCCCTCGAGTACGAGATACGGTTTTAGTAGGCTGATTGGTCAGATTGGGTTGTGGGGCAGATGATTTCTGTGCAGGATGAGATAATGGTTATCTGGGTGCCGAGGATTAGTACCCTTAGGATTGTTCAGTAGGATGGGAGATGATTATGGACCCTTCCATGATCGCATTTGCCGAAGTAGTTGAGGTGAAGACTACCTTGGTTTTGTTGATGGCTGTTTAGCTGGTGAGAATGAAAACCAAGGGCGGATCAGGGCGACATGAAGACTGGACGGATTGGATTCAAGATAAGGATTTATATGAGAAACCGTGGAAGGGAACACCTTTAGGTGAGACAGTTCGGGTAAATGAAGGTTGTGGGGTAGGGTTAGCGGAGGATGGCTAACCCATTATGGTCGCCTTGGATGTTAGATATAGACGGAGCTTCCGTGCGGTGATGAACGAAGAAGTTTGTGTCAAGTTTTTCGTTGCCCAAGGGGCAACATGGATGTGTATGATATTGGAGAGGATTACTGGTGATCTGGCCGGTAAGGAAGTGGGGAATGGTTAAGAGGAGAGAGGTTTGATCGGTGGAAAGGTCAAGGCCAATCATCAAAAGATAGGTAGCTGATTTGGTCTCCGAGGATTTCTGAGGTAGAATTTGGAGGTATGCATGTATGGGTTCATCGCGGAAGTACCAAGGAACCACACAGTTTATTGATAAAATCAAGTATGTCGTAGACCGATGGAGCAGGAGTGCTCACTTTGAGTCTGTTATAGTATGCTGGGCTACGAAGGGTGGATGATGTTAAGGTTCGGGAGAAGGTACCCCGATATGGTGCTCTGGATGGTGATATCAGGTAAGGAGGTGCAGCTCACTTAGGAATTTAGGAGAAGGTTCGTAAAGTTGCGACATCCAACTTCGTTTCAGTATTGTGCATCATCCTTAGAAGGATGGCTGTATGGAGAGATCAATGTAGGAGTTCCTTCGGGATTACGTTGTTAGTTTGATGGGAGCTGTAGTTTCCTATGTAGCGTTGGTACAGTCCTTTATGATAATGGTTAGCACACGAGAAATGGTCTCTTGTGCAAGAAGTCGTACGGGAGGGGATGTCAGGACTTCTATGTCTTCAGGAATAGATTGTAGACCGATTTGAGCCGGAAGAAGAATCATGATACTATGCAGTGATAGGATCTGAGTTTATCGGTCAGAGTTTTGTCGTTAAGGTACCGATGTACTGGAAAGTGGGACCCCGGGTATACCGGATCGTTGTTAGTGTAGTAGATAGAATCTATGGCTCAGTCAGGCTTGTAGTAACTTCTAGTTTTCTTAGTTGAGGCTGTGCAATGCGACGCATTCTGTAGCGTGCAATTGGGAGAGAAATTGCGAGACGATGGTTCGATCGTTGGAAGTTTTGTTCTTCTTAAGGTGTCGCTTTGGAAGGGGGTTATTCGTTTCAGAAATCGAGGAAAGCCTGGCTCTAGGTACATTGGACCATATCGAATCATCGCACAAGTAGGTAAGGTAGCCTACCGATTGAAGCTGCCCGAGCAGCTTAGCCAGATTCACGACACGTTCCACGTTTCCCGACTCAGGAAGTGTATTACCGATGAAACTTCAATTGTGCCCTTGGAGGGTATCCAAATTGACGAACGCTTGAACTATGTGGAGCGACCGGTTGCT
Source organism: Cichorium intybus (assembly GCA_023525715.1). Taxonomy (NCBI): domain Eukaryota; kingdom Viridiplantae; phylum Streptophyta; class Magnoliopsida; order Asterales; family Asteraceae; genus Cichorium; species Cichorium intybus. The sequence continues at coordinate 94,503,377 of CM042014.1, forward strand.
ATCAAAGAAAGGAAAATAAATACTTTACGAAATAAGATGATAGGGGTAGTTAAGGTGCTGTGGCAGCATTGTAAGGGGTCTGAATGGACTTAGGAATCCGAGGAAGAAATGCGAAGGAATTACCCCGAGTTGTTTACAGGCACAGATTTCGGGGACGAAATCCATTCGAGTGCGGGAGAATTGTAAGACCCGTTCCGCCGAGTCGCGGCCCGGAGGAATCCGCGGCGCGGCTTTAGGAAGAATCTAGAATCGCGTAGGATTTGTACGCGCGGCGCGGAAAGAACCCGCATCGCGGTGCGCCTCTATTGGAACAGCCTCAACTAAGAAATCTAGAAGTTCCAATAGAAGGCGCACCGCGCCGCGCACAATTTATGGTGTTATCCCTTGATTAGTAGTCTTAGATGACTTGTAACACTTAGGGTTTGGACCAAGGACATGCATGGACTTGCATGTCCATAAGGAAGTGATCTTAGGGTAGTTTCTGATCCCAGGAAGGGTGTAGAATGGATCCCTAACCGATGACTGTTCTGGTTAAGAGCAAAAAGAGGATTTCGGACTATTGCGAGTCCGCGACGCGGACAGGCTATGTCGGCGACGCGGGTTCGAGTAAAACCCCGTAAGTGTAATGATAGTCCGCAACGCGTAAGAGGAAGGTCGCGCCGCGGCGAGCGGCTGTTTGACCCAAAAGCTTATTTTCGACCAAATGTTGGATGTTAGGCATCTTGTATGTTATTTACATGTTAGGCATCTTGTATGTTATTTACAGTTATATGATTGCTCTATATCTGCGGTTAATTGTTGTTGGGCTCAGTACTGATGCGTGTCCCCTCGTAGCTGTTGTATGACGAGTTGGACTATTGCCTTGTCCCATAGCTGTTGTATGATGGGCTGGGCCATAACCGGGAACCATAGATGTTGTATGATGGGTAGAACCTTCCCGTGTCCATAGCTGTTGTATGATGGACGCCCGTAGCTGTTGTATTGCGGGTAGGGTCGGGTGGTTCTCGAGGACGGGTTGTTTAATGTGTGGGCATGTATGGTAATTTGTGGACTCACTAAGCTTTAAGCTTATCCGTTGATTTTATAACATTTTAGGTATTTCAAATGACAAAGGGAAGGCAAGGCGTGACGGCGGCGCATCGCATACAAGAGATTTATTGTAATGAATTATGTTATGATTTTCAAATGTTTCCGCTGTTGGTTTAAGAAATATGTCGAACAGATTTACTTTTTGGAATAAATATTTTATTGGAACCTTGATAATAAATGAATTTTAGAAAATTTGAAATTGGGGCGTTACATTATAAAGTTGACTTGATTTAATATTTCAAATTTAACAGCTCATCAATTGAAATAAGTAAAAGATTTTGTTAATATACATTAACATTAGATATTAATGAACAACCTTAAATGAGTAAAAAAATTTGTTAACTCTAACGAATTATTATTTAATACTTTTACATGAAAAACTTATGTGAGTAGCAAAGAAAATAATATTTAACCAATTAGCTTTATTAATTTTTATATTTTTAAATTATTGATAATGTATATCATTTAATTGATGACTTTATGTAGCATTCTAATTTATATTAAACGTCGTTTCAATCCTAAATAAATCACTATATTAAATTTTTCTTTATTCAAAACTACATCTATCATAAAAAACTCATACATTTGTTTAGTTAAAACATTCAAAAAGTTACTTGCACTTTTTTATTTTCCAATAAGGAATATCATTAAAACATTGTATTTAATGAATAAACAAATATATATATATATATATATATATATATATATATATATATATATATATATATATATATATATATATATATATATATATATATATATATATATATATATATATATATATATATATATATATATATATATATATATATATATATATATATATATATATATTTGTGTTTGTGTGTGTGTGATTTTAGATATCCTAATATACCGAATAACAAATAGTATAAAAATAAATACGAACACTTTTAATAACATGAAACAATCGAGATATCTATTATAACATATTTTCTCGAAAAACACATAAAACACTCTTATATCATATACAAAATTCATAGAAACAATATCATGATTTTACATATCAAACGAATAACAAAAAGTATTAAAAGGTAATAACATAACAACATTGAAACATCTATTATGAAATTTATTTTAATAAATCACATCAAACCCTCCAAAATTATAAAAAAAGTTGTAGAAACAATTTTACGATTTTATATATTACAATCTTACGAATAATAAATACTACGGAAAAATAAAATACTACAATTTTTAATAACAAAAAGTTCCGAAATAATTATTATAACATTTTGCATTAAAAAATAAATGAAGCACAATCGAGATATCGATTATAACATATTTTCAAGAAAAAACATTAAAAATAATTTCAACAATATATAAAATCAACATACATTTGGTGTATTTTCTTATTTATTATACTCTTTATATTTTAATCACAAACATTGAAAGACATGAATATTTTTATGAAAAAAGTCTACTCATATAGCAACAACATGCATAAATAATATAAAGTTTCTAGTAAATGTTATTAATTTAGGAAATATGAAGAGTCATTTAGGTTTCAAATCATTATGGTATGAGATAACATAATATATATAACCATATTAGTTTGGAAGGTCTCTATTAGAGTATAATATATATATATATATATATATATATATATATATATATATATATATATATATATATATATATATATATATATATATATATATATATATATATATATATATATATATACACACACACACACAAACACACACATACATACATACACACACAGAGAGACAAAAATATTAATAGTATTTTATCAAAAATATTTTCCGCGGTTGTAGAGTTTGTGATTCAAATATTACAATGTAGATTATTCTTGAAATAATTGCTATAGTAGTAGTTTTTTCTCACAAAAATCATTCTTGTGGATGAAAAATTTAGATTCAAATATAAGTTTGTGATTCAAATATGAAGTTGAATAAATAAGTTTTCGCATCAAACGGTATTTGTAATGTGAATTTTTCTTTAGATTATAGTGCTTGAAATAGGAAGTAAAACTAAACGATCAGGAGAAAGGTAACAAAATGAGAATTTGATAATTTTTTCTATGAACTAAATCTATCATTCTTTTGTTGATTTCTATATTTTTCTAAATTGTTTATACGAACCTTTTGAACGGTTTAGGAGTGTTTGACATGGTTTTCAAAAAAATAAATATTATAATAGATTTTGCATTGTTTTTATGTTATTAAAAGTTGTAGTAATTATTATTTTATATTATTTATTATTCATTATGTTGTGTGTGTGTGTGTGTATATATATATATATATATATATATATATATATATATATATATATATATATATATATATATATATATATATATATATATATATATATATATATATAATCACAATCTAATAAATAGTAAATAACATAAATTAATAGTTACTACAATTATTAATAACATAAAATAATGAAACATTTATTATAACATTTATTTTTAAAAACACATTAAAATCTCGTAAATTGTATAAAATATTTGTAGAAGCAATTTCAAAGATATATTGAAATCAACAAAATGATAGTATATTTAGTTCATTGAAAATTATCAAAATATTTGTAGAAACAATTCCAAAGATATATAGAAATCAACAAAAGAATAATATATTTAGTTCATCGAAAATGATTAATTTCTCATTTTTTTCGTCGTTTAGTTTGGCTTCTAATTTCAAACACTTTAATCCAAAATAATATAGATTGGACATACTATTGATGCGACTAACTCATTATTTAACTCCTCATATTTGAATCGGAAACTATTCAACGACATGTATAGTTTTTGAGTAAAAATACTACTAATATAGCTATTTCCCCCAAAATAATATGCATCTATAACATGGTAAAGTTTCATCACTTTAAAATAATAAAGACAAAATCAAAAATTAATCTACAACATGGTGGAATTCTCACAAGTTTATAACTATATATAGCCAAAACGAAAATAAGCCTATCAAGCTGAAGAGAATAACAATAACAAAAATTGAAGAGAGAGTAATAAGTGTGGAATAGTTCTTATATTGGCAAAATATTTTAAGAGAAATTGTATTCATTCTTACTTTTTATTCCTACCCATCTTCCTACCCATTTTAAATGGTGACAAATGTCATATTTAATAAAATTAATAATATTTTAAGACACTTGTCACAATTTGACATGGGTAGGAAGATAAATAGGAATAAAATGTAGGAATGAATACAATTTCTCATATTTTAAATAAGCAAAAACAATCAATTAGCATAAGATGAGGAGTTGTGAGTTACAAATATATATAATTATGTAGTATAAGATGAAAAGATGTGAGTTTCAAATGAATATGGTACAAGTATTTAGTTTATCGTGATCCACAATGATTTGAATGACCTCTATAGATAGATATAAATATAGATGTTTGTAAGACTATAACTTTTTTATTTATGAATTGACAATAACATAATACAAAAATAAAAAATAAAAGAAAAACTTTATAAAAGCTTCCCTGTTATATTGTTGAAGCTCTAAAAACCAAAACTCCAATTTATCCTATTATATATATATATATATATATATATATATATATATATATATATATATATATATATATATATATATATATATATATATATATATATATATATATATATATATATATATATATATATATATATATATATATATATATATATATGGTTGGGTTCAACAAGGGACTAAATTAATCTATGGTACCAAGGAATTAATTACCATCGTTGGATCAAAAAAATGAATGATCAAGATTTTGGTTGTAAAAATTGCAATTAAACAAAGCTGTAGCCAATTCTATCAAAAAAACGGAAGTAAGGGGTCATTTTTGTAAATTACAAAACATACTCCTTAACGGAGATAACGCCGGTAACTTTCATCCATTTCACTTTACCCCTCTTTCACTTTTACAGTTTTAACCGCAATCTTCATCTCCTTCAAAGCGATGCCGGCGACAAACGACACCGGCAACAAATTCATCTAAAGTACCGTCAGTTTATTCACGACGACTAACGAAGGTAACATTATTCGTGTCGTTGTTAACAATTCTACATCGAATTTCTCGGATTTCACCCGAAAATTTTGTCGAAACCCTAGGGTTTCGATTATCCTTAATAATCGCGAGTACATTAATCGATTTTTGTTATGAATCTGTATTAACATTCTTTCACTGATACGATTACATGAATCGATATCATATTCACGAATGATTTTATGAAAATTAACGACTAAATCAGAAAATTTTGTCGAAACCCTAGGGTTTCGATTATCCTTAATAATTGCGAGTACATTAATCGATTTTTGTTATGAATCTGCATTAACATTCTTTCACTGATACGATTACATGAATCGATATCATATTCACGAACGATTTTATGAAAATTAACGACTAAAACAGAAACCTAGGGTTTTCTAAAAACATTAAACTGTAAAGAATGATACTGTCATAATTATAAGTGAATCGATATCTACATTATTTAATATTCACTCAAACAATCTCATTAATTAACATAATACTCTGATTTGAATGAATTTTTTTTGAAAACAACATTTACGATCTCATTAATAGTCATTAACTCATAATATATCATTAATTAATATAAAAAAGCTACGGTTTATGAATCATCAAAACGAAACCCCTATGCTTTTGATTATCATTGATGCATCTACATCAAACATTAATCAATGGAATGAATTTATGAAACAATATATAAAAAATAATACCTACATTTCTGATAATTGATAAGACAAAGTATATTATAAACTTTTCAAACATTTCTTGTGAATCTATAGCAAAGTAACAATAATTTGTAAACAATTTGCTAATCTATATACTTAACAAAAATGATTTTGTGAATTTGTATATTAATTAATAGATTCACAAAAATAACTAAATAAAAGTTCAAATCGATTATTTATGTCTAAATTTCATTTGATACTTTATATTTGGGAACACTTATAAGTTGAATATATCATTTACATGTTTTTCTTATTGGAATATATACAGGAAAAGGAAAACTACCGAATGAACAAAAAGGTTAGTTATGTGTTCATTATAATTTTAAGTGTTCATTTTTTATTTAACATCTATTATTTAATAATGTATTAATAATTTCATATCATGCAGATGATACTTCAAGACCTTCTACACCACTAACTCTAAAATCCATATTGAGTAAATTTAAAGATATTCCTAAAGGAACACCAAACATATATCCGAAGAATGTTCAAGAAGAACCAAATCCAGGTTGCTTACCAAATTTAATTCTGTAAATATTGATTCACAACTAAAATTTTTATTTCAATTACCTGGCTTTAAATATATCATTGACATTCTATATTTAATATAAACAGGACAAACAAAAACTATTCCATCAAGCACAACAGTAGGAACACCACCCAGTCCAATCACTATTAAAAGCACTCCCAAAAAAGCAACAAAAGGTTTGTATAAACATCTTAATGATTTTTCATTCACAGACTTATAGATTTTATATATTGAAAATTATTATTCATTCACAGAAACATCACACCCTGAGCCTCCCATAGACATCCAAACCACTCCAAGTCTACAAACTAAAGGTTTGTACATTGTTTCATTAATTTGTGTAACAAATTTACTTGTGAATTACTATTCTTTCACATAATTATTATTAAAAGAATGTTCACATTTTTCATTGTTAGAATGATTTTTCTTCTGATTTTGAATGTTAATGCATTCAACATTCACAAACTGAATTCTTGTTTTTAAAGATTTGTACATTGTTTCATTAATTTGTGTAAGAAATTTACTTGTGAATTACTATTCTTTCACAAAATTATTATTAAAAGAATGTTCACATTTTTCATTGTTAAAATGATTTTTCTTCTAAGTTTGAATGTTAATGCATCAACATTCACAAAGTGAATTCTTGTTATTAAAAGTTTGTACATTGTTTCATTAATTTTTGTAACAAATTTATTATATTTTTAATTAACAAACTCCAACGATTATGAATATGTTGCTTATTTTGAATTCTCCTATAAATCTACATGTAAACTTTTGCAGCTGCCAGACAAAGTCCACGAATAAAGGACATATTTTCTTCAAAACAACCAACACCAATAGAAATTGACACCAGTCTTCCAAAGAAAACAAGAAAGAAGATAATAGGTTCGTTTATATTTTAATTACATTTTAATAAAATTATTTATTATTACCATATATTAATATCTAAAAATTTTTCAATAATTTTCACAAGCTAAAAAAAGAGGAAACAAACATCAAAACCATAAAAGAAAGGAAAAGACTGCAATGTTATCCAAGGATTGAAAAAAAGAAAAAGTTCCAATAGATCCAAACAAGCCAACTTCTTTAAGAACAAGGATTAGCATGAACACATTCCACAATGTTATCCAAGGATTGAAAAAAGACCAAAGAAAAGCAGTCAGAAAAATGGGATTTGGATCATTATTACAAATTACAATAGATGGACTACCGGGAAAACTATCACGATATGTTGTGAATCACTTCAAACCAGAAGACATGAAGATTAACATACCAGAAGGTTCAATAGAGATCACAAAAGAGTTGGTCCACAAGTTAATGGAAATTCCGATGGGCACGAAAAGTTTATATGAGATTGAACACTGTGATCATTCTCTAAAAGAATTCGTTGAATGGAAGGAACAATACGGAAAAAAGCCAATGAGACCAACTGACATTGAAGCAAGAATAAGAAGATTAAACGAATCAGGAATGCTTTTCAGAATTAACTTTGTTATACTGTTTGCAAATTCATTTTGTGAAATTCACAAACTTGGAACATGCAAGTTGTCAATATTACCACATTTATTTAAAGAAGGCATAAAAAATAGACTGGTGTGGCCATGTAGTTAACTGTCTGAGAATATGCAAGCATTAATGGGATGAAACTGACTGAGGGGACTACTTCTGTGGACCACTTCATGTTTTACTGGTAATATTTTTTATAATATATATATATATATATATAATGTTATTTTTTATTCAACAAAACTAATTATATATTATTCACATTGCAGCTTGCTTATTTGGAATTTATGACAAGTTTAAAGAAAGAGAAAATTGAAATAAAAGGTCTTCCTATTAACTATTGGGATGTAAAAAAGATGAAAAGAAAAGAAGATGAAGTCATCTTAAAAATATCTTTTGTTGATGTTGATATTCAAGATCATTATTCAGAATCAGAAGAAGAAACAACGGATGAAGATGAATGCATGACAGTTGAGGTATAACATATCTACATTCACAATGTGAATTTTAACATACATAATTTTCTGTATAAGTTAATTTGTGAATTTGTTAATGAGCTTTTGTTTTAAAGTTTTAAATTTAAGTTATATATTACTTTTTGCAAATTTCACAGTTAATGTAAATACCTACTGTAATAATTCACATTGTGAATTATATACTTTGAGTTTATTTCACTTTGTGGAATATGTAATAACATAATTCTAATTGTGAATTTACATTTATCTTTTTGTAGGAATTGCTTTCTAAAATACAAAAAAATTATAAAAAATTAGTGGATGATAAAGTGAAACTTGGAAATTTTATAAGTTCTTCACTTACAAAATTCCCAGAAAACAATGAAATCATAAAGGTGAAAACAATTGTTTGAATAACAATTTGTTAGTGAATCAACAAAGCATTTTGATGAACCTGAAGCTGGAGATGAGACAGAAAACAGAGAAGGGTTGAACATGAACGAGAATGTAGAAAAACAAGGTGGAAATGAAGCTGGTGATGAAACAGATAACAGAGAAGGGGTGAACATGAACAAGAATACAGAAAAAGAAGGTGGATATGAAGGTGCTGATCAAACTGAAAAAATAGTAGGGTTGAATGTGAAAGAAGCTCGACATGAAAGTGAAAAGCCTGTTAAAAATGAAGAACCAATAACCCCAGCAAGCAAAAAAATTGAAGTTTCAAATATATTGCTTGGCACACCAGGAGATATCTTTACAGATCCAAAGGTTCTTGATTTTATTGATTCTCTAGAATGCTTTATAGATGATATTGAACTAGAAAATTCAAACACCATTTCTAAACAAAATCTAAATACATCACATGCACCTAGTTTTTCTCTTGAATTAACTCAAGAGTTTCAGGAAACAAATGAGGGTTTTCGAAAAGAAAAGGGAAAGAAGATGGTAAATGAAGAAGACAATGACAATTCAAAAGAAATCGAAGAAGATGAAGACATTCTCACAACTGAAAATGAAGAACACAGGGAAAAAGTCTCAAAACGAGTCATAAAACCATCAATATACTTGTGTTTTCCTTATCGTAACAAGAATGTGTTGGATAAAATAAATCTAGAGTTCAAAATATTTCCATGAATAAACACAAAAATATAAGAAGAAGATTTAAATCCAAGAAGATCTTAAAATGACAAACACAATGCGGAATATTTAATCAAAACTATTCAATAACAATAAAGAAAAGTGAAGAATAAGATTTACATTGATAATAATGAAGCATTCAAAGTTACAATGAAAAAGGAAGGAGAAAATATGAAGAACAAATGAAGAAGATTAAGAAACAATGATGAACACATTAGAATATTAAAGAATATTCAAAGTTATCTTCAAATCTTCAAATGGTGGGGAGGAGCACCTTTTGACAATCTCTGATGATATGAATTGTGGTGTATGGAGAGAATGTTTCCAAAAAGGTTAGTGGAAACATATGTAGTGGGGAGGTATTTATAGGGTGTAAGAAACTGTCCACCAATAGGAGGGTGACATGTGTCCTATAAAGGGGTTTGCTAAAATGCAAATGGAATCTTGATGGGAAATACTAAAGTGCACATGGAATAAAGGAATATTCCGTTAAGTTATTGATGGGGTACTTAACGGCGTCAGAAAAGTGAGGGGGTGAATCTTTGATCAATGATAAAGGTGGGAATGAGGAAAATTTCTGAGGGGGCTGGCCAAAAATATTGAGGGGGTGGCTCCTGATTTTCGCTTGTCTGATCAGAAATTTTCGCTTATCCTGATGAGACTTTTGCTTATCCTGATGAGATTTTCGCTTATGCTGATCCAAGATTTTCGCTTATCCTGATAAGATTTTCGCTTATGCTGATCCAAGATTTTCGCTTATCCTGATGAGATTTTTGGTTATCAGCATCTGACTTTTTGCTTATCCAGTGTCTGATTCGTCACTTTTTCGCTAATTCCTGCATTTTAGACAAAAGTAAAAGTAGACTTGTGTAAATTTGGTTAAGGGTTATTTTTCGCTAACGCTAATTAATCGAAAACTTAACACATCTACTAAAATTAATTTAATTTAATTCCTAAATATTTTTTCAACAAATGGTCACATAAATTAATTTTCAACATTTTCCCCCTATGTGATATTTGGTGATAAAATATTACAAGGAATTAAATTCATTTCTTTAGAAAAAATCTAATCAATTAGGAAGTTCTCACAAGACATGAATTAAAAGAATGGATAGAGAGAAAGATGGATCTTGAATATGTAATATTATATAGAGACGTTGAAAAACAAATACACATCAAGATGTTAAAATTCAACAATTGCGGTATTCATGAAAATGAGGTCGTTGCGGCTTGTGGATAGCAATTGTGGTTGGTTGATCGATGAAAAATCTACGTTTATAAGATTTTGCGGATTAGTCTAAAAAATTTTGTCGATCAAGCGAAAATTTTTGCCGGGTTAAGCGTTTGTCCAAATGATAAAACGTTTACTTGTCGGGAAAAGAGCTTAAGCCACTCGTCGCAAAAATTATGCGGGGGTTTGCAACCGAAAATTGTGATTTTGCAAAAACAACAATCGCGATATCAAGTCGGAACGTGGCGCAAGAATCTCCAAAAAAATTGTGTAAGTCACGTGGAGAATTACGGTTACAAAAGACACACATAAAAAAAAAATTGTGGAATCATTTAATCCAAAGAAAATGAAATGTTATTGTGTTTTTTGCGTTGGCTTAAACGAATTTTGCCGATGGGATCAAACAAAAAAGTTAGCGGTCGAAAAATGATGCCAAAGGAGTGGAAAAAAAAGATGCTCAAAAGAAATTTGCGGTGGCATTCAATTTCTTTCGGGGCATTTGATTAAATACGTAATTTTCTTCAAAAAAAGCCCATGGTCAAATTTTGCGGTGGGAGCTCGGCAAAGGTTTTTGCGGTGGGAGCTCAGCCAAAATATTTTGCAGGTTTTAAAGATTTTTGCTGACCAATCAAATTTTGCGGTGGGTTTGATCCGGCTAAGTTTTTGTTGGTCCAAGGCTTTTGATCGAGTAAAAATTTTTGCTTGGCCAAGGCTTGGTCGATTTTTGAGGGTAAAAACTTTTACGTTTGAAAATCTTCGCAAGTTTTGAAATTTTTTGAGGACTTGACAATTTTGTAGGTGCAAGATTTATAAATTCGGACCATTTCAATTTTAAGTATTTTTCCGCTGTTTGAACATTTTTCAATTGAAATTTTATTTTTCGAAGTTTAAGAAATTTATGGACCAAGATGCTCAAAATTTTAACTTGGTAAAATTTTGCAGATCTTGTCTTGATCCAAACATTTACGGATCGGGGAATTATCCGAGCAACTTTTTGCGTATCTTAACCAAGTCACATTTTAAAAATTTGTGGTTTCGGGACTTAGATAATAACAAAAAGTTAGAAGGAAAGAAAGAAAATTAAAAAAAATCAAAATCTAGCGCTTGTAAAAAATATTTCAATTATAAAAATCAAAATTTACCATTTTTCCCCCCTCTGCTTTAATAAAATAAATATTGAAGCAGAAAATATAAAATTTTGATACACAATGCAAGATAAAGAAGAGAAAAAAATGCACAATATTTTTGTATTTTTCAAGAATAAACTTTAAAATCTCTTAGAAGAAAAGAACATCATAAACCATGGCAAAATTTTGAACAAGTCTTTGAACCAAATACTTTAATCATATCTTTCTAAAAACTTTGCAATCACTTTGAAAGAGCATGACATGATTTACTTGACGTATAGGTCGACTAAAATTTTGAAAAATTTGTTTCCGAATCAAAGTCATAAATTCATTTTCACAGGGTAACCGACTATGTGTACCGAAAAAATTCCTTTAAGATTTATAACCGAATTTGAAAGACGACTATAGATTAATAAGATCTCGTTCAGATGGACTCTCTTTGGATTGTGTTCTTACATTCACTCATACGGTAAGTTGGTGTAGTAATACTAAAGATTAGTATTATCTTTCGCGTTCCTCTCACGCTCAGGAGACACCTACGCATACCTTAATATGAACTTATACCTATATACGTTAGTCACCTTAGTTTCATATTAAATGATCAATCACAGAGGACAAGGGATGCGACATTACTCAAAGGGTTTCTTCCTTCATGTCATTAATGTCCGCACTCATCTCTCCGTCGGTAAATACTGTAGAGGGGTTTAGCTTCACAGTGTTGGGAAATACTGTGGGTCTTCAATGATGTATGCTACAGTATACCAGGAATCCACCGTTGAGTTGCATATCTTCAGATGTGAGAGAATCTGGAATGTCTTTCTTTGAATTTCAGCAACAATTAATTTCCTTATGATTTATCTACATTTGATGTTTCTTCCTTGAGGTGTATAGCAGCTTCATCTTTGAGATCCTAGAAATTTTTCTTGAATTTTCATTTGAGAAGGCTTCGTGTTGATTTTTCTTGAAATTTGCGTCTTACAAGTCTTTTTGAGTTTTCCGATTGAGCTTTGAGAGACTTCTCGGATCTTGAATTTGACGTTTTAATCCCTAATTTTATTTTCTAAAATAAAATTTATTTGAACATTTTTATTTGATTTTCTGACAGAATTATCTTCCTAGATGAATTAAAATATATTATCGTGATAGAATTCATCTAAGTCGAGCGTTGTGTAATAACTTCTGGATCTTCAATCGCCATTGGTGTAGGAGTTTAATCTTCAGTATCTGGCTAGGGATAAGGTGACATATATACCGGATGTATACATGTTGGAAAGAATCATCCTTGATCATTTTGACGTTTGTTCAATGAAACTAAGACAACAAGGTATACGAATGTAAGCCCTATAAGAATACACATAAATGCCTATGCCCACAAGAAATGAAAATCCACTACTTGATGATGACGAGGCACAAATATAATCTCACATGGGTTTTTGTTTCCATCCGAACCGTCTAATCTTAAGTCCCTAAATTAAAATCTTGATTTCATGAGATAGGTCTAAAAGGAATAAGATTTGACACATACCGAGGAATTATGAAAGTAGAATCATTACTCCGATTGAAAAACAATATAGTCCAAGATCTTCTTCTAGTATATGTACCTGAAATACATGTCATGAAACTGTTAATCCTTAATTTTTGGAAGGATCACGATTAAAGGATATTTTCAAAGGTTGTTCAAGATATGTATTTTTCATGATGTATTCTTAGAAGAGATTAAAAAAAAGATTATTCTAATTTTTTTTTAATTGTTTTTCGAAATTTTCTAAAAAAGTCTTTATTCTATTTTTGAGAGTATTTTTCTAAAATTTTCTAATTTTTTTGTTTGTTTTTTTAGAAGATTAATTTTGAAAAGAACGGAAGATTTAGATATCAAGACAGTCGGGATTCAACATACCAAGGCGACCTAGAAAATGTAGAAATTTATTTTCGTCCAAGGGCTTGGTAAAAATATCTGCAACCTGTTCCTCAATAGGAACAAAATGTAATTCAATGTGACCCTTTTGAATGTTGTCTTTGAGGAAGTGATATCGGATGTCGATATGCTTGGTCATCGAATGATTTACGGGGTTGTGAGATATAGCAATTGCACTCTTGGAATCGCAGTAGATCAGAACTTGTTGCATTTTAAATCCGTAGTCTTTGAGTTGAGTTTCCATCCATAGAACTTGTGAGCAACAACTAGCAGCAGCAACATATTCAGCTTCTGCCTTAGAGGTTGACACACAGGATTGCTTCTTTGAAGTCCAGCTAACGAGTTTACCGCCGAGAAATTGGCAACTTCCCGAGGTACTCTTGCGATCGAGCTTACAACCACCATAGTCGGAGTCTGTAAACGCTTGAAGCATGAAGGAACCTTTAGTAGGATACCAAATACCGAGAGATGCGGTGCCACTTAGGTATTTAAAAATCCTTTTAACGGCTAGCAGATGAGATTCCTTGGGATTGGCCTGGTACCTAGCACATAAACAAGTAGCAAACATTATATCAGGTCTAGAAGAAGTGAAGTATAAGAGTGAACCAATCATTCCACGATAAGTTTTATGATCTACTGATTTCCCAAAAAGATCGGAATCGAGTTTGAATGATGTGGACATTGGAGTCTTAGCCACTGATGCATTTTCCATAGAGTATTTCTTCAACAAAGATTTGATATACTTTTCTTGATGAATTAAAATACCGGTAGAGATCTGATTAACCTGCAAACCAAGAAAAAATTTCAATTCACCCATCATACTCATCTTGAATTTGCTTTTCATCAGATTCGCAAAGGCAGTGCTGAGATCTTCACTCGTTGACACAAAAAATAATATCATCGACGTAGATTTGGACGACAATAAGATGCTTATTGTGAACTTTTTGAAACAACGTCGGATCAATGGTTCCTCTGGAGAAATTATATTCTTCAAGAAACTTGGACAGAGTAGAATACCACGCTCTACGAGCTTGCTTGAGGCCGTAGACTACCTTCTGAAGTTTAAAGCTATGGGTAGGAAAACGAGAGTCTTCGAATGTAACGACCGTTTTTCAAAAAAAAATGTGAATAGTAACTCCGGCGTGAATAGTAACTCCGGCGTGAATAGTACCCGAGAAAATGAAGTAAGCGCTTACCTCGTGATGACGTCGACGATGATGTCGTGATGACGTCGTGATGACATCGTGAATAGTGTTTTCAAGCCCTATAAATAGAGGCCCAACTTCTTCATTTCAACCCACAACAAACACCAAACAACCTTACGATATCGAGGAGTGTTCTGGTGAGGAAAATAGGTCGGGAGGAGTTAGGAGCGAGCGGTAGCTGGTAACGAGGTGCTCGGGAAGTGTTGGAAGAGTGGAACGGAAAACGTGCCATGGCTTTGCGAAAAAGCCAATCTTAAGTGAGTAATCACTATCGTATTTCTCTAGTAGTTTATAAGTGTTAAACTATAATATGTAGATGTTATACTATTCGTAATTCCAAAAATAATACCGAGTGATTTACTTACGAGGATGGTGTCTAGGCCGATTACTTGGGATCTGGTTGTTGGATTTTCCGAAAGGCTAAAATGCTGAAAGGATCCTGCCACCCCAGCTAATCTTCTACCTGGCTATCCTTTACTTGATAAATCATGAGGTATCATGTTGGAATTATGGAAGGGTCTAGTGAAGCAACTATGGTATAGTTAAGGAGTAAAGAGTGATAAATGTCTTACGGTGTTAACAGTTAAAGAGGGAATACGAAGCAGAGATAAACGCTGTAGTCGACTATAATCAGGTGAGTTTCTCACTACATTGTGTGGACGTTATATGTCCTTTACTGTATTTTTGTGTGCTTATAAGATGTTTATAAGATGTTGGTAAATAGTACCAAGTTGTGTGTATATTATTGATATATATCTTTCTGTTATAATTGTATGGGTTGGGTTATGGTGTGTGTGGGCTCGACGTACTGAGTAATATAGAGATACGAGCAAAAGACACTGAGCAGATACGCATGACTCGACGTACAGGGTATGCGCGGCTCTAAGTGCTGAGCAGGGGAATTAGATTTACTGAGCAGATACGTATAGGAGGTTATAATCCAATATACTGGGTAGAGCAGAATATGTGACGTGTGGTTGTATTTTTCCTGTTAGGGGTAAAGTATGTGTAGCTGATATGCTGTGTAGTTGTTGGAACTCACTAAGCCGTGTGCTTATCCTTTCCCTTTTAAATTTCCATTTCAGGTTGTACAGGTGGAAATGACAGACATGCATGACGGGTACACACTGATGCTGCTTAATTGGGGATTCATGCGATGAATTGATGTTTAAAATGATTTCTAAATATCTTCAAAATGTTAATTATTGAATAAATTGATATTTATTTAAATGAATATGTTTTATTAAAAACCGGGTGTTACAAGTTGGTATCAGAGCCAAGGCTTGAGTGAATCAGACTCACTTGATGGGTTTTGATCTCAAGCTTGAGACTTAAAAGTTTTCTTTGGAAATATTTTTACAAGAAATTATAAGTTGTTTTTCGAGTAAGGGGTTAAATGAATGTTGTTGCAAAGACGCAGTGTGTACCGTCAGCCGACGTCAGTGGGAAAAAGGTTAAGTGCTTAGTCTTTGTTGCTATTTCTGTAATATATGTGTGCTTAAATGCCATTAAAGTGTAGACAGTAGGAACTAAATAGTCCTAGAATTTTTGAGTTGGCCAAGTTGCATGTTCCTTGATAAGTGATATCCATAAGGTAAATCCTTTTATGTGAAAAATTTTCTACGACTATGTTCGTAAAACAACCTGGGTATAGGTGGTAAAATTATCGTGAGAAGTGAATTGGGGACTTCTGGACAAGTTCTGAAACGAACGAGGGTAGGTGTGGAAGATAGTAGTAGAGCTCCTACTATTGAAA
>CM042014.1:94520104-94557604 GCA_023525715.1 Cichorium intybus
GTTGTCAAAAACGTACGCCCGCCGCGAGTAGAAGATACGTGCGTCGCGAATAGTCAAAAGATCAGGCGATGAGTTGAAATTCAAAGTGCGAAAAACGGGGATAAGGATAAGACGCGTCGCGGTTTTAAGCCATGCGCGACGCGATTAGCTCGAATTCTCAACTATAAATAGAGGCATCTAGGTCGAATTTCAGCAGCAAAGAACAGACCCAAAGGTGGAACCTAGGCTTCTTTGACTAAGGATTTCGGATTTCAGTAGCTTCAATTTGGTATTTTCCTGTTTTTCATTTATTTTAGTATTTATTAGTTTTAGTTATTACTTGATTCCTTCGATTCTGGATTGTAGAATCTGTTGGGACAAGTTTAGTTTGGATTATTTTCGAAGTCAGTAACTTGTGGCTTCTGGATTTGGTTTTAGTTAATGTTAATCATTCAGTTTGAGTTAAATTGCATGTTTTCGGTATTTATTTATGTTTAATTGCTTGTGGATGGTTTTGGATTGTTTTAAGCTTCTGATTTCTCTGGAATACACCTATAGAATCAGTAAGTAAGTTTGGTTTGAAGTTTGGAATTGTTTAGTTTAGTTAATGCAAGTGTTAGTTTTTAGTATTGTAATTTATCGGTTTTCAGGAAGTGAAAGGAACACCGCCAACTATAGCGTGACACTGTAGTTTGGTTATTCTGACACTATATCTTAACCACTAGACTCCCACAGATTAACCCTTGCTGCTACTATACTAGTTTGCATGTAAGGTTTTATTTTTCTATTTTTGACCGCATAACGACCTAGGCGGGTCAAATTTTGGCGCCGTTGCGGGGAGTTGTGTGCTTAAGATAGACTGTCAGTGGTTTGTTTTATGATTTTTATTTTAGTTTTTGGTTATTTAGTTGATTTAGTAATTTGGTTTTTGGTTTTGACGGCCGTTTGCACTAGTGCATGCGTACCCGTCGGGGTGAGCAATCATCACCTTTTTTGTTTGATTCTGAGATTAAACGAACTGCGCGTAGAAACCGTGTGCGTAGGCGCTTGATCAATATGAGTCTCGATAGTATAGTAGTTGAGGACATTACCAACGAGCCTACGGGCGAGGTAACGGGGGAAGCATCATTTATACCCCCAGTTTCATCAGAATTTCATGTAGGTTTTACTAGTGGTAGTGGTGGTGCAGTTTCAACCCCTGCACCTATACCATCATGCACTCAGCCTATGGTTCAGCCTTTGAGTCAACCAATTATCTGAAGGGTTTCTATGCAATCAATGAACACAAAATAACCTAAGGTTCACATGCAACCCTAATATTGATCTATGTTTTCTTCTATGAAGATTAGAACTAAGAACCTAAAAGATACAATTCAATTCTAAAGAAGAATTAAGAAAAACCAACCTTTGATCTTATGATCCTTTTAAGCAGCAGCAAAATTATCCTGCCTCAGATGAAAGTCACACCCAGGGGATGGAAGAATCAGTCCAGCAGAGTAAATCCAGAGAGAAGATGGCGTGAAGAATGAGGTGCCAGGGGGTTCCTTTTATAGCCTCCAAGGGTTACACCTGAAACCCTAAGGAGCCTCCAATTGGACAAGGCTTTTGACCACTTGGACCAGGCTTACCAAAACCCTAATTAGGGTTTCGCCAAACCCTTGGAGAAGCCTCCAAGGTGGCGCCACTTTTGGTCCCTGGTTTTCCTGGCCAGTTATTCAACTATTGAATAAATACCAAACCAGTCCCTGCACCTTTTAATTAATTAATTTAATCTCCAAATTAAATCTAATTAATTCTAGATTAAATCTCAATTAATTAATATAGTTTCTAATTAATATATTAGCACTTAAATATATTAATAAACCATATATATATATTCTATTGATTTATTATACAATTAATAAATCAACTATTCTCTCTACTGAACTATCTTTCCTCCACCCATGAGGGCAACCCAAATGGACTTTGCTTTTAACCATAAGATAAAAGTTCAATTACAAGTCATGGCTTAGACACCTAATCCAACAGTCTCCCACTTGGATAAGTCTATGACTTTAATTGTCTGAACTCTGACCCAGTCAGTTCTGTCCAAAGATAAGTGATCAGATGATCCTCCGTCCAACAAGATATTTTTCAGACTCAAGACATGGATAAAATCAATCTGGTCTGATTCACTGTTCCTCGATTTCCGATTTGCATATGACTCTTAGACTACCAATTTAGTCCCGGTTGGCCAACCATTTTAGTCAATTTCAAAATCATCGAGAGGCCTACAGATATCTGTTTCCCGTTAGGGTCAAGGGACGAATAAACTTCGACTCATATACTTATGTCTTTTACCAGACAAATCACTCACAACAATACGTTTTATAACACCGAGTTACCGATGCGTTTTCATATTATCAATGAACAACCGTCTAATAAATCATAACTCATATGTCTTAGCTTAAAGATCAAAAGATATTATCGTCTCAACATTGCTCGTGATGTAATCCATGAAGCAATCCATTGAGCGCGGGTTTATCCAATACTCAAATCTCCATTTCCAAGTACTCACGAATGGTTCAGCAATCCAATTGCAATGTCTAACTCCTTAGACAATCTATTACCAATTCATGACAGTCTTACTTCACACTTACTCCCTTAAAGTGTAATCGACTGTGGATATTTGAATAATCCAATTATTCAGGAAGTAAAACATGCAAAATGAAACACAATGATAAAGTACTGACAAGAGTAGTGAACCATAATAAATCTCTATTATTAAATCACAAGAGTCAAATACAATACATTGTTACAAGTTTCGAACCTATCTAATTACTAAAACTTATATCATCTCTTAATCCAATGCTCCTAGCATGCTGATTATGCTTAATCCTACTCAGAGCCTTTGTCAAGGGATCTGCAGGATTATCTTCCGATGATACCCTCTTTACAAGGAGGTGACCTTCTTCTACCCTATGCCTGATGTAGTGGTACTTTCTGTCGATATGTCTGGACTTTCCATGATCTCGCGGTTCCTTTGTCAAGGCGACCGCACCTTCATTATCGCAGAACAGTTCCAAGGGCTCCTGAATACTCGGGACTACTCCAAGGTCACCGATAAAGTTCTTCAGCCAAGCCGCTTCCTTTGACGCTTCACTTGCTGCTATGTATTCTGATTCGCACGTAGAATCAGCCACTGTTTCTTGCTTGGAACTTTTCCAAGTAACTGCTCCACCGTTCAAAAGGAATACCCAGCCCGACTGAGACCGACCACTGTCTCTATCCGTCTGAAAGCTGGCATCTGTATATCCTTCAACTCTCAAGGTATCACTGCCACCGAGGACTAACACCATGTTCTTTGTCCTTCGCAGATACTTGAGTATATTTTTCACAGCTATCCAATGTGCCCTTCCAGGGTTACCCTGGTACCGACTGACCATGCTTAAAGCAAAAGCCACGTCAGGGCGAGTACACGTCATAGCGTACATGATCGATCCCACAGCTGAAGCGTATGGTACTCGACTCATCTCAGCTATTTCCTTGTCTGTACTCGGACTTTGAGTCTTACTCAGCTTCGCATTACTTTGAATAGGCAGCTCTCCCTTCTTGGAATTTTCCATACTAAACCTCTTTAGTACCTTATCCAAGTATGTACCCTGACTGAGTCCAATCAGTCTCTTCTTCCTATCTCTCAATATTCTAATCCCAAGAATATAGGCAGCCTCTCCTAGGTCCTTCATGGCGAAACATTTCCCAAGCCAAGCCTTAACATCTTGCAAGGTTGGAATATCGTTTCCCATGAGCAGTATGTCATCGACATACAGCACCAGAAAGGTGACTATACTCCCACTAGCCTTGACATATACGCAGGACTCATCCTCGCTCCTAGAGAAGCCAAACTCTTTGACTTTCTCATGGAAACAAAGATTCCAGCTGCGAGAAGCTTGCTTCAATCCGTAGATTGATCTCTCAAGCTTACACACCTTATTAGGATACTTTGCATCGACAAAACCCTCTGGCTGATTCATGTAAACATCCTCAGTCAGCTTCCCATTAAGGAAAGCGGTTTTGACGTCCATCTGCCAAATTTCATAGTCATGAAATGCAGCTATGGCCAGCATAATCCTGATAGACTTTATCTTAGCTACTGGTGAGAAGGTCTCGTCATAATCAACCCCTGGGGTTTGAGTAAAACCCTTCGCAACCAGTCTTGCCTTGAAAGTGTGTACCTTTCCGTCCATGTCTGTCTTCTTCTTGAAGATCCATTTGCACCCGACTGTCTTTCGACCCGGTACATTGTCAACCAAGTTCCAAACTTGATTGTCATACATGGACTTGATCTCGCTATCCATGGCCTCTTTCCACTTGGCAGACTCAGGGCCCGCCACTGCTTCCTGGTAGTTAGCTGGTTCATCCAAATTTATCAGTGTCCTATCACTGACAAAAGTGTCCCCATCCGAAGTTATATGGAACCCATAAAACTCGGGTGGCATGCTAACCCTACCAGAACGCCTAAGAGGTAAGGATACATCTGTCGGTCCAACAGGAACTTCATCCTCATGTTGGTTGCTAGTTTCTCCTAAGGTTGCGTCATCTGATGACTCTTGAATTTCTTCCAGATCAATGGTACTCCCACTGTCCTCTTTGAATACGAGCTCTCTCTCTCGAAAGACTGCTCGTCTAGCTACAAAGACCACGTCCTCGCTCGGTCTGTAGAATAGATATCCAAAGGACTGTTTGGGATAACCAATGAAGAAACACCTTTCGCTTCTGTCTGCGAGTTTGTCTTGAGTCTCTCGTCTAACGAAAGCCTCACAACCCCAGACCTTGATATGTGCCAACGAGGGATCTTTCCCCGTCCACATCTCATGAGGTGTTTTCGCAACCTTCTTAGTTGGGACAAGATTGAGGATATGGGCGGCAGTCTCTAAGGCATACCCCCAGAAGTGAATGGGAAGTGAAGCTCGACTCATCATGGAACGAACCATGTCCAACAGGGTTCGGTTGCGCCTCTCTGCAACACCGTTCAACTGTGGTGTCCTGGGAGGTGTCAACTGCGAAACTATTCCGCATTCCTTTAGATAGTCCAGGAACTCGATACTTAGATACTCTCCGCCTCTGTCGGATCTGAGCATCTTTATCTTCCTGCCTAATTGATTCTCTACTTCGTTCTTAAACTCTTTGAACTTTTCAAAGGTGTCCGACTTGTGCTTGATCAAGTAGATGTAACCGTATCTACTAAAATCGTCGGTAAAAGTCACGTAGAACCGCGTGCCATCCTTTGTGGTTGATCTGAATGGACCACACACATCCGTGTGAATAATGTCCAATAGACCCTCACCTCTTTCAAAAGACCCTTTGAAAGGTGATTTAGTCATCTTGCCCAACAGACAAGATTCGCATACATCATCCGACTTGAGGTCGAATGATTCCAACACTCCATCCTTTTGGAGTTGGGCGATGCGTTTCTTGCTGATGTGCCCGAGCCGACTATGCCACAGACATGCCTTTTCCACGTCACTAGTAGAATCAATATAATTTACACTTTGTCCTAGATTGTCAACACATTTCACAGTTTCATACACACCATTATAAGGATAAGCAGTAAAATTCAAACTACCATTTTTGAAAACAGAAATAGATCCAATATTATTATCAAAAGAAAAATGAAATCCTTGTCTGAATAATGCGTGAAATGAAATAATGTTTCTTGCCATTTCTGGCGAATAGCAACAATCTAATAAATCTAAACAAACTTCACTACTAAGCACTAAACTATAAACTCCAATCTTGGTAACAGGGGACGATCTCCTATTGCCCATGATCAAGTTCAGTCTACCGTGCTCCACCTCCCTGCTTTCCTTTAGGCCCTGCATATCAGAACAAATGTGAAAACCACATCCTGTATCAAGGACCCAAGAATTAGAAGATGGTGAGTTTTTAGAGATAGTGTATATACCTGCTGTCGATGGCTTTACTTTCCCATCCTTGACATCCTGCAAGTATTTGGGGCAGCTTCTCTTCCAATGGCCCTTTTCTTTGCAGTAGAAACAGTTTGCTTCATCGGGGTTGGCCACACAAGGAATTTGGGAAGTCTTGGTTCTCGAGCCATTACTGGATGACCCGGCCTGAACCTTTTCCCTCCAATTTTGCTTAGGAGGGCCCTTCCTTTTCTTTCCTTTGCCACTTCCAATGGCTAGAACGGGCTGATTAACCGAGGGTACACTTTTACCCTTCATCCCGT
Organism: Cichorium intybus; assembly: GCA_023525715.1. Taxonomy (NCBI): domain Eukaryota; kingdom Viridiplantae; phylum Streptophyta; class Magnoliopsida; order Asterales; family Asteraceae; genus Cichorium; species Cichorium intybus. The sequence continues at coordinate 94,526,313 of CM042014.1, forward strand.
CTTCAGCTACTCGAAGCATGCGATGCAACTCAGTCATATTAGCCTGATTGTTGTTCAAATGATAAGCCAGCCTGAACTGGTCATAAGAACTCGGCAACGAGTTAAGCACTATGTCAACGGCCAACTGTTCCGGTACAGGCATCGCAAGCTTTCTAAGCCGCTCCACGTAACCTTGCATTCTTTGCACATGAGCGCAGATGGACTCTCCATCTTTGGGTTTGCTGTTCGTGAAGTCCTTGACCACTTCGCACCTCTCGATGCGCTCTTGCTTGCGGAACTTTTCTGCAAGCTCCTTGTGCATCTCATAGGGCCAGTAGTCTTCGTATATTCTCTGCAATTCGGGGTTCATTGTGGCGATCATGATGCAGGCCACTTTGGTTGCATCATCAGTATGTTTTTGGTACGAGGCAATTTCCTCGGGAGTAGCAGTTTCGGGGTCGACATCGACAAGCTCGGTCTCGAGAACATACTCTTTGTTCTCATACCTCAGAGCCATCTTGATGTTTCTAATCCAGTCATTATAGTTTGTCCCGTTCAATTGAACCCTGGAACATAGTGAGAGGATTGAGGGAACACTGGAGTTTGATTGGGGAGCGGATTGATCAGCAGAAGACATCTATAAAAGAAGGTAAGTTTAATTAGATACTTGTCGGTCCTTATATTAACCCAATATAAAATAAGGCTAGGATCCAACTATAACAATTTGCAACATAGAAGAGGGATGCCGTAATCTATAAGCAAATTTTATAAAGGTAGGCGAATGACGATTCAGCCGATTCCACCGCGGAAAATAATCTTATTATAAATGGAATTCCTAGTTTCTTATGAGATTTATTGAACTGTTCAATAGCATGTTTAATCTCGGATATGCCCCACCGTTTGTGACTGGGATGCCGAGGATCACAAACCGGGTGTGAATAACCATGCAAATTAGCTTGGTGCTCTCGGGATCCATTATCATCTCAAATTGATGTGCCGGTAAACCACACACGCTCCATCAACAATGATAACACCCGAGACACCCATTGCCACTCTTTATGAACCCCTATTGGTGTGCCGGTAAACCACACACGCTCCACCAACGTTTCATAAAGTGCAATGTGCAATTTCATGGGGTAGCATCAAATTCACATTTTCCTAAAGTAACTAGATTGGGATTTGTTTTAGGGTTCTAGTACTTTCAATTGTAGCATTATACTTTTAAGAGGCTTAGCGGTTCTATCATACCCGTTCAGCTAACGACACTCGACTGACCAGGAGAGCGGTGGGTAAGAGTAGATACCCATTAGACTAACATTTTATAGTCAGTCGCCTTATACCCTCTTTATAGGACAGTTTTGTGAATGAGGCTTACTAGCGGTAGACTAACCAATTTTCTTATACATATTAAATTAACTTTTAATTTTAAATATATATAAGATATATTTTAATCTCATTAAAATATCTTAGAATTAATTAAATTCTAATTTTCTCAAATTATCCTAATTTTCTTGAAAATTTTAATTAATTCTTAAAGCAGATTTAATTTGCCTTTAATTAATCAATTAATTAAATTAATTAAATCTAATGTAGATATTACCAAATTAATCAAATTAATTAATCTGTATTGGCCCTTAGATTTTCGAAATTCACATGCCAAATAAAAGGGTTCAAGTTATTTCAATTGATTTAGTTACCAAAAATAACAACACACAAATAAGGCAAGCAAATCAAGCAATCAAGGAAGGGACCAAGGAGGGTGGCGGCTAGGGTTAGGAAACCCTAGCCTTGGGATCGATTTTAGCCTCCTCCCAAGGGTTTATTTTCGCAAAAACCCTTAGGTACAAAACAGTTTATGCAGTTCATAATCAAACACAAGAAAACAAGCTAGCTCTGATACCACTGAAGGGTTTCTATGCAATCAATGAACACAAAATAACCTAAGGTTCACATGCAACCCTAATATTGATCTATGTTTTCTTCTATGAAGATTAGAACTAAGAACCTAAAAGATACAATTCAATTCTAAAGAAGAATTAAGAAAAACCAACCTTTGATCTTATGATCCTTTTAAGCAGCAGCAAAATTATCCTGCCTCAGATGAAAGTCACACCCAGGGGATGGAAGAATCAGTCCAGCAGAGTAAATCCAGAGAGAAGATGGCGTGAAGAATGAGGTGCCAGGGGGTTCCTTTTATAGCCTCCAAGGGTTACACCTGAAACCCTAAGGAGCCTCCAATTGGACAAGGCTTTTGACCACTTGGACCAGGCTTACCAAAACCCTAATTAGGGTTTCGCCAAACCCTTGGAGAAGCCTCCAAGGTGGCGCCACTTTTGGTCCCTGGTTTTCCTGGCCAGTTATTCAACTATTGAATAAATACCAAACCAGTCCCTGCACCTTTTAATTAATTAATTTAATCTCCAAATTAAATCTAATTAATTCTAGATTAAATCTCAATTAATTAATATAGTTTCTAATTACTATATTAGCACTTAAATATATTAATAAACCATATATATATATTCTATTGATTTATTATACAATTAATAAATCAACTATTCTCTCTACTGAACTATCTTTCCTCCACCCATGAGGGCAACCCAAATGGACTTTGCTTTTAACCATAAGATAAAAGTTCAATTACAAGTCATGGCTTAGACACCTAATCCAACATTATCAACCCTTTGGGAAATCCCGTATTCGCTGCTATGACCTGGGGAGCGTCGACCCGTGATGGTAGCCCACGTTTGCGACAGCCGGTGCCAGTTTCTCAACCGCAACCATTACAACAACAAGCACCCATTTTTAAACATCAACCACCTTTTCAACCCGTACCACCACAACCACAACCTCAACCTCAATTACAACCATAACAACTCAGCAGCAACAATATCAATATCATGATGGAGATCCAGGCTATGATGATGAAGATGAAGGTGGATGCCGAACAATCCAGTTAAGCAAAATCAACAATGGAACCGAGGCCAGGGACCTCCGAGACGATACCAACAACAACATGAACTACAAGGACAACGACATTATAACAACGAGTTATATGACGGTAATTTCGTTCCACCCTTATACTTTGCTCAACCGATCGGGCAGTCGGTTGCATCACACTTCCAACCGCGGGAGTATGATGATGCTTCGCCCATTTATTTTCCAAAAAATGTTGATAGCTAGGTAGAAATTGAAAGGTTTTCTGCAAACCATGAACTAAATAACCTAAGTTCACATGCAACCTATGAGGATCTATGTTTTCTTCTAATTGAACATATAACAAAAACCTAGAGGCCAATAAAAGAAACTAAAGATCAAAACAGAAAAACCAACCTTAATTTCTTAGAAGCTGAGCAGCAAAAATATCCTGCCTCAAATGAAAGTCACACCCAAGCTGAGAGGTATATGGATCGAAAATTCCAGAGAGAGGGTATGTTGAAATTGGCGAATTCATATGGTGCCTGGGATCCCTATTTATAGTTTCCAGATGACCAGTTGATAAGCCTTAAGGATAAACCTTTTTGAATTCAAATAAGATAAACCTTTTATCTTATAATTCAAACTCCTAATTATCCTTTTATATATCAAAATCGATTTATATATATTTATATATAAAATCGATTTCCACACTGGTCACTACCACTGTCACTTACTCAACTATTGAATAATTACAGTATTAGTCCCTGCACCTTTAATTAATTAATTTAATCCCCAAATTAAATCCAATTAATTCTGGATTAATTCCTAATTAATTAATATAGTTTCTAATTAATATATTATCACTTTAATATATTAATAAACCATATATTTAATTCCTGTTGATTTATTAATCCCATAATAAATCAACCTTTCTCTCTACCGAATTTTCTACCAAACCTCCAGCCATGAGGGCAACCCAAATGGACTGTGCTTCTATTAATTAGGTAAATATTAATTATTAGTCATGGCTTAGACACCTAATCCAACAGTCTCCCACTTGGATAAGTCTATGACTGTAATTACCGATTTAACCTCTAATTAACCAGCACTTGTAGCTTCCTAGAAACCAATGCCAAACTCTGATCTAATCAGTCCTGTCCATAGATAAGTGATCAAATGATCCTCCGTCCAACTAGATATTTTTCAGACTCAAGACATGGATAAAATCAATCTGGTCTGATTCACTGTTCCTCGATTTTCGATTTGCATATGACTCTTAGACTACCAATTTAGTCCCGGTTGGCCAACCATTTTAGTCAACTTCAAAATCATCGAGAGGCCTACAGATATCTGCTCCCCGTTAGGGTCAAGGGACGAATAAACTTCGACTCATATACTTATGTCTTTTACCAAACAAATTACTCACAACAATACGTTTTATAACACCGAGTTACCGATGCGTTTTCGTATTATCAATGAACAACTGTCTTAGTAAATCATAACTCATATGTCTTAGCTTAAAGATCAAAAGATATTATCGTCTCAATATTGCTCGTGATGTAATCCATGAAGCAATCCATTGAGCGCGGGTTTATCTAATACTCAAATCTCCATTTCCAAGTACTCACGAATGGTGCAGCAATCCAATTGCAATGTCTAACTCCTTAGACAATCTATTACCAATTCATGACAGCCTTACTTCATACTTACTCCCTAAAAGTACGAGTGACTGTGGATATTTGAATAATCCAATTATTCAGGAAGTAAAACATGCAAAATGAAACACAATGATATATATTGACAAAATTAGTAAACCATTACTCATTAATAAATCTTTATTATTAAATCACAAAAGTCAAATACAATAACATTGTTACAAGTTTCAAAAATCTATCTAATTACAAAAAACTTATATCATCTCTTAATCCAATGCTCCTCGCATGCTGATTATGCTTAATCCTACTCAGAGCCTTTGTCAAGGGATCTGCAGGATTATCTTCCGATGATACCCTCTTTACTAGGAGGTGACCTTCTTCTACCCTATGTCTGATATAGTGGTACTTTCTGTCGATATGTCTGGACTTTCCATGATCTCGCGGTTCCTTTGTTAAGGTGACCGCACCTTCGTTATCGCAGAATAGTTCCAAGGGCTCCTGAATACTCGGGACTACTCCAAGGTCACCGATAAAGTTCTTCAGCCAAGCCGCTTCCTTTGACGCTTCACTTGCTGCTATGTACTCTGATTCGCACGTAGAATCAGCCAATGTTTCTTGCTTGGAACTTTTCCAAGTAACTGCTCCACCGTTCAAAAGGAATACCCAGCCCGACTGAGACCGACCACTGTCTCTATCCTTCTGAAAGCTGGCATCTGTATATCCTTCAACTCTCAAGGTATCACTGCCACCGAGGACTAACACCATGTTCTTTGTCCTTCGCAGATACTTGAGTATATTTTTCACAGCTATCCAATGCGCCCTTCCAGGGTTACCCTGGTACCGACTGGCCATGCTCAAAGCAAAGGCCACGTCAGAGCGAGTACACGTCATAGCGTACATGATCGATCCTACAGCCGAAGCATAAGGTACCCGACTCATTTCAGCTATTTCTTCGTCTGTACTCGGACTTTGAGTCTTACTCAATTTTGCATTACTTTGGATAGGTAGCTCTCCCTTCTTGGAATTTTCCATACTAAACCTTTTCAGTACCTTTTCCAAGTATGTACCCTGACTAAGTCCAATTAGTCTCTTCTTCCTATCTCTCAATATTCTTATCCCAAGAATATAGGCAGCCTCTCCTAGGTCCTTCATGGCGAAACATTTCCCAAGCCAAGCCTTGACATCTTGCAAGGTTGGAATATCGTTTCCCATGAGCAGTATGTCGTCGACATACAGCACCAGAAAAGTGACTATACTCCCACTAGCCTTGACATATACGCAGGACTCATCCTCGCTCCTAGAGAAACCAAAATCTTTGACTTTCTCATGGAAAAAAAGATTCCAGCTGCGAGAAGCTTGCTTCAATCCGTAGATTGATCTCTCAAGCTTACACACCTTATTAGGATACTTTGCATCGACAAAACCCTCTGGCTGATTCATGTAAACATCCTCAGTCAACTTCCCATTAAGGAAAGCGGTTTTGACGTCCATCTGCCAAATTTCATAGTCATGAAATGCAGCTATGGCCAGCATAATCCTAATAGACTTTATCTTGGCTACTGGTGAGAAGGTCTCGTCATAGTCAACCCCTGGGGTTTGAGTAAAGCCCTTCGCAACCAGTCTTGCCTTGAAAGTGTGTACCTTTCCGTCCATGTCGGTCTTCTTCTTGAAGATCCATTTGCACCCGACTGTCTTTCGACCCGGTACATTGTCAACCAAGTTCCAAACTTGATTGTCATACATGGACTTGATCTCGCTATCCATGGCCTCTTTCCACTTGGCAGACTCAGGGCCCGCCACTGCTTCCTGGTAGTTAGCTGGTTCATCCAAATTTATCAGTGTCCTATCACTGACAAACGTGTCCCCATCCGAAGTTATATGGAACCCATAAAACTCGGGTGGCATGCTAACCCTACCGGAACGCCTAAGAGGTAAGGATACATCTGTCGGACCAACAGGAACTTCTTCCTCATGTTGGTTGCTAGTTTCTCCTAAGGTTGCGTCATCTGATGACTCTTGAATTTCTTCCAGATCAATGGTACTCCCACTGTCCTCTTTGAATATGAGCTCTCTCTCTCGAAAGACCGCTCGTCTAGCTACAAAGACCACGTCCTCGCTCGGTCTGTAGAATAGATATCCAAAGGACTGTTTGGGATAACCAAGGAAGAAACACCTTTCGCTTCTTTCTGCGAGTTTGTCTTGAGTCTCTCGTCTAACGAAAGCCTCACAACCCCAGACTTTGATATGTGCCAACGAGGGAACTTTCCCCGTCCACATTTCATGAGGTGTTTTAGCAACCTTTTTAGTAGGGACAAGATTGAGAATATGGGTGGCAGTCTCTAAGGCATACCCCCAGAAGTGAATGGGAAGTGAAGCTCGACTCATCATGGAACGAACCATGTCTAACAGGTTCGGTTGCGCCTCTCCGCAACACCGTTCAACTGTGGTGTCCTGGGAGGTGTCAACTGCGAAACTATTCCGCATTCCTTTAGATAGTCTAGGAACTCGATACTTAGATACTCTCCGCCTCTGTCGGACCTGAGCATCTTTATCTTCCTGCCTAATTGATTCTCTACCTCGTTCTTGAACTCTTTGAACTTTTCAAAGGTGTCCGACTTGTGCTTGATCAAGTAGATATAACCGTATCTACTAAAATCGTCGGTAAAGGCCACGTAGAACCGCATGCCATCCTTTGTGGTTGATCTGAATGGACCACACACATCCGTGTGAATGATGTCCAGCAGACCCTCACCTCTTTCAAAAGATCCTTTGAAGGGTGATTTAGTCATCTTGCCCAACAGACAAGATTCGCATACATCATCCGACCTGAGGTCGAATGATTCCAACACTCCATCCTTTTGGAGTTGGGCGATGCGTTTCTTGCTGATGTGCCCGAGCCGACTATGCCACAGACATGCCTTTTCTACACCACTAGTAGAATCAATATAATTTACACTATGTCCTAAATTGTCAACACATTCAACAGTTTCATACACACCATCACAAGGATAAGTAGTAAAAATCAAATTACCATTTTTGAAAACAGAAATAGAACCAATTTTATTATCAAAAGAAAATTGAAATCCTTGTCTGAACAATGCGTGAAATGAAATAATGTTTCTTGCCATTTCTGGCGAATAGCAACAATTAAATAACTCTAAGCTAACATCACTACTAAGCACTAAACTATAAACGCCAATCTTGGTAACAGGGGACGATCTCCTATTGCCCATGATCAGGTTCAGTCTACCGTGCTCCACCTCCCTGCTTTCCTTTAGGCCCTGCAGATCAGAACAAATGTGAAAACCACATCCTATATCAAGGACCCAAGAATTAGAAGATGGTGAGTTTTTAGAGATAGTGTATATACCTGCTGTCGATGGCTTTACTTTCCCATCCTTGACATCCTGCAAGTATTTAGGGCAGCTTCTCTTCCAATGGCCCTTCTCTTTGCAGTAAAAACAGTTGGCTTCATCGGGGTTGGCTACACAAGGAATGTGAGAAGACTTGGTTCTCGAGCCATTGTTGGACGACCCGACCTGAACCTTTTCCCTCCAATTTTGCTTAGGAGGGCCCTTCCTTTTCTTTCCTTTGCCACTTCCAATGGCTAAGACGGGCTGATTAACCGAGGGTACACTTTTACCCTTCATCCCGTCTTCAGCAACTCGAAGCATGCGATGCAACTCAGTCAGGTTAGCCTGATTGTTGTTCAAATGATAAGCCAGCCTGAACTGGTCATAAGAACTCGGTAGGGAGTTAAGCACTATGTCAACGGCCAACTCCTCCGGTACAGGCATTGCAAGCTTTCTAAGCCGCTCCACGTAACCTTGCATTCTTTGCACATGAGCGCAGATGGACTCTCCATCTTTAGGTTTGCTGTTCGTGAAGTCCTTGACCACCTCGCACCTCTCGATGCGCTCTTGCTTGCGGAACTTTTCCGCCAGCTCCTTGTGCATCTCAAAGGGCCAGTAGTCTTCATATATCCTTTGCAATTCGGGGTTCATTGTGGCGATCATGATGCAGGCCACTTTGGTCGCATCATCAGAATGTTTTTGGTACGAGGCAATTTCCTCGGGAGTAGCAGTTTCAGGGTCGACATCGACAAGCTCAGTCTCGAGAACATACTCTTTGTTCTCGTACCTCAGAGCCATCTTGATGTTTCTAATCCAGTCATTGTAGTTTGTCCCGTTCAATTGAACCTTGGAACACAGTGAGAGGATAGAGGGAACACTGGAGTTTGATTGGGGAGCGGATTGATCAGTAGAAGACATCTATAAAAGAAGGTAAGTTTAATTAGATACTTGTCGGTCCTTATAATAACCCAATATAAAATAAGGCTAGGACCCAACTATAACAATTTGCAACATAGAAGAGGGATGTCGTAATCTATAAGCAAATTTTATAAAGGTAGGCGAATGACGATTCAGCCAATTCCACCGCGGAAAAATAATCTTATTATAGATGGAATTCCTAGTTTCTTTTGAGATTTATTGAACTGTTCAATAGCATGTTTAATCTCAGATATGCCCCACCGTTTGTGACTGGGATGCCGAGGATCACAAACCGGGTGTGAATAACCATGCAAATTAGCTTGGTACTCCCGGGGTCCATTATCATCTCAAATTGATGTGCCGGTAAACCACACACGCTCCATCAACAATGATAACACCCGAGACACCCATTGCCACTCTTTATGAACCCCCATTGGTGTGCCGGTAAACCACACACGCTCCACCAACGTTTCATAAAGTGCAATGTGCAATTTCATGGGGTAGCATCAAATTCACATTTTTCCTAAAGTAACTAGATTGGGATTTTGTGTAAAAGTTCTAGTACTTTGATCATTATACTTTTAATGATTAAGCAGTTCTGTCAAACCCGTTCGGCTAACGACCCTCCACTGATCAGGCGAGCGGTGGGTGAGAGTGTTCACCCATTAGACTATCATTTTATAGGCAGTCTCCTTATACCCACTTTATAGACCAGCTTCGTGAATGAGGCCTACTATTGATTTGACTAACCAACTTTATCTCATATATATATAATATTAACTTTTAATAACATATATAAGATGTATTTTAAAACCCTTTAAAATATTCAAGGTTTATCTTTTAATTTTACCAAATTTAACAATTAAATTTTAAATTAAATTAAACCTTAAAATTCGATTTAATCAATTTTAATTACCAATTAATTAAATTAATTAAATCTAAATATTTTAAACATTTTAAAATATTTTTCTGGATTTATCTATTAATTTCGACAATTTAAAATTAATTAAATCCCTTTTTGAATTATCTTTTAATTAACAATTAATTAAATTAATTCAAATGAAGATAGGTTTATCCAAATTAATCAAATTAATTAAAACCTATCCTAAACCCCCTAAAAATCGATTTCAAATAATGGGGTTTAAGGTTATCCATTTAATTAACAAATAAAGTTACCAAAAATAGAAAACCTTCTAAAACCCTAATTGTGATTTTCGAAATAGGCAAGGGGGGATTAGGGTTTCCAAAACCCTAATCCTAGAAATCGATCCTGATATATATTAGGGTTTACAGGCTTAAAACCCTAAAACAGTTATAACAATTCAACAAGAAAACAAAACAGGCTCTGATACCACTAAAAGGTTTTCTGCAAACCATGAACTAAATAACCTAAGTTCACATGAAACCTATGAGGATCTATGTTTTCTTCTAATTGAACATATAACAAAAACCTAGAGGCCAATAAAAGAAACTAAATATCAAAACAGAAAAACCAACCTTAATTTCTTAGAAGCTGAGCAGCAAAAATATCCTGCCTCAAATGAAAGTCACACCCAAGCTGAGAGGTATATGGATCGAAAATTCCAGAGAGAGGGTATGTTGAAATTGGCGAATTCATATGGTGCCTGGGATCCCTATTTATAGTTTCCAGATGACCAGTTGATAAGCCTTAAGGATAAACCTTTTTGAATTCAAATAAGATAAACCTTTTATCTTATAATTCAAACTCCTAATTATCCTTTTATATATCAAAATCGATTTATATATATTTATATATAAAATCGATTTCCACACTGGTCACTACCACTGTCACTTACTCAACTATTGAATAATTACAGTATTAGTCCCTGCACCTTTAATTAATTAATTTAATCCCCAAATTAAATCCAATTAATTCTGGATTAATTCCTAATTAATTAATATAGTTTCTAATTAATATATTATCACTTTAATATATTAATAAATCATATATTTAATTCCTGTTGATTTATTAATCCCATAATAAATCAACCTTTCTCTCTACCGAATTTTCTACCAAACCTCCAGCCATGAGGGCAACCCAAATGGACTGTGCCTCTATTAATTAGGTAAATACTAATTATTAGTCATGGCTTAGACACCTAATCCAACAGAAATTAGACCTCAACTGTTAGGTGTTTTACCTGAATTTAGAGGATATAAGCAGGATAACCCTTACAATCATCTGTATGAGTTTTTGGCTATAGCAAATGCTAATATTCCTAGGAATACCAATAGGAACATTTTTAGGTTAAGGCTATTTTCTTTTACTCTAAAAGATAAGGCCAAGTATTTGTTCACATCCTTGCAACCTAATAGCATTACAACCTGGGAACAACTTAAGGCGAGATTTCTCCAAGAATTCTACCCTGCCAACATGTAACATCCGTATTATGGGCCTAGAGTAATTTTGGCTAAACTGGTAAAATAAATTTATTGAATATTTATTTAACTTCAAAATTTCACTTTTAAACATAGAGAAATAGTTCATTTTCAAATATAACTTAAGTTTTACAAGTTGTTGCTCGGAAGATTCTTACTTGATGCAAACAGGCGTTTTAAACCTTACCTTTATTTAAACAAGGATCCACTCACTAATTAGTATTTTAGTATATTGATTGTTCATGTTAAATCAAATGAACGATTTAGTAAATTTATAAAGATAATTGCCGTTTTAGTAACACGTTTATTAAAATCATAATTATTCGTAAATTCATTTAAATGAAATCATCTTCAAGTAAGTAGATAACTTAACTAGGGATTATATAGTACATTTCAAAATTTGAAATGATTTCATGTCGAGGGTATTCCGGTAATTTTTCGGTCAATGCATTTGGCAAGTGAAATTAATAAAATTAGATATAAACTGAGTGTATTTACTTGCTGGAGGGTATTCTGGTAATTTGGCATCATAAGACAAAGCCATGTGAATTAAGGGTATTATGGTAAATTCCCAATTGGCTAGCATGCTCCCTTTTCGATGGTGTGGGAGATATGCATCGTGGCAATTCCAACAGAATTTGTGGGAGTGCATGATCAAGAGAGGAAGTCCAGAGAGAGAACGTCATATAGAGAAATAATGGAGGTGAGAGAGAAGGGTGTTGGGGCTTAGTCTCTTTTGGTGGTTCTCCACCACCGTGAATCATTACAACGATGTTAGTCTAGTTGGTGCAGGGTGTGGATCAACGGCGCAAGAGAGAGATGAGAGTATGTGGGATCGAGATGGTGTACGTGAGGAGGAGAGTAAGAGACGAGGGGGTGATCTTGTTGGATTCTGGCGGTCGACAGAGCTCCGGGGGGGACCATGGTTGTACCGATTCCAACAGAGGTCAAAGATAGGGGTGCGAGATCGGACCAGTGTCACCGGAGATAACCAGAGTGAGGGGTAGCTACCGTCGGAAAGGAAAAAGTGAAACAGGAGAGGAGTCAATGGTGGTATATGTGAAACAAGTTTCGGTAACGAGAACCATAGAGGGAACCGAGGGCCACCAATGGCCACCATCGGACTTACAAGTTCCAATCACTGTTGAGGTGTAAGGAGGGTTCAGAAGCTGGGAATGAGGCGTCGACTGATGGTGGCTCGTATCACCGGAAGTGAGAGTGGTAGTTGAAGAAGGATGAAGATAGTGACAAGAGAAGGTTTGGGTATCGGAAAAGAGGCTGTAGAGATGTATTTGTGGGTGGTATGGCTTTCGCCGGAGCCACGAGTGTCGCCGGAGAAGATGGCTACCGTCGGAGCTGGATTACGGGACCTGGTGCATCGCTGACTTCAGGACTGGTTCGTACTTGTCATCGAACTTGGTCCATCCTTGTATGAGTGAGTCGTGCGTGTCGTCGAAATTTGGTTGGCCGTCGCCGGAGTCAGCGAGGGTGGGAGAGCTACCACCAGAAGGGAAAGCGAAGCCGGTCACCATGGAGGTCGAGATAGGTGGACGGCGATGTCGTGAAGGAGGTAAGGTCCTGATTAGTTCGTATCCGTATTAGGTTACTTTTGGGCCGCTATGAGTAATCAGATCGGGCCTTGATGCTTGGGTTTTTGCATTTGTCGGGCTGCTTAAGATGTTTGGACCATTTAAGAATTTTAGTTGGACTCTTTCTGCTGGACCTTTTTTGGACTAACTAAGAGGACACCTATGGATTTTAAGCAGATTAAATTCAATCGTTTTTATTTAATTAATCAAATATTATTTAAGATGTAATAATATTTGATTAATTGCGATTTAAACATAGTATTAGAAATAGTAGGGATTTTAAGTAAGTTATTATTAAAAAAAGATGCATTTTTAACATAGGCCACGTTTTGGGTAAAATCATGGTCGGGGAAGAAATGATATTGAAATAAGACGATTAAGCATGATGAGCCGCTTAAGATGATCTTTAGACTAGACGATTGAGCCCAATCCTCGTATTGACATATGATCAATTGCCACATGAAACTTTAGTTAAGTCAGTAAATGATGACACTTGTTAGATCGCGTATTTATCTTTATACGATGGATCATAGGAAAATGGACAAAGGGGAAGATGAAGTCTAGGACTTGATATTTTGATACACAAAGAGATTATGCGGGGTCTTGTTGACTTTTCAGTTGACGCTAAGGTGAGTTTACCGGGAGTACACATCCTTCACACTACCTTTTTGTGTGTGTTATCAATTACTTTTCACGCATGTTATTATGTGCAACGTGTTATATGATTACTACTTGTGCATTGCATGAAAATGAGTTTCTAAAGATGTTTTCAAATAAAGATTATGATTATGTTTCGAAAGATGTTTTGAGCATCCTATTTGTGCATTGCATTGCATATAGGATGTGATTGACCGTATGAACCTTATGATGACCTTAATGATGTTTAATGATGTTTGGCTGAGATAGCCACCTTTATGATGTTATACCCATGTAGAGGGCCTTTTGGGCTGGATAGCCACCCTCAATGATGTCTTGGGATTGTTTCCAACAATAGGAAACTGCATGAGGGAGTTGCTAACCCTCATGGGGCTAGTGTCATGGCCACTAGTCCTAGTTTTGCCTATACGGGGATCGAGTGACATGCTTTGTGCATGTCATTTGTGAACTTAGGTAGGTGCCATTATGGTGAGTTGGACTTTTATAAGATGGACTTGGGTTTGGGATAGTTGCATCATGCATTGCATTTGCATATTATAACTATCTATTTTGAGTAAATCCTTATGATGTTTTAAATAACTTTTAAAGTGTGTGTCAAACCATTTTTAGGGGTTCTCCCGAGTGTGGTGGTTACACTGCCCACTCTGAATGGGTCAACCTCGGGTAAGCTCACTAGGCATTTCAATTGCCTAACTTATTTTGATGTGTACTCAGGTTGAGGAGTTTAGATGACTTTAGAAGAGCTGGATGTTTAGAAGGCCACAGATTGTGTGGTTTCATTTAGGCTGTGTAATGGTATTTGAATTGTAACAACCTCGCTACTTTATAAACCAAAATGTTTTATCTAAAGTGGGACCAAAATGGCGTTTTCCGCAACTTAAACCCTAAATTATTTCTCAATAAATCCCATGTGTTTAAAAAAGGTTTTGAACGAAAAATGACTTATTTTGAAGATGTTGAAATTAAAGTTTTCACGTAAGGATGCTTTTTGAATAATGATGATAAACCATGGGTTAAAATGATGTTTTTATAAAAAGCGTTAAGCAAGGGTGTTTTACAGCAAGACTACAGAAATCAGGAGAGCCATACACGACTTCCAGCAGAAGTCGGGAGAGGCATTTCATGATGCATTCAAACGATTGAAGGAGCTGATGCAATCTTATCCACACCACGAGTTTCCACAGTGGCAACTTGTTAAGTTCTTCTTCGATGGGGTGGATGCAACTAATCAAGCTATGATGAACGCTTCAACTAGTGTGACGATCATGATGCAAGAACCAGACAACGCTTGGAGGTTTTTGGAGCAATTGAGTAATGGTTCCAAAGAAAATTATTCCGCAAGAAAGCCAATTAGTACCGCAGCAGCAGTTGGAACCGACAGTGATTGGAAAAAGGAGGTCAAGAAGGAGATAGGAGATTTGAATAAGAAGTTCGATAGGCTGACGGAAACCCTTCAACAAGGACTGCAAAATTTTCAACAACAAGGTAATTAGCAAGGCAGAGGACCCAGGATGTCAACCAGGTCTATGGTCAAGGTCAATACAACAATAATGGACGACCATACATACCCTATAACCAAGGGAATTAGAACTACAACAACAATCAGCCCTACAACAACCGTCAAAACAACTATCAAGGACCGCATTCTAATCAATCGAGACAGTTCCAAGCTATGAACAACAATGGTCCCAGTGGAAACAACAACAACAACAACAATAGGGGCAACTAATACAAGCAATACTCATAATACCCCGGAGAATCCAGAGAATATGGCTGCAAAATTATATGAACTTGTGTAACAGCAGACACAGGCAAATGCTAAGGCAATTGCTTACATGGATATGCAGATTGCACAAATGGCTGAAGACCAACGAAGGAGAGATAATGGCAAGCTTCCAAGCAACACGGAGGTAAATCCGAACCATACTCAAAGAGCTGGTAAAGAACATGTCAACGCAGTAGACCCAGAATGGAGGAAAGTCACAATGGAAGACTTGGTAGGAAAGGAAAGTGAACATAAGGATGAAGAAGGTGTTCAAAAAAAAGAACAGTCAACCATAGCTGGCATAAAGCAGAAAAAGAAAGTCACAAAGGCGAAGAAGAAGCCAAGTGTGCCAAGTGGACCGTCAATCAATCAACCACTATGGGATGAATTAAGGAATGCGCCAGAAGATACGGGAATTCTTACAGAAATGTGCAAAAGGAACGAACAAATCAAGATGCCAACACCCGAAACAGTGCGACTTACTGTCAAGGAGAGTGAGGCTTTGTTGGGAACGCTGCCTAAAAAGGAAAAAGATCCCGGTTCACCATTAATTACTGTCACCATAGGTGACGTGATTATTCAGAATACATTATTAGATTTGGGAGCAAGTGTAAATGTGTTACATGGGTATCTTTATGACAAGTACAAGAATGAAGAGTTGGAGCCGGAAAAGATAGTTCTGCAATTGGCAGACCAATCCACAAAAGTCTCATGGGGCAAGTTGACAAATGTGATTGTTAAGGTGGGCGACTTTTTCTACCCAGTGGACTTTTTAGTAATGGAATATGAAAGTCAGGAATATGCACCGGCACCGATTTTGGGACGTTCGTTTTTAGAAACAGCTAGGGCTGTGATGGATTGCAAAACTGATGACATGGACATCACCTTTGGCACCAGAAAACGAAGATTGAATATGTTTGGGTGCCCGATGACATTGCCACCTGGGTATGACAACCAGTATTTGAACAACAAACCATTGATGGCGGCAAGAGTGAATGACAAAGCTAGAAATCAAATGAAGGGTAACGAAAGTGAAAGTGAGGATGAGGAAATCCTCTGGAAAACGCAAGGACATTTGTTGACAACAGCTGATAAGCACCAAATCGTTGATATGATGGACGCCATGGAACGAAACACCAAGAGTATGTAAGGGACACAAGTAATAGGGAAGCAAAGGTGTTTCAGTATCTAAATGCTCAGCAGCAATGAATCAGTCAGGTGAGTGATCAGATGACGCGACTCACAATGCTGCTTGCAACATTGGTTAATGATTTTGCGACCGAAATGAGAAAGCTCGTACCAAAGGAGGAATGAAATGAAGCACGTCTGGCTGAAGACGTTAAACTTAATGCTTGTTGGGAGGCAACCCATCTATAAATAGGTTAGGTTCTTTGATTTTGAAGTAATTAGGAAAATTTAATCATCATCATTGCAGGAATTTATAGCACCAAGCAAGTGTAGGGTCAATTGAAAAGAATTGTAGAAGTTGAAGGTCGTGACGCGGTAAGGACAAAACCGCGCCGCGCGTATGCAAGGTAACCCGATGCGTAGGGGTTCTTTTGGACATGTGCGACGCGCATCACCTTTACTCGTGTCGTGGAATTCGATCGGTCAGAAACCGCCATTAAAGGTACATAAACCTCTCGTCGCACCACACAACCAAACGACACGCCAAACAGAGCACCCCCGATCACGTATTTTTCTCGCGTTTATTCATGTTTCTAGTATCTACTATCGAGGTATGTCACTTAGAACTCATTCTTTCAAGTTATTACATATGTTTGACGTGCGAATTTGATCGAAATAGTCGAAAGTAGAAAACTTAGAAAAATCGGCAATGCCGACTCGTAGGGTGTTTTATTTTCAAAATCCTCACCCTAGAGGGGCTAGTCGGTAGTTAGGTTGCCTTGTGATTGCTTGCGATTAGATTAAACATGTAATTTTGGAGAATTTTCGCAACAGTCATACGGCGCGACACGGTGTGTTCATAAGCCGCGCCGCGCGTGTTAAGGCGATGCGTAAGGATCCGTGCTGCGCAAGGACTAATTTTGAAAAACTTTTTTTTTCTGTTGTGATTTGTGTGCAGATGGCTGAGCAGGGCGATTACATGTCGGGACACGAGTTCTTACAGTTCCCGGACATTCTCAAGGAGACTCCGCGTTACCGATCTCGACTTAGGGAGCTCCGCACCCGATCTGTCCTTCCGACGATTCATTTTGATCGGGCTATACTGATCCAGGTGGGGTTATAGGATCAACTTTTGCCATTCATCCACCGCACCTGGACCCATCCTGAGGGGGCATTCACCTTCTCGTGCCAGGGTTGGGATAGACTGATGGCCACTTGGGACGACATTGCGTACAAGGAGCTGGTGCTCGAGTTTCTATCCACCTGCAGATATACCCCAGCTTCGCAGGAGCCCCGGGCCCAGCTAGTTCGGTTCAGATTGGGAGGACAGAGCCGGGAGTGCACACTCCAAGTGTTTGCAGGCGCGTATGGCTTTACACTGAGACAAAGATCGGTGGTATTCACTTTCCACCCTTCTTTGTTGCATGCTTCAGGGATTAGCCACAAAGGGAGGCAGATGCGGTTACTTGGGAAGCGATGTCCAAATGAGATATTCGAGGCTGGTTCAGCCAAGGAGAGCTAGCTCAGGGCCCTGCTCCACCGATTGATGCACCGGATCGTATCCACCTCGATCATGCAGAGGAGGGGATGTGAGAAGGTGTCACGGTACGACGTCTACTACATGTGGGTTCTCTCTAACCCCAGTAGGTTCCTCAACCTGCCATTTGCTCTGGCAGTTTCCTTAACATTTAGGGCGGCGAGCTCGACCGCCAAGAGCCCCATAGATGGTGGGCACTACATTACCCGCCTGTCCTGATCTTACGGTATTCTCACGGCCGAGGTTCTTGCCGGCCTGGCCCCGACACTACCCATGCAGGCATCAGCATGTTATTTTGAGAACATGGGGATTATCCATCAGCTGCGGTAGGGGTATACCAGTTGATGCCGACGATTGAGGCAGTTGGTCCACAGGCAGAGGAGGAAGATGAGGAGGAACAAACCTTGCAGCGACCCGCCTAGCGGAGGAGTGGAGGCGCCCATTCAGCTACCACCACAGACACAGCTACTACCACAGCCGGTAGACGTACGGGCTGCATTGCAGGATCTCCGTGAGAGGATGGCATTTTTGGAGGAGCAGCAGGCGTGGATTGGAGAGGCACTACTCGAGCTCCTCACTAAGTCTGGACGACAGACACGACCCTTCCCCACTCGAGCCCACGATGATGAGGCTGGTCCTTCCGGGACGCAACATGATGATTGATTGTACTTTTCTTTTTAGCTTTTGAAAACATTGTAGATAACCTGCTATTATCTTTTACTATCTTTTGTGTTTGTTTATCTTTTGCGTTTAATTTGTTTGTGAGTGTTTGTTTGTGCAAGTACCAACGGAAAATCTACCAAGGAGTTGTTTCACGCAAGTGTGGGGTCATTGTACCCCTACACTTGCCATTTCACCGGTGTGCTCACTGTTGCACTACAACTCCGGGAATCTGAATCATAATGTACGTGTTTTTATCCTGTGGCAATTAGTTCCATCAAGCAGTTTACCGTCTTAAGGGGTAACTCTTTCTCCCTTGTTTTGAAATATTTTTATGTACAACGGGGACATTGTACGGTTTTAAGTGTGGGGTGTGGACGGTCGAAAGAGTTTATTTTTGAAATTTTTGCAGAAAACAAGTAATTTTCAAAAAATTTAGCAATTTTTCAAAATTTTTAAGAGATTGTAATTTTGAAACGAATAGCTCAAAATATACCAAGGATAATTATAGCATAAAACACTGTTTGTAAATGTATCAAAATCCCTTCTATTTGTAATTACCAAATTATATCAATAATAATTATGGCGTAAAGCCCTATTTGTAAATGTATCGAAATACCTTGTATTTGTAATTATCAAATATACCAATGATAATTATGGCCTAAAGCCCTGTTTGTAAATGTATCGAAATCCTTTGTATTTGAAATTATCAAATTGGCCATGATAATTATAGTATGTAATAATTATATATTTATATAATTATCTTTCGTGTTTTTGTCGTATCGTTGTCGTTTGTTCTATAAATTATACCCATTATAATTTATATAAAATGTTTTCGTCGTGTTAATGTATTTATGCCTAAAAGATGTTAAGTAGTTGAGATGAGTTATTTCTTACATCTAAGACACTAAATATAACTAATAAGATAAATTAACCATTTATCAAATAAGTAATGGCAAGTTGTTAGTTTTGGTCATTTTACATAAGCGATGACAACATTTCTAGTTCTTTTCTTTTTACCAAAATGATGGTAATCTTTCCAAATAGTCATTTTCCATACACTATACTTTAAAAATGGTTATTTTTGTGTCAAATATCAATTTCCTTGTAAAAAGTCATTTTCTAAACATATTACGATGTTGTAAGTCCAAATAGTCGTTATTACGTCGAAAATAACGTTTTTCTTATAAATGGTCATTTTTCATGTAAAGATAGTAACAACATATTTATTTTAGACCATTTTAGTTACGTAAACTTTTATAATTGATATTTTTCCAACAATCTATGACAAAGTAGTTTTTGTGACTATCTTAGTGAAAAATGTATTTTCATGTCTTTTTGCCAAAAAATCATATAGTGTACCATTTTATGACCATTTCACCAACAAAGTAAAACATGAAATTTTGTTGGTGATTAAGGTGTGTAAAAGTCTTGTATGTTAGTTTCTTGAACTAAATATTTATTTTAGTTTATCTTAACATGTTTTTATGTCAACCACTTTTGTAGTAAGATGACCAAACATATAAACAAATCATATTTGAAGAATAAAACATCTAGTTTAAGGAGTTGTATTCTCTCCCTAAACACACTTAAAAAGAGTAGAAAATGAGGCGTATGAACTCACCCTTGAAGCTAGTCTTGTGATGATGAAGATTACTAGACAAAAGGGACCAAAGATTGGTAACTTTGAGAATGGCTTGATCTTCAAGATGGGTCTATGGTTGAAGATCAAGAGTGTGAATAAAAGATCACAAAGAATGATGGTATGAATGATATTGGAAGCTTGGAGTGGACATGAACTTACCAAGATCTCTTGCAAAACACTTGGAAAGCTTGGAATCACTTGGAGAGAGCTTGAGAGAATGGTGATAACGTTGGAAATTTGAGTGTGTGTGGTGTGTGTCTTGGCCGATCACAAGAGATTGAGAGAGAGAGAGAGAGAGAGAGAGAGAGAGAGAGAGAGATATGGAGATCTAGTCAAGGATACATCACATTTATAGGATGTGGGGGGTATGGCATCATATTTTTTTTATAATAAAATGTACACCACGCTTCTAGGTACTAGGGTGATGGTGGTGATGGGGGGTGGGGGTGGCCATGGGGAGGTGAGGGGAGAGGTGTTCAAGTCTTTTTAGAATTTATACACAAGTATTTTATAAACCTTGGTATTTTTATAAAGAGTGGTAAAATATGTTGTGTATTTTTATAAATTTGGGGGCTATAATTACTAATAAATATGTTAATCAATATTAACCATAAAAATATTAGTAAACATATATTTATATTGTTTCCCCATTCGTTATGTGAAAATATAAGCGTCTAAGCACGATAATCTTCCGAATACGCGGTATATGACATTTTACCAAAAAAATAATCAGAATATAGAATTAAATACTAGATCATATTACGTTCTATAAAATGTGTTCTGATATTTCATTTTAATGTTTAAGGCACATTGTAATGCATTTTAATGCCCAACTCCTATGTATATTTATCGTTCCCAACGACTGAACTGGTGTAACATTTGCAAGCGAACTCCGTTTTCGACGTTCTATATGTCTACGGATTCGTGAGCACGAATACATCGTGTTATGAATATTACTTATACCAAAATAATATTTGTATGTTTTATCAAATTTCTACGCTACTATAATCTATTATACGTATTCGTAGCGTTTACTCAATAATTGATTCAAACTAGTGTATGTAGTATTATAATATCTAATAATACAATAGGAAGGTTATGAAAATTACATTTCAACATTTTTAACCTAATTTACGCTTCAGTTGAATTTCATTGACTTTTATTGACTTTTGTTGACCGAAATTGACAGTTGTCACATCATCCCCCATTGAAAGGAATTTCGTCTCGAAATTAGTTTTAGACATCAGGCTCCTAGGGATTTGGGAATAGTTGAGGATATTTTTGTTTCATCTGATCCTCGCGTTCCCAACTAAACTCAGGTCCTCGCTTAGCGTTCCAATGGACCTTTACTATTTAAATGCGACTTTGTTTTGTTATTTTGACTTCCCTATCCATGATCTCCACTGGCTCCTCTATAATGTGCAGGCTTTCATTGACTTCGATCTCGTCCAGAGGAATGTCTAGGGTTTCATCGGATAGACACTTCTTGAGGTTTGACAGGTGAAAAGTGTTATGTACTTCGCTGAGCTCTTGGGGTAACTGAAGCTTGTAACTTATTGGATAAATTCTAGCTAGAATTTCGAAAGGTCCTATGTACCTTGGTTAAGCTTTCCCCGTTTTCCGAAGCGTATCATTCCCTTCCAAGGGGAGACCTTTAACATGACACGGGCGCCCACTTGAAATTCTAGGGGCTTGCGTCTTTTGTCTGCATAGCTCTTCAGACGATCACGAGACGCTTTCAGTCGTTCACGTACTTGGACGATCTTTTCCGTTGTTTCTCGTATAATCTCTGGGCCGGTGAGTGTGTTATTTGTCACTTGACCTTTAGCTAGTTGAGTATCACCAATTTCCGCCCAACACAACGATGATCCACACTTGTGCCCATAGAGTGCTTTGAACGGAGCGACTTTGATGCTAGTATGATAGCTATTGTTGTAGGAGAATTCAATCAGTGGCAAATGAACGTACCATGCCTTGCTAAAGTCTACCATGCAGGCACCAAACATGTCTTCCAATGTTTGGATGGTTCGTTCACTCTGGTCATCTATTTGTGGATGGTAAGCTGTGCTCATATCAAGTCGGGTCCCCAAGGATTTCTGCAACGATTGCCAAAAGTGCGAAGTAAATCGACTGTCTCTATCCGAGATGATGGATATTGGCACACCGTGCAGTCTCAAGATCTCCTTGAGATATATCCTTGTTAGTTTCCCTATCTTATCTGTCTCCTTGATTGGCAGGAAGTGTGCAGATTTAGTCAGTCTGTCAACAATTACCCAAATGGTGTCGAGCCCACCAGCAATCTTGGGTAGTTTTGTTATGAAATCTGTGGTGATCCGCTCCCACTTCCACTTGGGTATCTCTGGTTGTTGCAACAAACTTGAGGGTTTCTGGTACTCTACCATGACCTTTGGACAGGTCAAGCACTTGCCTACGAAAGTGGCAATCTCGGCTTTCATGTTCGGCCACCAATACAGCTTCTTCAAATCCAGGTACATCTTGTCCGACCCAATATAAACGGAATACCTTGTATTGTGAGCCTCTTCCAGAACCAATTCTATGAAGCCACTGAACTTTGGTGTCCAGATTCGGTCCATGAAGCATCGGGTCCCGTCTTCCCTGAGTTCGAACTTCTTGTCCATTCCCTGTAGGGTTTCACTCATGATGTTTTCTGGTTTCAGGGCCCCAAGTTGAGCATCCCTAATTTGAGTGGGAATGTGTGAGTATATGGTCATTGTTAACGATTTTAATCGATGCCCCAAGTATTCTTTTCAGCTCAAAGCATCTGCTACTACGTTTTCCTTGCCCTGGTGGTAACGAATATTGCATTCGTAATCGTTCAACAACTCGATCCATCTCCGGTGCCTCATGTTGAGTTCCGTCTGATTGAGGATATGCTAGAGGCTCTTGTGATTGGTGAAAACTATACACTTAGTAATGTATAGGTAATGCCTCTATTTTTTTAGCGCAAAAATCACAGCTCCTAGCTCAAGATCGTGAGTGGTGTAATTGACCTTGTGGGTTTTGAGCTGCCTAGAAGCATATGAAATGACTTTCCCTCTTTGCATAAGAACGCATCCCAAACCTTGTTTCGATGCATCACAATACACAACAAAATCTTATGTGCCTTCTGGAAGAGATAGGATTGGTGTACTACATAGCATCTGTTTCAGTGTCTAAAAGGGAACCTCTTGTTTGTCTCCCCAATCGAAACTTACATCTTTTTGTGTCAATCTTGTGAAAGGTTTAGCTATCTTGGAGAAGCTCTTGATGAATCTCCAGTAATAACTAGCGAGACCCAAGAATTGGCGTATCTCTGTTGGAGTTTTTGGTGCCTCCCATTTTTCTATTGCCTTGATCATAGATGGATCGACATGGATCCCTTCTTGGCTAACTATGTGGCCCAAGAAGTCTAACCTTCCATATCTAGAATTTACATTTTAAGAATTTGGCGTATAACTTCTCTTTTCGTAGTAGCTCCAGGAGCAATCGTAAGTGCTGACCGTGTTCTTCTTCACTTCGTGAGTATATCAACATACCATCAATGAATACAATAACGAACTTTTCCAGAAATAGTCTGCATACGCGGTTCATAAGGTTCATGAACACCGCCGGAGCATTGGTCAACCCGAAAGGCATCACGACAAACTCGTAGTGGCCATACTGAGTTCTAAATGCTGTCTTCAGAATATCCTCCTCCTGAACTCTAAGTTGATGGTACCCCAATCTCAAATCGATATTTGAAAAGTAACTGGATCCCTGTACTGATCGAACAGGTCATCAATTATGGGAAGTGGGTATTTGTTCTTGATAGTCAACTTGTTCAGTTCTCTATAGTCAATACACATTCTAAAGGATCCATCCTTCTTTTTCACGAATAAAACCGTTGCTCCCCAAGGCGAGAAGCTCGGTCTGATAAATCCTTTTTCTAGTAGTTCGTGTAGTTGACTAGATAGCTCATGCATCTCCGCTAGGGCCTATCTGTATGGAGACTTTGCTACAGGGGCCGCTCCCGGGATCAAGTCGATTCTGAACTCGACCTGTCGAGTTGGTGGTATTTTCGGAAGGTCTTCTGGAAACACATCAGGAAAGTCACGGACTTCTGGTATGTTTGTGATTTCCTTCACTTCCTTCTTCTTATCAACGATGTGGGCTAAGAAAAGCATAGTACTTCTTGTGCAAGTACTTCTGGGCTTTCATACACGAGACGATTTGGAGGTTCTTGCCCGGTTTGTCGTCGTACACGATGAGGGTTTCGTTATTGGGTAGGTTGAGTCGTACGACTTTTTCGTGACACATGATATCGGCGTGGTGAGGGTCTAACCAATCCATCCATACCATTACATCAAAGCTTCTAATAGTCATTGGCATGATATCGATTTGGAAAGTGTGGTCGTTTAGGGTTAGGGTGTGGTTTAGGTAAATTTCTTTGGTGTTTTCGGTTCTCCCGTTAGCCATTTCCACCGTGTAGTTTTAGTTAAGTGATTGGGGGTTTTGTTTTAGTAATTGTTTGTATTTATGACTAAAGAAACTTCTTTCAACACCGCTATCGAAAAGTACATAGGCATAGGAGTTATTAACAAGGGACGTACCGGTCACCACGGTAGGATCCTGAATTGCTTCTCTTGTTCCCAAAGCCATAATCCTTCCTTGACCGCCTCTGTCTGGACCCCTTTGCTTTCAGGAAATCTCTATTGAAGTGCATGGTTTCATCACACCCAAAACAAGTGTGACTCACACCCGAGTTGGACGCTTGATTGTTTCCCTGTGCTTGAATCTTACAGAAACGGGCTGTATGTCCCTTTTGCTTTCAATTATAGCAGGAAATCTCTCTGCAGGCACCAGTATGATGATAATGACATTTTTCGCACTTTGCTGGATTCCCGGAATACTGTTTCGGTAAATTTCCTAAAGGTACGTACAAAGGATATGCAGCGAAGTTTTGGTATATCTCAAATGTAAAGACTATTCAAGTGCCGTCTACAAAACAAATTTTTAAATGATCAATGATTTTGAAGCTATAATTACTATTGCAGGTACTCTCACCACAATAGAACCATATTCGAAGAATATGTTTTAGGGAGTCATTGTCTCTAATGAAGGCGATGAAAGTTTATGATAAATTAAATCACATGATCTAGGTGATGTCAGAAGGGTTCAGAATGATAAGTAACTTCACCATTATCAAAATGTGTCATAGTTCCAAGTGAATGAAGATACTTGTGTCGTAACCAAACGAAGTAGTAAAAGAATGAAGAAATTTATTATGATTAAAGGTTTATGTCGTCAATGAGGGAACTTATATAGAAATATTTTGATTACTATTTTGATAAATTATCCAACTATTTAAGTCAAGCCAATTGCAAATTTGCAAGGTGTCGGGTTATTTATAAAAATAAGATTAGGAGTTAGGGATTCATTGGAAATTGTAAAGTAGAATGCTACCTTAAAGAAAGGTGTGAAAGTATTGATCATTGAAAATGGGAAAACAATCCTTTGGAGGATAGAGAATCATAACATTTAAAACTTTTCTCTCCTCAAAATAGATGACATGACAAATTGTTTGTACAACATTTCATGGTGTGAATGCAGTTTCGTACCTTCTATAGAGTCAATGGTTAAGCTATAGGTTTGACGTGTGGCGTAAGGGGATGTAATCCTTGATAACAATAAGAATGCCAATAATGCTAGAAGGACTCAAACGAATGTATGAAACGATATGGGTCGAAGGAGAACTCAAAGTTATAGGAAATTTCCGTGTGTCAAAGAAGTGCGAAGTTGAACCGGAAATGAAAAGCATAAGGTCGAAGATTGTTCTAGAAACATGTGAGTAATTTGGAAAGTGTAAGATGATGGTACACTTGAGAATATTACTCGTGTGTAAGATGATGGTACACTTGAGAATAATACTCGTGTTTCTGAGGGCTCCGAACTAAAACTTAGAAATTTTTGACATAAGGGGGAGTGCTTCGTGCTTGAATTACGATATACAAAGTAAGGATGGTAGGGTAGGCATCACCAAAAAAGAAGATTTAGAATCAAAGAGATCTCCTAGCTTAAGTCTTAAGCTTAAGATGGAAACAATCCTAAGGCTAAAATCGTAGCGCAAAAGGAAAGTCTCACGTATTGTAACACCCAGCTTATAATAACAAATACACCAAAAAATTTTCACTTTTTAAAACATAATCATCGTCTCAAAATATAGTGCAGGTGTATCAGTTACATATAAGAGGTACACAAGTGATATCTGGGGATACAAAAGCATGACAAAAATCTCCCCAAAGCCGGGCTGCTACGGACCTCTCTATCACTATGATCAGCTCCTAACCCTAAGCTACGTCTTTCCCTTAGTGGGGTCTCTAGTACCTGCAAGGTTAGTATCAACACTGGTGAGCTACACAAGATCAGTGAATAATCAATACGTATCACAGTATACAACATTATAAAGAAAGCACATAAACATATAACCACACGGCCACAACATCATACCACAGCCCCTTGCTCATCCACAACACTCCAATCAATCACATCCGTCCCCTCCTCAACCCCCGTGGTTTCAAGTCACAAAGACTCACCATACACCCCCTGAGTGTGTGATAGAACTGCCGGCCATTTAGGCCATCATAACACATGTGGTCCCAACCACAAACACTAGGTAAGTGGCCCCACAAAAAAGGTGTCTCAACCACAAGTACCGGGTATGTGACCCCACGAAAGGTGGTCCCAATCACATGTACCGGTTATGTGGCCCCACAGGAAAGGTAATACTGAGCCACACGGGCTCCATAGTCATATAACACATAGGGAGAGGTATCGATCACTCACCTAGTTTGCTGCTTTGTAGTAACTCTAAAAGAAGTGGATTGGGAAGCAATGCACTCTCGCTTTATCGGCTCCCAGTGATACCTACAGTATTCCACAACATACTCATAAACATTCTACATTCACTCAGCTAAAGCCCCTCAGGAATAAGGTGCCAAATCCCCTGAATTCAGCTTGAAAAACACATATATGGCAAACTGCCTACAGTTAGCGGCCGCCGCTAACTGCCTATTCACGTTAGTTACTCAATTTAAAGATAATAAGAACATCAAGACTTGGGTGTGGGAATATTCTTGTCATTTTTGAATCTTTAAAAGGGACGAAAAGGCATTTTCAATCTTTCTTTTTTGTTTGTTGGATGTTGAAACCAATATGTGATCCCTCTAAAATTAAATTTTTCATCGAGGTGGAGTGTTGGGTGTCGCATAACAAATGTTCCATGAAATTCCTCAAAGAAGTTGTCATGGCTTTTTTTGGGTGGAAGGGATTGATTTCATGATTTTTATGCAGCTAATAATGGTGTATTTCATCATTATTATATCATTTATTTCTATTACTGCATGTGTTTTCTAGCGATTTCAAACTCCGTTTTTTAGTTGGTGATGTGCATATCTTAATAAAGATGAAGGAAAGAGATTAATTATGCCTCATATTACGACCACTAGCAACATTTGACTTGCACTCATGAAGGTTTTCAAGGAAAATCAATAAGAAAACATGCCTAGGGATATTAATTAACGGAGAATGCAATTCGCGACCGTGTACATAAACCTTAATCTTCATACTTGTCCCCGTATCATAACCAATGGGTTGGGGAGGACAAACCCATTTCCAGTATGGGGATCCGATCGGGTATCCATTTAGTAAAAACATTTGAAAAACAAACATCGATAAATGAACGGTAAATCAAAAGGTGAATATCTTAAGACGAAGACGAATAAACGACTACGATGTCGTCAACTTACATGATGATCCAATTAAGAAAGAAGCTTTTAGGGTTTGGATAGGATTATGGACTATTGGGATATATACATCTTTACCATGTTATATACCATCTAGACCATTATGACCAAAAATTCTTAAAATTAATCATCAAGATTTATCCTATCTTTGTACTATTTGAAGTTTAAAAAGAACTTTTAATTTGTTTGTATTCGTCTATAAGTATAACAACGTGGACCGGTCCAACATGAAAAACTAATTATCCCGATAAAATTGGGTTAAAACTCATCGTTATTAGACTGACCGAAGCCGTGACAACGTACCCTGCAGGGTCCGACGTGGCAAGCAAACCACGCACGGTAACACTGCCTCAGTTGGGGTTGTGACTGCGGTGAAGCCCGGTGACAGGGGTTCAAACTCCATGCGACGAACCGATAACAATTTTCCCTTTTGGCCCCCTGGACTTTGTTGAGATTTAAACCCCCCCCCCCCCCCCCCAACGTCTATTTAGGTAACGGTAAAAAAACATTTTTTTTAAATATTTACCAACTATATATACACATTATTTACACCCATAAACTTACACTTCTTATATCCAACTTTCACAACTAATTTCAAAAATCATGTATTCTCAAAATTTTCCAAACAATCAAACGCCACCGACGAATCGAAACCGACAATACGTTTTGGGTTTTGAGCAATTCTACACACAACGTTTACCGTCCACAAATGGACCAACCGATTTACTCACCCAACATTTTCCCATATCAAATGCCGGGTTACCCACAAATGCAACCGCAAAATTTATACCATAGTTTTCAACTCTTTCCCGACACACCAACCCAACAATTCCAAAACCCATTACTTGATTTCGTTCCCGAAACACAAGGTTCACCGGAAGTAGTGCCAGAAACGCAACCGGAAGCCCAACCCGGGGTTCAAAGGAGAGGAAAAGCGTAAAGACAACAATGGACAACCGAAGAGGAAATCGCGTTAGCCCATTCGTGGATTGACGTTTCCGAGGATGCGGCCGCGGCAAACGCCCAAGTGGCGGAGCACTTTTGGATGCGGATACGGGACCGCTTTCACCAAGAGTTACGCCGCGAGCCTTACCATTCAAAAGACTCGTTGACAACAAAATACCGCGATATAAACCGTGCTACGATGAAGTTTACGTTTGTCGTTTTAATTTACGGTTGTAATTTTTAGTTAATGAAAATTTTATTTTAAAAAAAATTTAGTTTAGTTTATTTTTCATTTATTTAATTAAAAAAATGAGTGGTTAGTGAGGGGTTATTATTTCCTAGAATTGAAGGGGTGAGGAGTTAGTGAAGGGAAAATGAGGTAGCACCTACATGGCACTCAAACCCTTTGGAATGAGTGGCCACTGCTCCCCTTGTTCTTATATTCTTATATAACAAAATAAAAGATACGTAATGCCTCTAGGTTTCTAGGTGTGTCACTTCCGTTATTTGCTTCAAATCACCCCTCTCAGCTTGTTTTCACCTCCTCCCCTATAAGGTTCAACAAAAACTTGGATTTTACTTTGGTATGTTCAATTTGTTTCGACATCCGCTTTTTGGTTTTTCGTATTGTAGTGATTTTTTGCTCAATTCACATCATCCCCTTCACGACTATTAAACGCAGTGATCATTTTGTATGTTTTTTTGTTTTTTTTTTTCTGATTATTTGATCACTGATCTGGATCTATGGTATATTCTAATCAATGAGTCCCAAATCCTTACCATGAAAACTCCTACTTTTGTACATCTGATCCATGTAATATTCTCATAAGTCTCACAAACGAGCTCTAATCATTAACCTAAGCACACTCGCCCATGACAGGTATATATCTAAATCTTTAAATCAGGTAATGTTTTGCAAAGCTTTAAATTTGACGAATTGTTATATATTATATTACCTTGCATCTACTTGCCCGTTAAGTGTGTGCTAAAATGCTTAAATGAAACACGAAATATGTAACGTGGGTAATGGTCTTCTATTTTTCCTTTTATCCGGTATTAGTTTGAACTATTTTTTTTCTAATATTTGATTTCACTTTCATGTTTACTTTTTATTGCAATTAGTGGCTTAACTAATCCATAACTAATATTTTACCGTTTTTAGTTTTGCAAATTAGATGTAAAGGTATGTATCTCATGCTTTTAACGCTTTCATTTTCTCTCTGTTAACCTAAAGTTCCAAGGAAGATGGCCACATAAGTCAAGGTTTCATGGCTCATGTAAGTTTTATACAATGTCCGCACTCTGTTTCTCTGATTTCATCAATTACATTTAATTATTTCATCTCTTAATGTTGCTTATATTGTTTAATGTGGACCTAATTCAATTTCTCGTTAGAAGAATGTGCCTCTAATGGAGATAATCGTCCTTTTATGTCTCAATGGTGATTGCAAAAATATTCATCTTCTCATGTTCCCTTTACTGATCATTTCATTTTCAATTCCATATTTTAGATAATGAAAACCAGATTTATGTGGTAGTTTGGGTGTTCCTAGATTGCAAGTTTATGGATGATGATTCACATTTCTTAGTAATTGGTAAGGTAATGTTGGGGCATTTGACTGTATTTTTTTATGTTTTTTAGATATTTTCAATTTCTTAGTTGTGCATACAAGCATTTATTTTGGACAATTTTCAAGATACGTTTATTAGTTCAGCTAAATTTTTTCATATTTTCAAATATTCATCTAAATTTCCCATGAACTAATAGGAATCTCGCAGTAATTTGGGTTTCTGTTTAGTTGAATGTAAGATTGATCCCTTGATTCATTAATTTGATTTTTTTTCCCCTTTTTTCCTGGTTATAGTAAACCATTTACAAATTTAAACTTGTTATGTAATATTCTATGTGTTTCTTCTTTCTTAATAATATTTTATATTTTCTCATTCTTATGGTCTTCTAAATGGATATCATTGAATAAGATAACAGAGATTGAGATTAAGCCGATAAACAATAAATAGCATTAAAGTAGATGGGAGGTTTAAGACCTTCATACAACTCTCTTATAATTTTGTCTCCAATATTCATTGTATCTCTAAAAAACTCTAACACTCATCTGGTGTTATTTCACAAAAAACGCAACAAGTTTCTGTCAATGGCTTCAACAGCAACCACCTCCACCTTAGTCCACAACTAAAACCTTTTTCAGGTTTAGTCATTATTTCAAGGTTTCATATCGATTTTGGTCCCTAATACTTTCTGATTCTGGTCCTCATTCCAAGGTTTCGGTTAAATTTTGGTCCTTATTAGTTGCTTCAAGGTTCAAGGGACCAAAACTGATAAATAATGACCAAAATTAGAAA
>CM042014.1:97695381-97862881 GCA_023525715.1 Cichorium intybus
ATATATATATATATATATATATATATATATATATATATATATATATATATATATATATATATGTATGTATGTATGTATGTATGTATGTATATATATATATATATATATATATATATATATATATATATATATATATATATATATATATATATATATATATATATATATATATATATATATATATATATATATATATATATATTATTTATGGTAATGATAAGTCAACTAGCTTGTATGATAAGTGGGTTATCATATTAGAAGCTTAAATATGGTAGTTTTATGTCATAAGACTTATCAGACTTGGACTATAAATAGAGGGCCTCCCCACCCTCATATTTACGCCATCTACAAGGGTTCTACCCTTATTCTCTCTTGCTTTCTTGCTTGCTAAGGTGTTGGGTGTGAGCCATTAGAGGCATTACATTTGTGGTGCTAGCTTCCAAGAGATCTAAGGATCAAAAGGTTAGTTTTCTTTATGAAATTTATTTGATTCTTATTTAGTTCGTAGTTATAGGTTCAATAGATGAAAACATAGATCCTTTAGGGTGCATGTGAACTTAAGTGTTTTATGTTTATAATTTGCTTAAAAACCTATCATGGAGGAGATAAGAACCGGATGTGAGTGTTAACTCGTGTGGGGGACAGACGATCAGTCTCTATGGTTTCAGGGGAATGTTCACGCTGTGGGGATGCCGAGGCGAATCGGATGTGCAAGTTTCCTCGTTGCGGTGATGGAATGCCATGAACAGGAGAGGTGTTAACCAGCCCCTAAAATACATCTTCAATGGTTACAGGGACAAGGGGAGTCACCAAAGGATTCATCAGAGGAGCTGGATGACTCGGTAGGGGATGATCTTCCAGGACCAGTAACAAGTGGGTTTTGCTGCTAAGAACTGGGGGATCGAGAGACATGTATATCTGCATGTGAAGGTGAAGACTGCTGAGGGGTGCGTTGATTTCCTTCATCAGGGGATGGCTCTCGGTGGTCAGATGATCTATGATGAGAAGTAGATCCATCAGATGGGTTATCTGAGCTAGAGGAATCTTCAGGATGAGCTAGACTGACGACCAGAAGATCTGGATGGGTGGACCTGGGTAGACACCTACCCTTATATGGGTTCTGGGTCCATCCATTCATGCAAGGAAGCAAGGGTGGATCAGTGGAAGCAGGTGCTGAGATAAAGATGTTTGAGGTCAGTGTGGGAAAAGAGCAGTCTTCGTCTTCAGCGAAGTGGTAGGGAGCACACTCAAAGTCGATGGCCAGTGCAAGGAACCTGGGGAAAGCGACATAAGCAGTTCGAGCCTTGCAGTTAATAAGACTCACCAACTGATCAAAGATCAACTAAGCAAAATTGAAGTTCTTGTTGCAGACTATGCCATAAAGAAGGCAAAGCTCATAGAGGTTAAGTTGATCCAGGCTGCTCTGTTTGTATCCAAGGCATCGACCAATGATCCTAGCTAAGAATTTCCACCCAGCAGGAAAGCATTGGCGAAGCACAACTTTATCTGCATCTCTCTTACCGGCAAAAGAGAGATCATACCCAATGAGATGAACAACTTACCTTGTATCTTTTTTGATGGAAGATCAGTGAACGGTACAGAGTTTGGAAGACAAAGGCATCGTTTGAAAGAGTCAACTCTACGAATTACTTCTGTAGATCCATTGAGGATGACCCCGACAATGGAAGATGAGTCTGAGTGGAAATTGCAGGTATACTCGAATTCAGCAATGATAGAAGGATGAAACACTTCTGATATGCCAGAGATTACAAATTTCAACTGGTGACCCTTTAAGAAATCGGCGATAGCTTCAAAAACCTTATTTTCAGTTTAGCGGGCATATTGAACACCACAGCAACATTGGTAGGTTGAATCGAAATGTAAAGAAACTGGAGAAGATTCAGCTTTGAAAATAGCACCAGGAGGGACGAACTCAAAGACGGGAGCCATAAATCGTAGTGGAGCTATTTTAGGGTTTTGCAAGGTTTTTGGAGAGGGAAAGGATTTTGTGTGGAAGAAGTGTTAATTTGAAATATATGATGGGATATTTGAGCGAGAGTGGGAGGCGAGGTTGGAGGAAAGATCGGGTAAAGATCTGTGATGATGATAGTGTAACGCCCCAAATTTCAAAATTTCTAAAATTCATTTATTATCAAGGTTCCAATAAAATATTTATTCCAAGAAGTAAAACTGTTCAACATATTACTTAAACCAACAGCGGAAACATTTGAAAATACTAATATAGTTCATTAAAATAGATCTCTTGTGTGCGATGCGCCGCCGTCACGCCTTGCCCTTCCCTTTGTCATTTGAACTACCTGAAATGTTATAAAATCAACGGGTCTGCTTAAAGCTTAGTGAGTCCACAAATTACCATACATGCCCACACATTAAACAACCCGTCCTCGAGAACGACCCGACCCTACCCGCCATACAACAGCTGCGGGCGTCCATCATACAACAGCTATGGACACGGGAAGGTTCTACCCATCATACAACAACTATGGGTTCTCGGTTATGGCCCAGCCCATCATACAACAGCTATAGGACAAGGCATTAGTCCAACTCGCCATACAACAGCTACAAGGGGACACGCATCAGTACTGAGCCCAACAATAAATAACCACAAATATAGAGCAAATCATATAACTGTAACTAACACACAAGATTCCTAACATGCAACATCATATAGCAAGGTGAGGATACTCACCTGATTCGAAACCGCACAGATATACATTAATATCTCCACTAGCTCGTTCACACACCTATATCCCACATATACAACTTGTCAAGCACTGACTAAACTTCTATAGACTTGCCTAAAGGTCAGACCCAACGTTTACCACCAAACCAGGGTCAAAACCAAACCTTAGGGTCAAACAGTCGCTCGTCGCGGCGTGGCTTCTCGCCCTATGCACCGCGGCTACCATTGCACAATTACGGGGGTTCAGCCGAGTCCGTGCCGCTGACATAGCCAGTCCGCGTCGCGACTCTTAACATTCCAAAATGTTATTAGCGCTTAACAGTACATCAATCGGCTAGGGTTCCTTTCTACACCCTTCCTGGGATCAGAAACTACCCTAAGGTCACTTTCTTACGGACATGCAAGTCCATGCATGTCCTTGGTCCAAACCCTAAGTGCTACAAATCGTCTAAAGCTACAAACCCACTGGTAACACCATATGACGGGATAAAAAGGAAAGTCAGAAGAGTAAATCTTCTTACATTACTTCTGAAGGACGGAGTTATGCCCACGATCCGTCCCAAACCTTCTCCCGCGTTGGATCTCCTTCTTCTAATCTCCCAAATCCTTCAAAGCCTCGAGACCAAAGAGTATCTGCCGAAACCAGACGCCTCTACTCTAGAAAACTCCCAAAAACACGAACCCTAGGGCTGGGTCCCTTTATATAGGCGTTTAAATCCGAATTAGGGGTTTTCACTTGAGAGGCGCACTGCGTTGCGGGTTCTTTAGATCCGCGCCGCGTGTACAAATCCTACGCGATTCTAGATTCTTCCTAAAGTCGCACCGCGGATTCATCCGGGCCGCGACTCGGCGAAACGGGTCTTACAATTCTCCCCCACTTAAGTGGATTTCGTCCCCGAAATCCCCGCTTGTAAACAATTCTGGGTAATGCCTCCGCATTTCTTCCTCCGGTTCCCAAGTCCATTCGGACCCTTTATGATGTTGCCACTGCACATTAACTAATCCTATTGTTTTATTTCGTAAAGTCTTTATTTTCCTTTCAATGATGGCAACTGGTCGCTCCACATAATTTAGGCGTTCGTCTAATTGAATATCCTCCAAGGGCACTATTGTAGATTCCTCGGTAATGCACTTTCTGAGTTGTGAAACGTGGAACGTGTCGTGAATCTCACTAAGCTTCTCGGGCAGCTCCAACTGGTAAGCTACCTTACCTACACGGGCGATGATTCGGTAAGGTCCAATGTACCTAGGACCAAAGTTTTCCTCGTTTCCTAAAACGAATGACTCCCTTCCAAGGTGAAACCTTAAGAAGAACATAATCCCCAACTTGAAACTCGAGATCGGACCGCCGCCGATCCGCATAACTTTTCTGTCTACTTTGAGCCGTTAACAACCTTTCTCGAACCTTCTAAATTAACTCAGTTGTCTTGATTACTACCTCAGTACTACCCATTACCTGCTGGCCCACCTCGCCCCAGCAAATAGGTGTCCGACATTTCCTTCCATACAACATTTCAAAGGGAGCCCTGCCAATGCTCGTGTGATAACTGTTATTATAGGAAAACTCAGCTAGGGGGAGATGGGAATCCCAACTCCCGCCAAAATCGATAACGCATGCCCTAAGCATATCTTCCAATGTTTGAATTGTCCTTTCGCTCTGCCCATCCGTTTGAGGATGATATGCTATGCTGAAATGAAGGCGATTGCCTAATTCCTCATGAAACTTCTTCCAAAATCTAGACGTAAATCGGACATCCCGGTCAGATATCACCGAGACCGGTATACCATGCCGAGAGATAATCTCGTCTACGTAGACCTTAGCCAATTCCTTTGCAGAGAAAGTCTCTTGGATGGGGAGGAAATGAGCACTTTTAGTCAACCTATCCACGATAACCCAAATAGTGTCCTTATGTCGAGGGGTTCTTGGCAACTTCGTGATGAAATCCATTGTGATATGCTCCCATTTCCATTCTGGGATCTCGAGAGGCTGCAATCTACCATGAGGCCGTTGGTGCTCGGCCTTGACCCTACGACAGGTCATGCATCTTTCGAAAAACCAAGCTACTTCCCTCTTCATGCCTGGCCACCAATAACATTCACGCAGATCCCTATACATTTTAGTTGCTCCAGGGTGGATAGAGAACTTGGATTTATGTGCCTCCACTAATAGGGTTTGACGAACCCCGCCCAGCTTCGGTACCCAAATTCTCTCACCTTTTTGATTTTCGCTCTTGCTTGCTTCCACCTGAGCCTTCCTTATCAGCTCAAGCAGCGGTGTCACAATTATCATCCTTAGACAAACGCCCCGAAGGGGTGTACCTGAAGTCTTACGGCTTAACACATCCGCTACCACATTGGCCTTTCCAGGGTGATAGTGTATCTCACAATCATAGTCTTTCAATACATCCAACCATCTCCTCTGTCTTATATTGTGATTGGCGTGATCCATTAAATACTTCAAACTCTTGTGGTCGGTATAGATGGTACACTTCACTCCGTACAAATAGTGTCTCCAAATCTTGAGGGCGAAAACCACCGCTCCCAATTCCAAATCATGAGTAGGATAGTTAGCCTCATGGGGCTTCAACTGTCGCGAGGCGTAAGCAATCACCCTGCCTTGTTGCATCAAGACTACCCCCAATCCCGAGATAGATGCATCACAATAAACTACCATGTCTTCCATGCATTCAGGCAAAGTGAAAACTGGAGCTTCAGACAATTTCCGCCGCAAGGTCTCAAAAGCCTGCTGCTGCTCCTCACCCCACCGAAAAGCAGTGTTTTTCTTAGTTAGCCGAGTCAAAGGTACTGCCACCTTTGAAAAGTCTTGGATGAAACGACGATAATAACCACCCAGACCCAAGAAACTTCTAATCTCCGAGGGAGTCTTCGGAACCTCCCACCGCATCACGGCCTCTACCTTAGCCGGGTCTACCATGATTCCTTGCTCGTTGACGATGTGACCAAAAACTGGACCTCCCGCAGCCAAAAGTCACACTTGGATAATTTTGCATAAAGCTTCTCCTTCCTTAAGGTCTCCAATACTTCCCTTAAATGTTGTTCGTGTTGCTCCCTGCTCCGAGAGTAAACTAAGATATCGTCAATGAAAACTATAACCGACTGATCCAACATCGGTCGACACACCCGATTCATTAAGTCCATAAAACCTGCAGGGGCATTTGTCAGTCCAAACGGAATCACTACAAACTCGAAGTGGCCGTACCTCGTCCGAAAAGCCATTTTCGGGATGTCTTCCTCCCGTACTCGCATTTGATGGTATCCAGACCGCAAATCAATTTTTGAAAACCACGAGGCGCCCTGCAGTTGATCGAATAAGTCGTCGATGCTAGGTAATGGATATCGATTCTTCACCGTAAGCTTGTTCGGCTCACGATAATCTATGCACATCCTATTGGAACCATCCTTCTTCTTAACAAATAAAATAGGCGCTCCCCACGGTGAGCAACTGGTCGAATAACCTTGTCCAATAGTTCCCTAAGTTGAATAGACAATTCTAGCATTTCTGGAGGCGCAAGACGATACGATGCCTTAGCTATTGGAGCCGCACCGGGAGTTAAGTCGATCTTAAATTCCACCTGTCTCTCTGGCGGTACGCCAGGCAGGTCCTCGGGAAAAACATCAGGAAAATCCCGAACCACCAGTATATCACCTGCTTTCTGCTGTGGCTTCTTTTCTCGCGCGTCTAAAACATAAGCCACAAATCCTGAACATCCATGTTGAAAATGTCTTCGTGCCCTAACAGCTGAATAGAAAACTGCACCTCGATTCTTTCTCTCGCCCTGCACCACCAGCTCTCCCCCACTTGGGGTTTGAATCCACACTCGTTTGTTCTTACAATCAATCCATGATTCATGCTGACCCAACCAATCCATACCGATGATGACTCGGGAGTCACTCAACGGTATAGGGATGAGATCGATCGGAAACTTTATTCCTTGAATCACTACTTCACATCCCTGATAAACACTAGTCGCTTGCACGGTTTTATCATCCATAATTTCT
This sequence comes from Cichorium intybus, assembly GCA_023525715.1. Lineage (NCBI taxonomy): Eukaryota > Viridiplantae > Streptophyta > Magnoliopsida > Asterales > Asteraceae > Cichorium > Cichorium intybus. The sequence goes on from CM042014.1 coordinate 97,702,106, forward strand.
ACTTCTAACGGCCGATGAAGAGTTCCTAAAGCAATACTAAAACCCTTTTCCAACACGGCAGACACAAAAGAATGACTGGCACCCGAATCAAACAGTACAAAGGTAGGCGTAGAGTTGACTAAGAAAGTTCCTAATCAAAACATGATAGACACATTAAGTACACACACCACAAACACGAGGCAAGTAAAGAAAGAGTACCCGTGACGACGTCGGGCGCATCCTGTGCCTCCTCAGCGGTCATGACGAATGCTCGACCCTTGGTCTTAGGGGCTTCCCCTTTCCCCTACCTACCATCGGTAATCCGGAGTGTAGTGGGTGCCAGATTCTGAACCACTCCCTGAGTCAGACGGGGACACTGGGCCTTGAAGTGGCCTACCTGATTACAATTAAAACAAATCTTGACCTCTTGCTGACAATCTTTAGCATAGTGGGCCTCCTTTCCACACTTATGGTATATTAACACCCAGCAACGCCCCTCATGATTCCTTCCACATTTACGACACTTACCATGGCTCTTTTGCCCTTGCTTTCCCTGATGTACCCCTCGAAATTTCTTTGACGCCTGCTGAGTCTGAGTTGGCGCCGGACGCTTCTGCCTTTGTTGGGTTTCCAATTCCAACTCTCGGACCCGAGCGGCCGCTATCATATTAGTAAGAGTTTAGTGCCTAGCAGCAGACACAAATTCCCAAATGTCTGTGCCAAGCATCGCCAGGTATCGTGTCATCCTCATGCACTCGGTTGCCGCAAACTCTGGACAGAAGAGTGCTCGCTCATTAAACTTTTTGGTGATCTCCGTCACCGTCTCAGTAGTCTGGTTCAGATTCAGGTATTCCTGTGCCAAGCGTTACATTTCCACTTGTGGAACATACTCCAGTTTGAACTGTTCCTTGAATTGTGGCCACGTGATAGCATCCAACTGATCAGGGGTGAGATCTTTCGTTCGTATTTCCCACCAATCTTTCAGAACCCTCTCTGAGGAGATTCGCTGCAAACGTTACCTTGGAGTTCTCAGGACAGGAACATGTGCGGAAAAAACCCTCCACCGCAGAAATCCACCGCATGCTAACAATCGGATCCCTGCCTCCATCGAACATCGGAGGTGAACAACCGAAAAGTCCTTATAGTTTGCATCCCTGGCCCTTGACGTGCCCTGAGTAGGCAGTCGCTCCTCGAGCATTGCCCATAGCTCAGCTTTAATAGAACCAAAGAACTGAGGTATCGCAGCCAACACTTCTCGTGAGACCTCCTCCGCTATCAGGTTGCGGAGATTTTCATCAGTCGGTCCTCCCCCACTCGAGGTACCCGCATCTGGTCCACCATTACTTCGAGTGATTGCCATTCTGAAATGTGCAATAATTTAATATCAATACCCAGGTCACACCTATCTACCCAACTACTTGACTTTATAGGACTTTGGTTGACTACTCTTGACTCAAGCGTGAATCATGTGCTTTTGGTAATACTGGCCTGGTACTACCTTCCACACCTATTCGCCATTGTTCCAAGTTCGTCAATCATCCTCCTAAAATGTCACACGCACTAAACCATTTCCTATGACTCATGTGGTCATGCACTGTGGTGCCTAATCTTTTGATCTAACTCTCCATCTCACACGTGCCTAATAGAACTATTGCTAATGTCGTCGTGTCGCCTCACGGACGCACAGCCGTACACAATCAGGAATAAGATAGACGTTTGAATAACTGATCTACCCTAAAGTCACAACCAAACAAGGAACAGCCAGTAAGGCCAGACCAAGAATTCTTAGGCTATCTTACCCTAATTGTATATAACCTACCAGCATTCACTAAGCAACCTAACAACAGTAGCATAAAACTCTAAAGCAGCACATAAGGCACAAAACAGTCTACAGAGTATATTATCCAGGCTATTTTACATCCTAGAACAATACATTTTATCACATAACACAAACTTGGCATGGGTAATTGGGAATAACAAAGCTTACTTGAGCTCGGCTGACGGTTCACATCGCATCTTCTTTTACTTTAATTTAACCTTCCAAAAACATCTTCTTAACAAAATCGCTCAGTCATAAGTTTGAGTTCGGATTCCCAATACAGTTCATCCAAATCCCTCAAACCAAGGCTCTGATACCATTTTGTAACGCCCCAAATTTCAAAATTTCTAAAATTCATTTATTATCAAGGTTCCAATAAAATATTTATTCCAAGAAGTAAAAATGTTCAACATATTACTTAAACCAACAGCGGAAACATTTGAAAATACTAATATAGTTCATTAAAATAGATCTCTTGTGTGCGATGCGCCGCCGTCACGCCTTGCCCTTCCCTTTGTCATTTGAACTACCTGAAATGTTATAAAATCAACGGGTAAGCTTAAAGCTTAGTGAGTCCACAAATTACCATACATGCCCACACATTAAACAACCCGTCCTCGAGAACGACCCGACCCTACCCGCCATACAACAGCTGCGGGCGTCCATCATACAACAGCTATGGACATGGGAAGGTTCTACCCATCATACAACAACTATGGGTTCTCGGTTATGGCCCAGCCCATCATACAACAGCTATAGGACAAGGCATTAGTCCAACTCGCCATACAAAAACTACAAGGGGCACGCATCAGTACTGAGCCCAACAATAAATAACCACAGATATAGAGCAAATCATATAACTGTAACTAACACACAAGATTCCTAACATGCAACATCATATAGCAAGGTGAGGATACTCACCTGATTCGAAACCGCACAGATATACTTTAATATCTCCATTAGCTCGTTCACACACCTATATCCCACATATACAACTTGTCAAGCACTGACTAAACTTCTATAGAATTGCCTAAAGGTCAGACCCAACGTTTACCACCAAACCAGGGTCAAAACCAAACCTTAGGGTCAAACAGTCGCTCGCCGCGGCGTGGCTTCTCTCCCTATGCGCCGCGGCTACCATTGCACAATTACGGGGGGTTCAGCCGAGTCCGCGCCGCTGACATAGCCAGTCCGCGTCGCGGCTCGTAACATTCCAAAATGTTATTAGCGCTTAACAGTACATCAATCAGCTAGGGTTCCTTTCTACACCCTTCCTGGGATCAGAAACTACCCTAAGGTCACTTTCTTACGGACATGCAAGTCCATGCATGTCCTTGGTCCAAACCCTAAGTGCTACAAATCGTCTAAAGCTACAAACCCACTGGTAACACCATATGACGGGATAAAAAGGAAAGTCAGAAGAGTAAATCTTCTTACCTTACTTCTGAAGGACGGAATGATGCCCACGATCCGTCCCAACCCTTCTCCCGCGTTGGATCTCCTTCTTCTAATCTCCTAAATCCTTCAAAGCCTTGAGACCAAAGAGTATCTGCCGAAACCAGAGGCCTCTACTCTAGAAAACTCCCAAAAAAACAAACCCTAGGGCTGGGTCCCTTTATATAGGCGTTTAAATCCGAATTAAGGTTTTTTACTTTACAGGCGCACCGCGTCGCGGGTTCTTTAGAACCGCGCCGTGCGTACAAATCCTACGCGATTCTAGATTCTTCCTAATGTCACGCCACGGATTCATCCGGGCCGCGACTCGGCGGAACTGGTCTTACAGATAGTGTCGAAATGTCTGGGACATGTGGCACGCATCAACGGTCTTAATATGAGGCTGAGATACGTTAGATAAACAGCAGAAGCAAAAGGTTTAATCTCAGCATCAGTGGACCAATACCCCTGACTTAAGGACCAGTCAGTGCTTCACACACTAAAGACAATGCTTTAGTATGTGGAAGGGTGAGTCGCTTTGGCTTAGCGTGCATGCAACAGCAGCTTCTAGGGACAAGTTCTGGTATATTATCAGAGTGATGCTTGCGAAGGAACCCTTTGTCTTTAACAGGACCAGACAATATAACATCAGCTGATACTTGTGATCAGCTGATAAGGCGGGTTGGTGCTTAGTGTCTCAGTAGGACACAAGACTTGGCATACGACAGCATGCTTCCAGGGACAAGGACTCGTTGAACAATAAATAACAAACACTCATGCCCTGAAAATAATTTTATCAGTGTGACTGGTGACGATGCCTAGTAATATCAAGTATTTTAGTCGTCGTTGAGCCTTGTTTTGAGTAAAATATATGTCTAAATCACGATATTACTCACGTTTTGTGCAAAAGTGCTTGGAAATGTTTTTAGTATAAATGCACGGGTTTTAATGCAAATTTGGAGAAGTTATGGAGCAAAATCGGACAAGGAAGTGGTGCAGGAAAAGTTAGCGACGCTAACATTGGTCATAGGTGAAATCGTCGCTGTTAAGTTTCGAATGCATGCGTGGAATATTCCAGAAGCTACATTAGCACCGCTAACATTAAAGTTAGCGACGATAATCTCCCGAAAAGATAAAATCATTGTTTTTGAATTTCAAATTCCGAGATAACGGGACCTGGAGGAGGCGCGCGTTGCGGGAAGAGCTTGGCCGCGGCGCGGGAACCCGGATTTAGCACCACTATAAATACCGGAGTCCCTTCCGATTTTTGAAGTATCCCAGGACGTCATGGAGGGATCCAGAAGGCCAATTTCGTGATTTTTCTCAGTTATATCGATAGTTTGGTTAGATATTTGGTTTTTCTCTTGTTTTATCAACTCGGTATCGAGGTATTCCACAATTGGAATTTTCGTAGATTATTCGATGTTTGTTTGGATTCGTAGTTTCTGATTCAGTAGTTAAATAGCTAGTAGTAGATATGGATTTAATTGTTTTAATGTTGGTTTGATTTGGATTTATAAAAGTAATCATTCGGTTACCGTTTCGTTATTTATCGTTTTCTCGATCTACAATCAGATCTGAGTTGATTTTGGATTTTGTTTGAGTTTTTTTGTGTTTCCCACGTGTTATTGATTCGCCGTCTATAGAGTGATACTATAAGTCGGTTTTGTCGACACAGAGCGCCAACCACTGACTCCACCGTTCGACCCTTACTTCCACTAGCTAGTTAGCTGTAAGACATTTATCTAGTATTTTTGACCGCATCGACGACTGTGACGATGTTAACTGGTCAATCTCGCATCAGTGAATAGACAATGCTGGAAGACTGATGGGAGTGAGTGGCTCTTTAACATCTCAAGGCTGGTCTTGCCACTGAGTTTCAGACTAGATAGGAATCTCCGTCAAATCAAAGGATTTCAGACGTGATCACCTTGAGAATACCAAAAGGTGATACGTCAAATTGGTTACTTTTCCTGGGAGAATCGTATCGACACCAAATCGGGAAGTTTCGAGATTGTTGTTGTGGGTGCTATAAAAGGAAGCAGATTGTTAGTTGTACACACACAAAAGAAATTTGAAAGATATTACATATATAAGAGAGAAAAGAGAGAATGTGGATAAAGCCGTTTAGCCGATGGGAGAAGGTTGAGGTGAAGATGATGGAGGGAGATTTTCGAGGAGGATGGTATGGCGGGGTGATTATCAGGGTTTAGCTAGAGAGATTTGTTGTGAAGATGATATCGCTCAATGATGAAGCAACCGGTCATCTATTGATAGTGGACATCCCATGGGGGATTCTTAAACATATTCCACCGAAGGTGATCGTGGATTTTGCACAGTACGACATGGTGGAGGTGTGGTATTATTATAAACGTTAAATCTGTAATCACAATTATAAATGAAAAAGTTTTAATGTTTTAAATGAAACAAACGAAACAAACAAAATGAAAAACACAAAAGAAACTTATAGAGAAATCATTCTCAATTCTCCAATGAAGAACAACATCTTCTGCTCGTCCAGTGGCTTAGTGAAAATATCAGCTAATTGTTGTTCAGTAGGAATATACATAAACTCGATCTTCTCTTTTTGATTGATGTCTCGAATGAAATGATGCCTTATGTCGATGTGCTTTGTCTTTGAGTGCTGAACCGAATTCTAAGAAATGAGAATAGCACTGGTCTTGTCAGAGAAGATGGGTGTCTTGGTGAAGAAGAACCCATAGTCCATCAATTAATTTTGAATCCACGGGACTTGGGTGTAGCATCTACCAGCGCAACATATTTAGCTTCAGCTGTTGAGCAAGCCACTAATGTCTGCTTCTTGCTGGACGAACTGATAAGGAAATTTCCCAAAAGCTGACATGTGCCTGAAGTGCTCTTGTGATCTAAAGAACAACCTACAAATTCAGAGTCAGTGAAACCAACTAAGTCGAAGTTAGACTCCCAGGGTACCAAAGACCAAGAAAAGGAGTATGCTTGAGATAGCGAAAAATTCTCTTCACATCATTAGATGATACTCCTTTGGACTGGCTTGGAAGTGAGCACACATGCTGGTAGCAAAAACAATATCAGGGCGACTGGCAGTGAGATAGAGTAAGTATCCAATCATGCCGCTATAGAGAGGCGCATTCACATCAGCACCAGAGGGATCAGCTGATAGAAGAGCAAAAGAGCTCATAGGGTCTTGGCAGGCTTGCAATAAGCGAATGGGAACTTCTTCAGCATATACTGAATGTACTTGTTTTGACCGATGAAGATCCCCTGAGACGATTGTTTAACTTGAAGTCCCAAGAAGAAGGACAGCTCACCCATCATGCTTATTTTGGAATTTTGAGGACATTACAGCTGCAAACTCTTCACTCAGCTGATCATAAGTCGACCCCAAAGATGATATCATCTACATAGACTTGAGCAAGAATAATATCATCTCCTGACTTCTTGATGAACAAGGTGTTGTCAATAGCACCTCTATGATACCCTTTTTCCACGAGATAAGCAGTGAGAGTGTCATACCATGCCTTGGGTGCTTGCTTCAGTCCATATACTGCATTGTCTAATCGAAGCACATGATCAGAGAAATCTTCATTAACGAAGCCTGGGGCTGTTTGAAATACACTTCTTGCGAAAGATCCCCATGGATAAAGGCAGTCTTTATCCATCTGGTATACCTTGAACTTCATGAATGAGGCATAAGCAAGAAAGAGCCTGATGGCTTCAAGTCGGGCAACATGGGTAAATTTCTCGTCATAATCAAGCCCTTCCAGCTGAGTAAAACTATGAGCAACCAGTCAAGCCTTGTTTCAGATCACAATTCCATTTTCATCCATTTTTTTCGAAATACCCATCGAGTACCAGCAATAGTCTTACCCTGAGGACGAGAAACCAGCATCCACACTTTATGTCTCTGAAATTCATGCAGCTTATCCTGCATCACTTTGATCCAGTCAGCATCTCTTAAGGCATCATCCATTTTCTTAGGTTCCATTAGTGAAACAAAGTTCACATATAGAAAGAAGTTGCTGGAAACTTTTCTTCATGTACGAACCCCTGATGACACATACCTAATGACTTGAGAGATAAGATGGTCTTTAACATTTGTGAGAGGTTGATAGCAAGGTTCAGCTTCTGCATCATTACTCAATACAACTACTTCTGGATCAGACTCAGGGATTAAGGGATTCTCAAACTGAGGAGAATCATCAGTGGATGTGAGATTATCAGGGAGAAGAGCATTATCGGGCTGAGAAGGGACAAGTGGAATTGCAAGAGGATCGAGTGATGATGAAGAAATGGGAGTAAGTAGGTCTTCTAGGATAGAGGACTTGTAAACTTCATGATGCTAGGGAAAGGTGAACTCATCAAAGTGAACATGAACTGATTCAATCACCTTCCTTTTGGTCACATTGAAGATCCTGAAAGCCTTTGAGACGGATGAGTATCCCAGAAAAATGCCATCATCTGATTTGGCTTCAAACTTAGACTGCTACTCCCCCTGTTTCAAGAAAAAACAAGCACACCCAAAAGCATGAAAGTATGAGATATCAAGTTTACGATCTTTTAGGATCTCATATGCAGTCTTCCCATGTTTTTTGACAATGATCGAGCGATTTTGAGTGTAGCAGGCAGTGTTCACAGCTTCAACCCAGAATGTGAAGAGAAGACCAGCATCAACCACCATGGTTCTTCCAGCCTCAATTAGTGTACGGTTTCTTCTTTCAGCTACACCATTTTTCTCAAGAGTTCGAATAGCTGAGAAGTTTTGAAGAATGCCTATTTCTTCACAGAATGAGTCTAAAGTCTGATTTTGAAATTCAGCTCCATGATCACTTTCAGGTGCTTCAGCTTAAGATCATATAGAACTTCCGATTGCTTGATGAGAGAAATGATCTCAGGTGCAGCATCACTCTTGTTTCTCAGGAACATGACCCATGTATAGTGTGTGAACTCATCAACAATGACCAGAGAGTATTTCTTTCCAGTGAGAGAAGCAATAGGAACAGGTCCAAAGAGGTTCATATAAATCAAACTGAAGGGAGAGATAATGGAAGAACTTTGTTTAGATTTGAAGGAGGCTTTGACCTGTTTACCTTTTTCACATGCAGAGCAGACTTCGTGTTTAACAAAGTTCATTTTGGGAAGTCTATGAGCAAGCTGATGATTTGAGATCTTAGAGATGTTCTTGAAGTTGAGATGAGACAAACGTTTGTGCCACAGCCAGTTGACATGAGACTGAGCACGAGAGAAGAAGCATCTCTTTAGTGATTGATCAGCTGAGAACATATCCAAGATATATATGTTATCACATATTTTGGCAGTGAGACACTTTTTTGGAAGTATCAATAATATTCCATTCGTTTTTGTTGAACGAGACTTCATAATCAATATCACAGAGTTGGCTGATAGAGATGAGATTGTGCTTCAACCCCTTTACATAAGAAACATTAGAAAAATGTATAGAAACGAATGGTGTCATACGCTTTTGTGTGACCTTTGCTATTGTCACCTATGTAACTACTGAGCCATCCTTCTTGACAAAATCATCCAGTAGAGACTTGTATCCAGTTATATGACGGAGCATCCACTATAAAGATACCATATATTTTCATGACCCTGCAGTTACTAACACACTGATGAGAAACTTAGTGAACCCATTTAGAAATGGATTTAAGACATGAAAGAATATCATAACACTCAGTGGGAAGAAAATTTAGAGAATTTTCTTTCTTGATCCGTTTGCTACAACGAGAAGTAGTATTTTTTTTCAGTTAGTCCTTTATTTAAAACTGCATTGATCAACCTGATGAGATGAATCACCACATCTATAGCATGTCCTGATGGGTTTTGATTTTTTATGTTTTGAAAACTTGAATTTATTGCATACTTTGGAAAACTTGAATTCCTTCCTCCAAACATCAGGATCAGCATCAGAGGTGGTGCTTATGGGGCCTTCACTAGAAATATTAGTGACAATGTGAAACTCACCATTTGAAATAGGAAATGTTATAAGATTTTCAACACTGACACTGATATTTTATTGTTCAGGCCCTTTTATAGTCAGATTAATGGCACTAATTTTTGTGTTGACGTCAATGTCACCCTGTTCACTAACAATGCATTGTCTGTGAATGAGATCATTTTTCTTTTGAAACCCAGGAGCAACGAATTTATTGTTGAACTCATGGACTAGTTCTTCTTTAGAGGGGAAAGCTGGTTTAGTTTCAATTTCTTTAAAAATGTTAACTGCTGATTCAAAATCTCCACCAAGACTCTTGGTGGCTTGAAAAGAGATTTGATCTTTTATAAGTTTGGAAACTCTTTGATGAGATTGAGTCCAGTTTTTAATGATCAGCTGAATTCGTTTGGATTTGTTTTCGGCAAGTTGTTTTTCATTGAACATAAGTTTATTCGACAGGGTGAGATCGCGACACTCAAGTTTCAGTTTTGAGATCATCAGATCTTTTTGTTTAAGATCATTTAGAAAACATTTGTTTTCTTGATTCAGTTGATGTTTTTTACAATTAGAGTTTTAAATACCAAGACACAAATACTCAAAACGTTTTCAACTTTTCATTATCAGAATAAGTAACAAAGTTTTTGACCTGATACACTGAAGATGAGTTCCAGTCATTATCTAAACTTTCTTGTGCAGCACAAGACATATCAGCATCAAAAGTGCTGGTGCTGGTGTTGGACTCTTCAGTGGTGTCTTCAGTGACGGCCATTAGGCACACATTCTGATTTTCATCATCAAATGAAGCAGCCACTTCCTTCCACTTCTCATTTTCTTCTTCAGCAATCAAAACTTTAGAACCCAAGTTTTGCCTTTTTAGGGACACCACCAGACCCTTGTATTTGACCTCATATGATTCATATTTGGAGTCATCCTACTTCTGTTTTCAGTATTTGGCAAAGTGCTCAGTGCTTCCACAGTTGAAGCACTTCCTATCATTCTTCTTACAACACTTGAAAACTTGGGGTTGTCGCTGACAGACTTCCGAAAGTTAGAGAAGTTGGGCTTGGACACACTGGAGTTTCTCTGAATGCCACTTTTAATGTTGTCCTTGTATTGATTGAATTGCTTTACAACCAGTGCCGCTTGAGAAGCAAGGTCATCTGGATGCTTGTATTCATCATCATCAACATCTGATTCTTCTGTGGCATCATCAGTGTTAACGATGTCTTTGCTCTTGGAGAGAAGGGATGGTGATCTTTTACACTGACTGACTTTCATAATCTCTTTCCGCTGAGCCTTTATTTCTTCATAGCTTCTCATATTCCCAAAAAGGCTCTATAAATCCATGGTATGGATTTTCTCACTGTTTTTTAGAACATCAACGTGATGCTCACATTTTTCATCCAGGGAATCAAGGAACTTGAGAACCAGCACAGAGTTAAGTTTGAGGATATTTAACCTCCTCATATCATTCACCAGACAATTGAATCGGTTAAAGGTTTGGGTGATGGTCTCGTTTTTGTATGTAAAGAAGTGCTTGTATTTGCGATTGAGCGAGTTGTTCTGAGCAGCTCTCACTTTAGCAGTGCCTTCAAAGGCAACTGTAAGCGTACTCAGCATCTCCTTTGCCGAGACACAGTTTTAAATAAGATGACAGATTTCATAAGGAAGGGAGTTACAAAATAGCTGCTTTGGCCAGAATGTCAAGATGATAGATTTCATGAACATGTGTCATCTTCTTCTCGTCAGGGATATTGTCTTTGGTGACGATGTAAGTGGGAACATATGGACCATTCTTGAGAACTTCAGGCATGTGGTAGTCCTTGGTCTCAGGAACCATGAGAGCTTTGATCTTCCACATGGCAAAATTGTTGGAGTTGAAAGGAGGGATATTGTTTCCAAAGGTGGATGAGAAAGAGGAAGACATTCTTAGGTGACGAAGGAACCTGCTCTGATACTGACTCGCCTAGGTCGTCGTGCGGTCAAAAATAAGAAAATACCTAACACACACTAGTATAGCGGTAGTCAGGGTCGATCCACAGGAGTTACATGGTCGAGACAGGTGACAGATTACCAACTGTAGTGTCACTCTACAGTCAGAGAATCTAGTTCCTAACTTTTGCAAAACAATCCCAAAGATCATAAACTAAAACAAGTCCAAACAAGCATTCACTAAACTAAAGTCCAAACCAATAACTAACCCTAATTGGTAAGTGAAATCAGAAATGAAATTCAGAACAATCAAGATTAAATCAACATCCAATCACAATCAAACATCCAAGAATTCATTCCAAAGCATAAAATACCGAAAAGAAGCAATTACTAATAACCAAATGATTCATTAACCAAAAACTCAGATCCCAATGATTCAAAACAGTAAACAAACATCCAAAAACAGAAACTAAGACTTAGTATCAATGGTTGTCACTCCCAATGACACTAGCAAAATGTTACTAACTATGAAACTAATTGAAAATTAAAGAGAAAAACATAAAATACCAATTTATGGCTGCTGAAAGTTGAATCTCGGAGTCAAAGGGGCCTTGGGAGTCGTTCCTATGCCAGGTCTTTGCTGCATTTTTTGGCCTAAAACCCTCTATTTATAATTGCAAAATTTAAGCGACCGCGCCGCGCGCAGATGAATTCCGCAGCGCGCGTATGGGTTTATCCCAGTTTTTTCGGCATTTGAATTTTCTCCATCGCCTCATCACCGAGTCGCGCCTTTTTGAATCCCGCGGCGCACATGCGTATTCGACTAATATTGCCTTGATCTTCAAACTTCTTCCAAATTGTACGCTTTTGGTCCCTGTTTATACCATTTCTTTCCAAACAAGTGTTGGCATGAAAAGTGAGAATATCACGATATATATGATATAAATTCACTAAGAATAGGGCTCAACAACGACTAAAATATTTGATATTACTAGGCATTGTCAAACACCCCACACTTGTGCCTTGCTTGTCCCCAAGCAAAAGAGTTTTTAACAGATTTTAACTAAGACTCAAACAATTTTTGAATGTGTTTAATTTCAAAGCTTATTGCCTTATGAGTTAGAGTGAAATAGTTCGTGAAAACATAATCGTAATGTTCTTTGGAATTCATGGCTTTCTAAAGAACCCTTGATTACAAATTTTCTGTATGCATAAAGCAAACTTACTCATTCAGATTCTAAAGGCCATTAAAGAATTGTCCATGACTTTCGATGTTGTCCTTGTAACGAGCTTTCAGAAATACCATCCCAGACCAGATGATCTTAGGTGGTAAGGTGCGTAAGGTCCACCTATTTGAGACCTACCGGCTCGAACAACAAAGGCCACAGATTGACAATTCCTTCCTAAATTCCAAACATAAAACATTCCAATATTCTAAACTCATGAAAGTCAACTTATTTGACTAAACTAATAGCATGATCACAACTAAATGGTATCTCTTGAAAAATACCAATGCTATCATTCACAAACTATTCGTTTCAAAATTACAATCTATTAAAATTTTTGAAAAAATTGCTAAAATTTTTGAAAAAGTTGCTAAAAATTTTGAAAATTGGTCTTTTCCCGCAAAAAATTCAAAAAACACTCTTCGACCGTCCACACCCCACACTTCAAACCGTACAACGTCCCCGTTGTACAAAAATAATTCAAAACAAGGGAGAAAGAGTTACCCCTTTAGACGGTAGACTGCTTGATTGGTACTTGATGTCACAGGTACAAAATACGAACAAAAAGTCCTCGACTCAGAATTCTGGAGTTGTAGCGCAATAGTAAACACGCCGGTGGTCAAAGCAAGTGGTGGGGGCACGGTGACCCCACACTTGCTTGAAATAACTCTTCCATTTGGTATTACATGCATAACTCAACAGAAACATTAAATGCAAGCAAACAAAAAATAAAATATAAACAGACAAAAGATAAAAAGTGTCATAAGTACAGTACATATATCCAAAAGAAAATAACAAAAATACATCAATCATCATCGTTGTGGGTCCCAGAGGGACCTGCCCCATCATCTCCCCCAGAGGGGTGAGGTGGAATGTCATCGATCTGCATCCGGAGCATGATCATCCTCTGTGTCTCCGCCATCCACCGGTCGTGTGCCTTCCTCGCAGACATCCTCCGGCTCAATTCCTGGATAGCCGCCAGCACATCGGATAGCTGCGGCTGTGGCTCTGGCTCTGGCTCTGCTGGTGCTGCCGGTCTCCGGCATCTCCCAATGATTTCCCACGAGTACTTGGAGGTAGCTTTGAACCTCCAAGCTCGATCATTCCTTCTATATCTCTTCAAAATTACCGGTTTGATGTGGAGCGTCCCTAAAGCTGCTCCCAGTAGTTATTTTGCGCCTCGTTTTTTGCTCTCATATTGTGTGTTATCTTCAGTTTGCAATTTTGGCTTGCAGTACCAATAAAAATTTTCCAATCGAATGGGATCAGAAGGCAACATATCGGGTTGCTTCCATATGTCCTCATCGATGGTATTGATCACATCTAATTTTCCATTCATGAATGGATCATGAGTGGCGATAAAATCATGTTTCTTATTGTTTTCAAAAACCAACTCGTCAGCATCATCTTCTTGATCATCGTCCAACAGGTGGATCGGGACCAAGAGTGAGCGACTTGTTTGATCTGATGGTGGTACAAAGTCACCCATCATCAGATCCTTACTTTCAAATTTCTCAAAATTTTCAAAAATTACAAGGTCGGGGGTAATATTGTCATCTACACCCCCTTCCCCAAAAACATTGACAATTTCAAAAATTTCAGGAATCGTTGGGCTGGGATTTGTACTGTCAATTACAGCCCCCTCCACAACATCCTCATCAACCAAATTTTCTGGTGATGGTATAGATTCACACATCACCAGATCAACATTACTACTACTTTCAAAAACATCAAAAACATCAAAGGTTGCTGAATCAGAGGTAGCATTGCCACCTGCAACCTCTTCCTCAACAACCGTTTCGACCATCTCAATGGTCTCTTGACTTTCCCCAAGTGTATGCCCTTCCATCACATATTCAGGTGATGCAGGTTCACACACAGTATTACTGGTATAAAATCACTCGCCTTAGGTTCTGGCGAGGGTGGTGAACATTTACAACTTTCCTCTAACTGATCTAAAGAAGCTTGCAATCTTACAAGAGCATCAGCCTGGTCCTTCTGCAATTGGTGGGTGTTATACATGAGTACCCAAAGTCGGGCCCAAATTGTTTTCAGGCTGAGATGACTCCTCGGTCCGCCATCCATTGTCATCGAATGATCTATTATAGCAATCATCCTCGTAATAGGTGTCGGCCAGATTTTCATAATACTCATAATATTGATCCAGGTACATGTAATCGCCCATTATGAAGACATACACACACCAAAAACCAAAAAACTAAAATCAAACATCAAAAATCAGAAACTAAGTCCTACAGATTACCTATTCTCAAGCTCACAACTCCTCGGCAACGGCGCCAAATTTGACTCGCCTAGGTTGTCGTGCGGTCAAAAATAAGAAAATACCTAACACACACTAGTATAGCGGTAGTCAGGGTCGATCCACAGGAGTTACGCGATCGAGACAGGTGACAGATTACCAACTGTAGTGTCACTCTACAGTTAGAGGATCTAGTTCCTAACTTTTGCCAAACAATCCCAAAGATCATAAACTAAAACAAGTCCAAACAAGCATTCACTAAACTAAAGTCCGAACCAATAACTAATCCTAATTGGTCACTGAAATCAGAAATGAAATTCAGAATAATCAAGATTAAATCAACATCCAATCACAATCAAACATCCAAGAATTCATTCCAAAGCATAAAATACCGAAAAGAAGCAATTACTAATAACCAAATGATTCATTAACCAAAAACTCAGATCCTAATGATTCAAAACAGTAAACAAACATCCAAAAACAGAAACTAAGACTTAGTATCAATGGTTGTCACTCCCAATGACACTAGCAAAATGTTACTAACTATGAAACTAATTGAAAATTAAAGAGAAAAACATAAAATACCAATTTATGGCTGCTGAAAGTTGAATCTCGGAGTCAAAGGGGCCTTGGGAGTCGTTCCTATGCCAGGTCTTTGCTGCATTTTTCGGCCTAAAACCCTCTATTTATAGTTGCAAAATATAAGCGACCGCGCCGCGCACAGATGAATTCTGCGGCTCATGGGTTTATCCCCGTTTTTTCGGCATTTGAATGTTCTCCACCGCCTCATCACCGCGTCGCACCTTTGTGAATCCCGCGGCACGCGTGCGAATTCGACTGATATTGCCTTGATCTTTAAACTTCTTCCAAATTTTACGCTTTTGGTCCCTGTTTATACCATTTCTTTCCAAACAAGTGCTGGCACGAAAAGTGGAATACCACGATATATATGATATAAATTCACTAAGAATAGGGCTCAACAATGACTAAAATATTTGATATTACTAGGCGTTGTCAGATACTAGTTGTTAGAATGTATAAGGATCGAACACACAAGAACACGAAGTTTCACACAGAAAAATGATATTGATCTCACACAGAGATCTTGATTAATTCAATATCGGTCAAGTTAGAATAACCCTAGCCGCTACATTTATACTAGGGTTTTTCTACGTATATGGAGTATGTCTACAAATCAGGGATAACTCCCAACTATAACAAAGCTATCTAACGAAACAAGATAATTACAAAAATAAACAGATCACGCTGTAGCTGATAGTCTGATGCTGATACAGCCTAGGCAGCGTCTGCTCCTCTTTGACACTTATCAGATTCATGTGCTAATACTGATCTGCCCAACAACTTTGCTTTGCCCGAAGGATACGACTTTCCCATCTTCTCTGCTGATGACGTGTTCACCAGTGTGACCATCGAGCTATTGCCATCACTGTGAACATTTGTCCACATGAGATACTGATGAAGCTCCCTTCGGATACAACTCCTGGTTCGGACTTAGTTCTTCCTTTGTTACATGTCTTCGTCTGGTAAGTAGTCTGTCACCTTCTGACTTCGACTGTCAATCTTGGAAAACTTCTTCCTGTTCATGTTGCAGGCATACCAACACATTCGGATAAGGTTTGACCTTCCACAGTCCGAATGATTAGTAACCTCAAATCTCAGCACTGAACATGGCTCCGGATCCGGACAAGGCAATGCTACCTTAGTCCTGCTGATCTTCAAGCCTTTGGTTCAACCTACACTACAAGGAATGGGGTTTTTACCGGCGACAAATGTCGCCGCTAAAGATAATCAATGTCGCCGCTACTACCTTTACCGGCGACATGTCGCCGCTATTGCGTCGCCGCAAATAGTTCGTCGCTAATGCCAAAACGTCGCCGCTAATGCGTCGCCGGTAATAGTTGTCGCCGCAAATGACCCGCGTCGCCGGTAAAGACGTCGCTGCTAATGGTTGTCTCCGTATCCGGTGATGACGTGTCACCGGAGATGGCGTCGCCGCTAAAGAGGGAAACTGTCGCCGCTAATGGTAATTTTTTATTATTTTTTTAAATTATTATTATTTATTATTATTATTATTATTATTATTATTATATTTTTTAGAATTATGAATACTTTTAATATAAAATCAACATTGTAATAAATGAAGCAACATACGCGATAACAAATTCCAAACAAATACTAATATCTAAAACATAATCTTATTTACACAAATTAACATAGTCAAACAACAAAAATAAGAAACTACTCTAAGTCGTCATCTTGATCATCTTGATCGCCTTCATCACCTTGGGTATCCCCGGCACCCTTGCTCGTTCCACCACCGTACCCTGGCGTGTACGTACGTAAAAATTCTGCCAACGCATCTCTGTGTCTTGGATCCTCAAGCATCTGTGCAAGTGCATCCTTCAAAAAAATAAAAATGTATATTATTAGTTAAAAATAAATTAATTATTTAACAATGAAGTAGTTAACAATTAATATTTACCTTTGTAGGTGCTTCTTGGGAAGGTTGGCCTACATCAAAATGAGGCGGTATTGTCGGAGTCACGGGAGGTTTACGGCCAATCCCTTTGTAATGTCCACGGCGAGAACCCAACACCTTTTCAAATACCCCAACTTCCTTCGCGGGTTCCGGGGTGGGATCGTTTAATAACTCAAACTCACGTTCCAACTCAATCTGCATTTTACATAAATAAATAAAAACTTAGCATTTTACATATATTAAATATAATAATGATGTTGAACTAATTTTTTTGTATAAACACTTACATATTGTTGATAAGCCAGGTCACTGTCCCATGTCCCATCTTTGCGGGTGTGAGCCTTCATGAATTGTTCGATTTTCTTTCTACCCTGTTTAACGATAAAAAATTAGATTTGAAACAAAGCATTATCGATTTGAAACAAGCGGTAATATATATACAAAGCATTACCGATTTGAAACAAGCGTTGGTATATGTGCTTGTCCCCCCACGGTTGGTGTATTGTTGTTTTTGACGGGTTCCTTTGTTAGCATCAGATCGCCGTCGATATTCTGGTGTGCAAAAAAAGTCTATAGTTTTGTTCCAATTTTGAAGAAGCATACCCTCGGGGGGGTGAGCTCTAGCCCTGTCTATATCATTATATCCTCCTGCCTCATCAAACTTAACTTTTGCATCACTTTTCCGGTCCCTATACCGCTTCATCAGCACCGCATCAACACCACCCTTCAAATGCATACGCTCGCAATCATCCTCAATCGCATCAAAATCGAAGTTCCTCTACAAATTGAAAATAACTTAGTCAAGTAAAAATAAATAAATAAATAAATAAATAACATACAAAAATAAAGTTATATAAATAATTTACCTTGAGATGCTGTACTAATGCATCCTTCTCGGCTCTAGTAACAGTGTTCCAATCTTTTCGATCAAAGGACATGTTATTCCACATGTATATCCCCACCTCACGAACAAGGAGGTCATACGGTCTACCAACCGGGGTATACGTAGTCGCTCTATCAAACTCCAATGTAAATTTTTGCCCTGTCTTTTCGCGATGTCGTTGCAGTTCAAGGTTTTTAGCTTTACCTCTCGTTTTTCTTCTTGCCGGTACACCTGTAATATAAATTTAAAAATATTAGTCACGATTGTTATAATAAATGAATAAATACAATAAATTAAAAAATTATAATAACACTTACCGTCCATCTCATGTAGACCCGCGCCTCTCCAAGGCGGAAGTGGTGGATCCCCGGCCCCATCTCCACCATGGCCCATCACATCGGCCATGATAAAAAGTAGCATCATCCAAAACGATGTCATCTCCTAACACATAAATAAATTACAATTGTTTTAATGATCTTCTTCACCCTCGGATACTTCGGTGTCATAAGCAGACTCTGTATCATAATCAGTATCAGCATTATCAAACTCGCAATCAATCACTCTATTGACAGTAACCGTTGGCGGATCAACTTCAGTATCAGAGTCGTCACCGGTATCATAATTAGGAATGTTTTGAAAGTATTGACTCAAATCGATTACAATACCACAATTAGATGAAGAGGGGTTATGAACAACGTCGACATTTTCGGCTAAGACGATGTCATCATTTGGGACGCCGTTGTGAACATCCCAAATTTTTCGATGGTTGACCTCCTCGACGACCCACCAAGGATGATTGTTTTGGTTTCTTCGAGAAGGTTCTCGGATAAAAAATACTTGTTTGGCTTGGGATGCAAATATGAGTTGTTCATTTTTGTATATTTCACGTTCTGTGTTGATACTGGTGATATTATTTTCTGTTCGAGTATCAAACCACTTGCAGCGAAATAGTACAGCCGAAAACTCATACGTATATTGCACCTCAATAATTTCTTCTAATTGGCCATAATATTTTTCACCGTTCTCGCCGACCGCTAGCACCCCAGAGTTTTGCGTTCTTCGTTGTGCGTCACGATCAAGTACCATAAACCTAACACCGTTGACTATGCAAGCAGTGTAAGTAGAGGCATTTATTCCCACACCCATTGAAAGAGCTGACAACTCTTCGTGGAATTCTGGGGAATTTTCTGTTTTCATCGAGTAGACCTTCTGAAGAAACCAATTAGGAAAATTGGTTTTAATATCATTTCCAGGATGTTCGGATTCGAATTCTCTACATTGATGAGAAAAATATATAATAAGATATGATGGAAATATATAGTTAACATATAATAAAAAATTAAAGATAGAAACGCTTACTTCATATACTCTCTGACTGCTGCATAGTTGTCTAGTACAAACCATTCAATGTTTTGTTTTTCGATTGGATCAAGATGTTTGTTTCGCCTTGCGCTAGTCGGGCGACATTTAGACTCAAACCCCCAGAACTTTGTTTTTTCAACAACAGCATCTTCGTTTCTGTCGGGGCGATTAAATCGAGTCTGGACATCTCGAAGGTACATTGAACAAAATGTTAGAGCTTCTTCAGCGACATAACCTTCAGCCATGCAACCTTCTGGCCTTGCCTTATTTCTGACATAGTTCTTTAATTTTTTCATATACCTTTCAAACGGATACATCCATCTCATATATACTGGACCTCCGCAAAGAGCTTCATCAGGTAAATGCAAAACTAAATGAATCATAATGTCAAAAAAGGCTGGAGGGTAAATCAACTCTAACTTGCACAAGATTGTAATAACGTCATTCTTGGCTTTCTTCATATCCTTCACCAATAGTGTTCTTGAGCAAAGCTGCTTAAAAAACATGCAAAGGTCCACTATCGGTGTATAGGTATCTTTGTTCAAAAACCCCCGTACTCCAATAGGCATCAAACGTTGCATAATGATATGATAATCATGAGACTTCAACGCCGTAATGTTTTTATTGTTATCTGACACTTTACTACTGATATTGGATCCAAACCCATCAGGCAGTTTAATGTCTTTAACAAATTGACAAAAAAGCTCTCGATCTTTACTTGTGAATGAGTATTTTGCTTGTGGTCGGAAGAACTTCTTACCCCTCTTACGCAACCATTGCGGCCTCCGGATATTTAGCTTTTCCAAGTCCGACCGCGCATTAGAGGTGTCTTTAGTCTTGTCGTTCATTAGAAGCGTACTCAACAGACTGCAGCACACATTTTTTTCAACATGCATTACATCTAGGTTGTGCTTCAGCTGCAAAGAAGACCAATACTCGAGTTCAAAAAATATGCTTCGTTTGGACCAATTCAACTCGAAGTATTGCCTATCGGGTTCTTTTAATCCAAACTCAGGATGCTTGCCTGGTTTACGAAACAATAGACGATCTAGTTGAGCTTTTATATCTGCATTACTAAATTGTCTCGGAGGGGGCCTCATCTCTTGTTTCCCGTTAAAGTTCAGATTCTTTCTCAAATGATGGTTGGCAGCTAAGAATCGACGATGACCAAGATATACGATTTTATTTGTTACACTAACGGAAGGAGTGTCTTCATTGCAAGTCGGACATGCTTTGTAGCCTTGTCCGCTCCAACCTGATAAACTACTACGAGCTGGATAGTCGTTTATCGTCCATAACAATGCCGCCTTCATAGTGAAGAACGTGTTGGTCGCTGCATCTTTAGTACGAACCCCCGTCTGCCACAACTGCTTGAGCTCTTCCACCAACGGCCTAAGAAAAACATCCATGTCCTTCCCAGGTGATTTAGGGCCAGGAATCAACAAGGATAACATGAATGATGTCTCTTTCATGCATAGCCATGGAGGCAAATTGTATGTCGTGAGTATAACCGGCCACGTGCTATGAACTGAGCTCATGTTGCCATACGGATTAAAACCATCAGCTGCAAGCCCTAGGCGAACATTCCGGGGTTCCCTCGAGAAGTTAGGGTAGTTTTGATCAAATTCTTTCCACGAAGACCCATCAACAGGATGGCGCATCGTGCCTTCTTCTGATCGTCCGATACTGTGCCAGATCATATCTTTTGCTGTGTGCCTTGAACAGTACAAACGTCGGAGTCTGGGGGTCACAGGAAAGTAACGTAACACCTTGTGAGCTATCTTCTTACCGTTTGTCTTTTCATTGATCCACCGGCTCTCGTTACAGACAGGACAATTCTGCAAGGAGCTATATTCTTTCCAAAAGAGAGCACAGTCATTTCTGCACACATGTATCGACTCGTACCCCAAACCTATCTTTTTTAGTGTCTTTTTTGCTACATAATGTGATGATGGGATCTTGTTGCCTTCCGGATATGAAGATTGCAACAACTCAAGGAGTTCATCAAATGAACTATTAGTCCATTTGTGATTCACCTTGATATGCATAAGCTTTGCTAAGAAGTCTAGGGAAGAAAACTTAGCACACCCAGGATATAATTCTGATTGGACTTCCTTTAATAGGTCTTCAAAATCATCACAAACACCAATACTCTCTGTATCCAAGTTCCCTTCGTCGATGTTGCTATCCTCTTCCATCACCTCCTCCATAACGTCTTCAATAACATCAATCATATCGTTCCTAGGTGCCACATCATCCACAGCTGTATCGTTCCTTGGTGCCACGTCATCCACATCTGAAGTTTCACCGTGATAGCACCACGTCTTGTATAACCGAGAGAACCCAAATACCCGCATATGATGTTTCATTAGATGCATAGGCAATAATTTAGTGTTATGACATCTTTGACACGCACATCTGACATAACCTCTGCTATCGGCATGTTCTTGGCAAATCTTGGCAAATGATTCGAGGCCTTGCTCGAACTCAGGTGACTTACGTTTTGGATTAGTAGTCCAGCTTTTATCGATAGGCATTACGCAACTGGAACAATTATTAGGGTTTAAATAGGATAAATTATTTGTATAGGAAACAATATGTTATACAATTAGATCGCTGAAAGGATAATTCAAAAACTATCCTCGGAAGGGGAATAGATAATCGGACAACGATGATAGAGTATTTGCAAAGGTAGGCTTCTACACCCACTTTTTGAATACTTTATCTCATATATGAATGTGTATTACATGACTGTTTGTTTAAAAAAAATTCGGCAGCATTTCCCCTTAGCTCCCAAGTATATTTGTAAGTATATACCCGAGGAGCAAAGAGAAAATGACAACCAAATTTTTCTTAAACAAACAATCATGTAATACACATTCATATCCTAGATGAGATAAAGCATTCAAAAAGCAGTCCCAAAACGGGGACAACTCGAAATTAATTACTAAATCAATTTCGAGCGGGTATTTCTAAGCTTTTGATGATTGAAACGAAGAAATGTAAACATATAGTTTACGTTTCAGAGTACCTAAACACTACAACATTTACGATTTAAATAAGTTTGTGTTTAGGGTTTAGGGTTTAGGGTTTAAGGGTTAGGAGTTAGGGCTTAGGGTTTAAATAAGTTTGTGTTTAAGGTTTAGGGTTTAGGGTTTAGGGTTTAGGGTTTAGGGTTTAGGGGTTAGGGTTTAGGGTTTAGGGTTTAGGCTTTAAGTTTTATGGTTTAAATAAGTTTGTGTTTAGGGTTTAGGGTTTAGGGTTTAGGGGTTAGGGGTTAGGGTTTAGGGTTTAGGGTTTAGGGTTTAAGTTTTATGGTTTAAATAAGTTTGTGTTTAGGGTTTAGGGTTTAGGGTTTAGGGGTTAGAGGTTAGGGTTTAGGGTTTAGGTTTTAGGGATTAAGGTTTATGGTTTAGGGTTTAGGGGTTAGGTGTTAGGGTTTAGGGTTTAGGGTTTAGGGGTTAGGGTTTGAGTTTAAGTTTTATGGTTTAAATAAGATTATGTTTAGGGTTTAGGGTTTAGGGTTTAGTTTTTAGGGGTTAGGGTTTAGAGTTTAAGTTTTATGGTTTAAATAAGTTTGTGTTTATGGTTTAGGGTTTAGGGTTTAGGGTTTAGGGGTTAGGGGTTAGGGGTTACGGTTTAGAGTTTAAATTTTATGGTTTAAATAATTTATGTTTAGGGTTTAGGATTAAATAAATTTATGTTTTTGATTTGTGTTTACGGTTTAAATTTCGAGTTTAGGTTCAAATAAATTTATATATTTTCTTTTAGATTAATTAGGTTTAATAATTTTATTAAAACGTTACATTAACGTATAACTTTATTTTTTATAATTTGCGATTTAGACGTTATATTTAAAATTATTTAAAATATCTATATAATTAAGTATTTAATAATTAAGTTTACAATTTAAACATTATATATTTTATAATTTACAATTTAAACATTATATTTTTTAAAATTACGATTTAAACGTTATATTTAAAACGATCTAAACGTTACATTTATAACAAATCAAATAATTACTAATTAAGTACTTAACAATTAAGTTTTAAACATAAGCATTAAGTTCTTAATAATTAAGTTCTTAAAAATTAAGCACTTATCAAAAACATTTCCAAATATATTATGTTTTTCAAACCATTTTTCAAATTAAGCACTTAATAATTAAACACTTAAAAATTAAGTACTTAACACATTAAGAACTTAACACCATCACATTATACATTTTCCAAATCATTTTCCAAACATATTAGAATTTCCAAATCATTTTCCAAACATATTATATATTCCAAATCATTTTCCATGTTAAGCACTTAATAATTAATCACTTAAAAATTAAGTTCTTAACATATTAAGAACTTAACACCATCACTTCCAATACATAACAAAACCATTAAACATTTTTTCATAAACCAATAAGAGCTTATAATAAGTCTTTTTTCAAGAACTTAACACATTAAGAACTTAACATATTAAGACTTTAACAAAATTGCAAAACAAATGAACACATACTTAGGGTGGTAGCTAGAGGCTGTTTTTGGTGAAGATGGCCGGAAGTTTGGTCGGTTTTCCGGCAGCAGCCGCCGGTGGTGGTGGTGGTCCTAACACGAACAAAAATTTAGTAAAACTCGCTTTAAACCACGTTATAACTTGATAACCGAAAATATTACCTTGATAGATGATAGTTTTCGCCGGTAAAGAGAGGGAATCGCCGGAAAAAACAATAAAATCGCCGGAAAAACGGGTGACGCCGGAAAAGCTCGATGTCGCCGGAAAAGCTCGAAATCGCCGGTAGAAATGAGTAGGAAGTGAAAGGGTGCACCGGAGGATGTTTTGAGGTGGCTTTGGTCGGAACACGGTGCTCAGTCGCCGGAGAGGTCGAGAGAAAACGGCAATGGAGTTGTGAAAGCTTAACAGTCGAATGAGAGGAATTCGCCTGGTTTTGTTTCTGTTCGCAAGGCAATAGCGGCGACATTGAGGTCTTTAGCGGCGACATCGCAATACCGGCGACACTTAAAAAAGCCGCTTTGATCCTTGTCCGTTAGATCACAAGGCGATGGACGGTGCAGATGGCGATCCGCGTGATCGGTCAATAGCGGCGACGGCAGGCCTTTAGCGGCGACTCATTCTGGAGGGAAATATTCCCGCTTATTTTTCCACCGTTGGATCAGTAATTCGTGTGTGGCTGAGATTGCGAAGCACACGGATCGCTGACGAAGCAATACCGGCGACGCCATTAGCGGCGACAGAGGGTATTACCGGCGACACTGGACGCGTGTTCTGAATGTCGCCGGTAATACCGGCTGTCGCCGCTAATGGTGACGCCGGTATTAACGGCATTTCTTGTAGTGCTAAGGCAGATCTTCTGAAGGATCACCTCCTTCTTAGTTCTGATCTACCATGGTTGTCTTCACCGGAACGAAAGGACTCCCACTCAAACGAAGGTCTGGAGACTTGTCTGAACTGCACACGTTGACAGCACAGGCTTCGTCTCGCCTCTGTCTTCTGTCTTCAAGTTGCTTCAGACAACTGTTCCTCTTTTGTCCATAGGTCTTTCTCTGATTCGATTAGGCTCCACACTATCCGAACACTTTTATACTTTAAAAAATATACACCATACATACTTTATTTGACATTTTTTGGCTATAACTGAGATATCTCTTGTGCCATTGCATAACAAAAAGACTCATCATTCTCATAAAATCAAACTATCTCATATCTTCCAACTTGTCCTTGTATTTTTAACTAAAACAACAAACTGGAGGATAGTTATAATTTGTATAGAGGAGGATAAAATATTTAAATTATAAAAAGAACTTTTCGAAATTTTTTTTTCAAAAAAAGATGTATTTTCCTTAAATGAAGTTAATTAATAAATAACTTGACAAAAAGAAGAGAAAATGCATTATTTAACATAGGTAACTTAAATGAAATATCTATAAAGTTTAATCAGTTATATTGTTACCATAAAATAATTATAAATAACAGGTTCAATTCTTTTGTATCTTTCTAAGTCAACATTAAGATCCTTGCCCAATTTCTAAGCCAGCGACCAAGAGTCCACTCCGTTCGTGCTTTCCTTATAACGACCAAAGACCCAAAGTCGACACGAACTTCCCTGCCCCCCATGTACTCCAAAGAACAAGCAGCTATACTCATATGTGTATATAATGTTCATGCATGCTTATTCTATGAATCACAATTCAACTCTCTATTCTTACTCATGGCCTCATCGATCTCTCTTGCATCTCCAATTCTTTTAGTGATATTATTTCACTTAGTTTTAGAAATCGATCACACATGTTTTGCATCAAACGCAACCCAAAAAACACCAACCGGTCTTCGAATCACTCTAACTCGTGGTGGTTTTGGTAAAAAGTTATCCAATAGCCTACATGCTCTAAATTCATTGAGTGAGGCTGAGAATGGTGCCAAACACCGCACATATTCATCAATAACATCCCGAGTGAGAGCGCACGAAGACGAGTACGTTATGGAACTCACAAGCGGGACTCCACCTGTGAAATTTTCTGCCATTATGGACACCGGGAGTGACTTGATATGGACAAAATGTAAACGCAAGACTTCTTCTTCAAGCTCTCTCTCCAAAGTTAGTGAAGGTTGCGACACGTTGCAGATTCCTGCAATCTGCAAGCAGAAATACGCAGATGGCAAGTCCATAAAAGTAACTATGGTGCGAGAGTTGTTAACTATTGGGGACGGAAAGACTGCTATTGTAACCTTTGGCTGTGGCATACCAGGCGGTAAAGATAATTTCATGTATGATGGAGTCGTAGGAATGGGGCGTGGGAAGTTGTCATTGGTGTCGCAACTAAATGAGAGTGTCTTCTCATACTGTCTGGATTCTTCGTCGGAAAAAGGCATTTTGCTAATAGGTTCCAAAGCAGTGACTGCCATCACAAACAGTAATTTCCAAACTACGACATTGATTACACAAGGGAAAGAGTCGTATTACTACATCTCTCTTGAAGGTATCTCGGTTGGCCAAACCAGATTGCCCATCGACAAATCTAACTTTGCGATAAAAGAAAATAATAGGGGTGGGATGATCATCGACTCAGGTACGACATTCACTTACTTAGAAAAAGGTATTATTGACATGATTGAAAATGAATTTTTCAAACAAACAAAGCTCAACAAGTCAAAGGACGGCTATACGCCATACACAGATCTTAATCGATGCTTCAACTCTCCCTATGATGCCAATATCATACCGAAGTTGGTATTTCATTTTAGTGGTGCGAATTGGGATGTGCCAAGAGAGAACTACATTTACGAAAAGAAAGGTAAGGCGTGTCTGGCCTTCATAGCTAACCACAAGAAAGACGCGCAACTGTCTATATTTGGAAACATGCAACAACAGAACATGATGGTGCTTTACGATCTTGACAAGAACAGTTTGTCATTTATGCCCGCAAAATGTAACCAACTGTGAGATAATTTCGTATGTTGTAATTTAATTTCGTATGTTGTCATTTTTCCCAATTTCAATTAAGAAGTTGTATTTTGCTGTTTTCCTGTCGTGTGCGGTTGCTGAAAATTATGAGCTAGTTCCCTCTTTAAAACACTTACGTTTTTCTTCCGTTAAATATATTTTGTAATCTTTTTCGTCCCCCCGGGGTCTTAAAGTTAACGGCTAAGCCGTTGAAACCATATAAAATGCATTCTTGTCTTGTCTTGCTCCATCCTTTTATCTTTATACATATTGTTTCCTAAAATATATATAATTTAGTAGGTTAATAACTCATGTACTAAACCATATGGAAAATAAAAATAATAAAAATAAACAAGAAAATATAGCAATCAGACCTTATCGACCATTCTTGAGCATGATGATTCTCATAAGTGGTTACCAAAAAGTTTTTCACAAATGGTTTGTAAATATATGTGGAGCTCAAGAATGTCTCTCCAAAAGAGCCCTTGTGGAGAGAGGGGAGACTCCAACATATATACAAACTTATAGGACCGTGTCGCACCAGTGTGGGATACACTAACACTCCCCCTCAGAGACGTAGGCTCGATGAGGTTACAGGGTGCGGGACACTGGCTCTGATACCATGTAAATATATGTGGAGCCCAAGAATGTCTCTCCAAAAGAGCCCTTGTGGAGAGAGGGGAGACTCCAACATATATACAAACTTATAGGACCGTGTCGCACCAGTGTGGGATACACTAACATGGTTAGATTCAAAATATAACAATGTACATTAGATAATTTTTTTAGTATAACATCCTATTTTTAAATCTTTCTATATTTTGGGATAAAGATCAATTTTTTAATAAAGCTTACATACAACAATATATTATAATAAACCGCTAATCCCATTAAGAATAGAAACATGTTATTATTTTCAATACATTAATTAAATAAAGAAAAATTACAAAAATAAGAAATAACTATTGAATACATTAAACAAAATAAAGAAAAATACAAAGTGAAAGAAAATTTATTCACTACTAATTTTGAATGGATCCGTTCAATTCTTTAATCTTCATACATATCAAATAATCCAAATTTGATCAAATTATGCAATTCAGACTTTTAGAATAGCCTAGCTATTTTGGATAAACTTAGCTATTTTTCCTCAATTTAATCCTTTAAATAAACATTAAATCTTGGAGAAATAGAAAAAGGTTATGGAAAATTCTCCAAAGTTTTATGTGAAGGTTATATAATATGTAGAAGCTGCGAAAAATAGTAGACGTGGTTTTTAAAACTTAGAATCCGATTTTATTATTTATTTGAGTTTAACAAAAATAAAATAAAAAATAATAGCACGAATTTTATTATTTCATAGGGAATGTTCATTTATTGTATAGGTCATCTTGAAATTTCCTAGAAGTTATTGGCTTTGAGAAGTATTTTATGTGATTTATGGCTTCATTTTCTTTTGAAAAGTACAATAAGAAAAATGAATTAATACCTAGAAATTTCCAGATCATCTGATTGTATCACTGGGATTCTGGGAAAAAACGTGTCTGGAAAGAAAAGGATTTTAAGATATTAATTTGTGATTAAATCGTTTATGAACATATTTGAAATCCTTTTAGCAATGAACTTTGAACATTGACACGCCTAGGTCGTTATGCGGTAAAAAATAAGTAAAATAACCTCACACACACTAGTACAGCTGTAGTAAGGGTCGATCAACGGGAGTTTGGTGGTCAAGACAAGACGATAACTTACCAACTGTAGTGTCACTCTAAAGCCAGAGGGACTAACTCCACTTTCCCAAAAACACACTAAAAAGACAAAGTCTAAATTCCAAATCAAACATAAACTACTCTAAGACAAATCAAATTCTAACCTAGAGTTGCTTACTGAAATCAGAAACAAAGCTCAAATCCAGAAACAAACACACCAATCAATTGCATTTAAAACACATCCAAACATAGATAAAGGTAAAAGGTGCAATAAAGCATGAACTGAATGATTGCTTGTATTAAAATCAAAACCAGAAGATCCAAAACATTCAAATACGAAAATTATAAACTTTAACCTACTACTACTGGTTGTCACAATCCAGAAACACTAAGCTAAGAGCTAAAACAACTAAACTAATAACGAAATTAAAGTGAAAACATAAAAATACCACAAATGGTTGCTGGAATCTCGAAACTTGAGTAAAAGTCGCCTTAAGTCCACCTTAAGGTCTGATCTTCGCCTCTCGATTTCGACCTAATTGCCTCTATTTATACTTGTGGAAAATTAGAATCCGCGACGCGTAAAGCCTCTCGCCGCGTCGCGCGTAGAGCCTTATCCCCGTTTTTTCGCTGTTTGAATTCTCTTCCACCGCCTCAACTTTTGACGTGGCGCGTCGCGCTGGTCTTTCTTCCTGCGGCGCGCGTGTCCATTCGACTGATTTTGAGTTTATCCTTAAAACTTCTTCATTTGCCCGCTTTTAGTCCCTGATTGTAATATTTTCTTGCACAAGAGCACTAGCACAAAAAGTGAGAAATACCAATGCATATATGATATAATTGTTGGATTAGGTGTCTAAGCCATGACTAATAATTAGTATTTACCTAATTAATAGTAGCATAGTCCATTTGGGTTGCCCTTATAGCTGGAGGTTTGGTGGAAAGTTAAGTAGAGAGAAAGTGTTGATTTATTATATGACTAATAAATCAAGATATTGTTTGTTAATATATTATGGAGATAATATATTAATAAGAAATAATATTATTTGATTAATAATTAATCAGAAATTAATTGGATTAATCTTTGTGGCATTAATTAGATTAATCAGGAGGTCACGTATTAAAGTCGTACAAATTCAATAGTTGAATTGCGGCGCGCGGCGCGCAAACGATTTGGCCGCGGCGCGCGTACAGATAATCCGGAAAAATGGGCTGCGGCTAGGGTTTTAGCTTTGCCATTTGGTTCCCTATAAATAGGGACCCCTAGACCTCATTATCTGTCGCTCATTCTATTATTTTCTCTCTGGAATTTCGATCCATAAACCTCCCGGCTAAGGGTGTGACTTCATTTGAGGCAGGATATTTTTGCTGCTTTGCTTCCAAGAAATCTAAAGGTTAGTTTTCTGGTTTTATTCTTTAGCTGTCTTTATTGGCTTTTAGGTTTTGTTATATGTTCAATAGTAGAAAACATAGATCCTTATAGGTTGCATGTGAACTTAGGTTATTTAGTTCAAGGTTGCAGAAAACCTTTCAGTGGTATCAGAGCCTTTGTTTGTTTTCTTGTAGAATGGTTATAACTGTTTTTCCTTAAATTGGGGTTTAAGGCTTATAAACCCTAATTTCATGTGAATCGATTTTTTGGATTAGAGTTTTGGAAACCCTAATTCCTCCCTTAGTGATTTTCGATTTGGTCTATTAGGGTTTTAGGAGGTTTTCTTTTTTTGGTAACTTTAATTGGTTAATTAAATGGATAACCTTAAACCCATTTATTGAAATCGAAATCTAGGGGGTTTTAGGATAGGTTTTAATTAATTTGATTAATTTGGATAAACCTATCTATATTTGAATTAATTTAATTAATTGTTAATTAAAAGATAATTCAAAGGATTTAATTAATTTTAAAATTGCGAAATTAATGGAATAAATCCGGAAAAATATTTTAAAATGTTTAAAATATTTAGATTTAATTAATTTAATTTATTGGTAATTAAAATTGATTAAATCGATTTTAAGGTTTAATTTAATTTAAAATTTAATTGTTAAATTTGGTAAAATTAAAAGATAAACCTTGAATATTTTAAAGGGTTTTAAAATACATCTTATATATGTTATTAATTGTTAATACTATATGAATAAGATAAAATTGGTCAGTCAATTCAATAGTAGGCCTCATTCACAAAGCTGGTCGATAAAGTGGGTATAAGGAGGCTGCCTATAAAATGGCAGTCTAATGGGTGAACACTCTCACCCACCGCTCGCCTGATCAATGGAGGGTCGTTAGCCGAACAGTTTTGATAGGACCACTTAATCATTAAAAGTATAATGATCAAATTACTAGAACCTTTACACAAAATCCCAATCTAGTTACTTTAGGAAAAATGTAAATTTGATGCTACCCCATGAAATTGCACATTGCACTTTATGAAACATTGGTGGAGCGTGTGTGGTTTACCGGCACACCAATGGGGGTTCATAAAGAGTGGCAATGGGTGTCTCGGGTGTTATCATTGTTGATGGAGCGTGTGTGGTTTACCGGCACATCAATTTGAGATGATAATGGACCCCGAGAGTACCAAGCTAATTTGCATGGTTATTCACACCCGGTTTGTGATCCTCGGCATCCCAGTCACAAACGGTGGGGCATTTCCGAGATTAAACATGCTATTGAACAGTTCAATATATCTCAAAAGAAACTAGGAATTCCATTCATAATAAGATTATTTTTCCGCAGTGGAATTGGCTGAATCGTCATTCGCCTACCTTTATAAAATTTGCTTATAGATTACGGCATCCCTCTTCTATGTTGCAAATTGTTATAGTTGGATCCTAGCCTTATTTTATATTGGGTTATTATAAGGACCGACATGTATCTAATTAAACTTACCTTCTTTTATAGATGTCTTCTGCTGATCAATCCGCTCCCTACTCAAACTCTAGTGTTCCCTCTATCCTCTCACCGTGTTCCAAGGTTCAATTGAACGGGACAAACTACAATGACTGTATTAGAAATATCAAGATGGCTCTGAGGTACGAGAACAAAGAGTATGTCCTCGAAACCGAGCTTGTCGATATTGACCCTGAAACTACTACTCCCGAGGAGATTGCCTCGTACCAAAAACATTATGATGATGCGACCAAAGTGGCATGCATCATGATCGCCACAATGAACCTCGAATTGCAAAGGATATACGAAGACTACTGGCCCTTTGAGATGCACAAGGAGCTTGCGGAAAAGTTCCGCAAGCAAGAGCACATCGAGAGGTGCGAGGTGGTCAAGGACTTCACAAACAGCAAACCTAAAGATGGAGAGTCCATCTGCGCTCATGTGCAAAGAATGCAAGGTTACGTAGAGCGGCTTAGAAAGCTTGTGATGCCTGTACCTGAGGAGTTGGCCGTTGACATAGTGCTTAACTCCTTACCGAGTTCTTATGACCAGTTCAGGATGGCTTATCATTTGAACAACAATCAGGCTAACCTGACTGAGTTGCATCATATGCTTCGGGTTGCTGAGGACGGGATGAAGGGTAAAGGTGTACCCTCGGTCAATCAGCGTGTCTTAGCCATTGGAAGTGGCAAAGGAAAGAAAAGGAAGGGCCCTCCTAAGCAAAATTGGAGGGAAAATGTTCAGGTCGGGTCGTCCAGCAATGGCTCGAGAACCAAGTCTTCTCACATTCCTTGTGTAGCCAACCCCAATGAAGCCGACTGTTTCTACTGCAAAGAGAAGGGCCGTTGGAAGAGAAGCTGCCCCAAATACTTGCAGGATGTCAAGGATGGGAAAGTAAAGCCATCGACAGCAGGTATATACACTATCTCTAAAAACTCACCATCTTCTAATTCTTGGGTCCTTGACACAGGATGTGGTTTTCACATTTGTTCTGATCTGCAAGGCCTAAAGGAAAGCAGGGAGGTGGAGCACGGTAGACTGAACCTGATCATGGGCAATAGGAGATCGTCCCCTGTTACCAAGATCGGCGTTTATAGTTTAGTGCTTAGTAGTGATGTTAGCTTAGAGTTATTTAATTGTTGCTATTCGCCAGAAATGGCAAGAAACATTATTTCATTTCACGCTTTGTTCAGACAAGGATTTCAATTTTCTTTTGATAATAAAATTGGTTCGATTTCTGATTTCAAAAATGGTATTTTGATTTTTACTGCTTATCCTTGTAATGGTGTGTATGAAACTGTTGAATGTGTTGACAATTTAGGACATAGTGTAAATTGTATTGATTCTACTAGTGGTTTAGAAAAGGCATGCCTGTGGCATAGTCGGCTTGGGCACATCAGCAAGAAACGCATCGCCCAACTCCAAAAGGATGGAGTGTTGGAATCATTCGACCTCAAGTCAGATGATGTATGCGAATCTTGTCTGTTGGGCAAGATGACTAAATCACCTTTCAAAGGGTCTTTTGAAAGAGGTGAGGGTCTGCTGGACATCATTCACACGGATGTGTGTGGTCCATTCAGATCAACCACAAAGGATGGCACGCGGTTCTACGTGAGCTTTACCGACGATTTTAGTAGATACGGTTATATCTACTTGATCAAGCACAAGTCGAACACCTTTGAAAAGTTCAAAGAGTTTAAGAACGAGGTAGAGAATCAATTAGGCAGGAAGATAAAGATGCTCAGGTCCGACAGAGGCGGAGAGTATCTAAGTATCGAGTTCCTAGACTATCTAAAGGAATACATAATAGTTTTGCAGTTGACACCTCCCAGGACACCACAGTTGAACGGTGTTGCGGAGAGGCGTAACCGAACCCTGTTGGACATGGTTCGTTCCATGATGAGTCGAGCTTCACTTCCCACTCACTTCTGGGGGTATGCCTTGGAGACTGCCGCCCATATACTCAATCTTGTCCCAACTAAGAAGGTTGCTAAAACACCTCATGAGATGTGGACGGGGAAAGTTCCCTCGTTGGCACATATCAAGGTCTGGGGTTGTGAGGCTTTCGTTAGACGAGAGACTCAAGACAAACTCGTAGACAGAAGCGAAAGGTGTTTCTTCCTTGGTTATCCCAAACAGTCCTCTGGATATCTATTCTACAGACTGAGCGAGGACGTGGTCTTTGTAGCTAGACGAGCAGTCTTTCGAGAGAGAGAGCTCATATTCAAAGAGGACAGTGGGAGTACCATTGATCTTGAAGAAATTCAAGAGCCATCAGATGACACAACCTTAGGAGAAACTAGCAAACAACATGAGGAAGAAGTTCCTGTTGGTCCGACTGATGTATCCTTACCTCTTAGGCACTCCGGTAGGGTTAGCATGCCACCCGAGTTTTATGGTTTCCATATAACTTCGGATAGGGACACATTTGTCAGTGATAGGACACTGTTAAATTTGAATGAACCAGCTAACTACCAGGAAGCAGTGGCGAGCCTTGAGTCTGCCAAGTGGAAAGAGGCCATGGATAGCGAGATCAAGTCCATGTATGACAATCAAGTTTGGAAATTGGTTGACAATATACCGGGTCGAAAGACAGTCGGGTGCAAATGGATATTCAAGAAGAAGACCGACATGGACGGAAAGGTACACACCTTCAAGGCAAGACTGGTTGCGAAGGGTTTCACTCAAACCCCGGGGGTTGATTATGATGAGACCTTCTCACCAGTAGCCAAGATAAAGTCTATTAGGATAATGCTGGCCATAGCTGCGTTTCATGACTATGAAATTTGGCAGATGGATGTCAAAACCACTTTCCTTAATGGAAAGTTGACTAAGGATGTTTACATGAGTCAGCCAGAGGGTTTTGTCGATGCAAAGTATCCCAATAAGGTGTGTAAGCTTGAAAGATCAATCTACGGATTGAAGCAAGCTTCTCGCAGCTGGAATCTTTGTTTCCATGAGAAAGTCAAAGAGTTTGGTTTCTCTAGGAGCGAGGATGAGTCCTGCGTATATGTCAAGGCTAGTGGGAGTATAGTGACCTTTCTGGTACTGTATGTTGATGACATACTGCTCATGGGAAACGATATTCCAACCTTGCAAGATGTCAAGGCTTGGCTTGGGAAATGTTTCGCCATGAAGGACCTAGGAGAGGCTGCCTATATTCTCGGGATAAGAATATTGAGAGATAGGAAGAAGAGACTAATTGGACTTAGTCAGGGTACATACTTGGAAAAGGTACTGAAAAGGTTTAGTATGGAAAATTCCAAGAAGGGAGAGCTACCTATCCAAAGTAATGCAAAATTGAGTAAGACTCAAAGTCCAAGTACAGACGTGGAAATAGCTGAGATGAGTCGGGTACCTTACGCTTCAGCTGTGGGGTCGATCATGTATGCTATGACGTGTACTCGCCCTGACGTGGCCTTTGCTCTGAGCATGGTCAGTCGGTACCAGGGAAACCCTGGAAGGGCGCATTGGATAGCCGTAAAGAATATACTCAAGTATCTGCGAAGAACAAAGGACATGGTGTTAGTCCTTGGAGGCAGTGATACCTTGAGAATTGAAGGATATACGGATGCCAGTTTTCAGACGGATAGAGACAGTGGTCGGTCTCAGTCTGGCTGGGTATTCCTTCTGAACGGAGGAGCGGTAACTTGGAAAAGTTCCAAGCAAGATACGGTGGCTGATTCTACTTGTGAATCAGAGTATATAGCAGCAAGTGAAGCGTCAAAGGAAGCGGCTTGGCTGAAGAACTTCATCGGTGACCTTGGAGTAGTCCCGAGTATTCAGGAGCCCGTGGAACTGTTCTGCGATAACGAAGGTGCGGTCGCCTTGACAAAGGAACCGCGAGATCATGGAAAGTCCAAGCATATCGACAGAATGTACCACTACATAAGGCATAAGGTAGAAGAAGGTCACCTCGTGGTAAAGAGGGTATCATCAGAAGATAATCCTGCAGATCCCTTGACAAAGGCTTTGAGTAGGATTAAGCATAATCAGCATGCTAGGAGCATTGGATTAAGAGATGATATAAAGTTTATGTAAATTAGATAGGTTTCGAAACTTGTAACAATGTATTGTATTTGACTCTTGTGATTT
Organism: Cichorium intybus; assembly: GCA_023525715.1. Taxonomy (NCBI): domain Eukaryota; kingdom Viridiplantae; phylum Streptophyta; class Magnoliopsida; order Asterales; family Asteraceae; genus Cichorium; species Cichorium intybus. The sequence continues at coordinate 97,737,598 of CM042014.1, forward strand.
AATAATAGAGATTTATTAATGAGTAATGGTTTACTACTTTTGTCAATACTTTGTCATTGTGTTTCAATTTGCATGTTTTACTTCCTGAATAATTGGATTATTCAAATATCCACAGTCGATTACACTTTTGGGGAGTAAGTGTGAAGTAAGACTGTCATGAATTGGTAATAGATTGTCTAAGGAGTTAGACATTGCAATTGGATTGCTGCACCATTCGTGAGTACTTGGAAATGGAGATTTGAGTATTGGATAAACCCGCGCTCAATGGATTGCTTCATGGATCTCATCACGAGCAATGTTGAGACGATAATATCTGTTGATCTTTAAGCTAAGACATATGAGTTATGATTTACTAGACGGTTGTTCATTGATAATACGAAAATGCATCGGTAACTCGGTGTTATAAAACGTATTATTGTGAGTAATTTGTTTGGTAAAAGACATAAGTATATGAGTCAAAGTTTATTCGTCCCTTGACCCTAACGGGGAACAGATATCTGTAGGCCTCTCGATGATTTTGAAGTTGACTAAAATGGTTGGCCAACCGGGACTAAATTGGTAGTCTAAGAGTCATATGCAAATCGGAAATCGAGGAACAGTGAATCAGACCAGATTGATTTTATCCATGTCTTGAGTCTGAAAAATATCTAGTTGGATGGAGGATCATCTGATCGCTTATCTATGGACAGAACTGATTAGATCAGAGTTTGGCAGCGGTTTCTAGGAAGCTAAAAGTGCTGGTTAATTAGAGGTTAAATTGGTAATTATAGTCATAGACTTATCCAAGTGGGAGACTGTTGGATTAGGTGTCTAAGCCATGACTAATAATTAGTATTTACCTAATTAATAGTAGCATAGTCCATTTGGGTTGCCCTCATAGCTGGAGGTTTGGTGGAAAGTTAAGTAGAGAGAAATGGTTGATTTATTATATGACTAATAAATCAAGATATTGTTTGTTAATATATTATGGAGATAATATATTAATAAGAAATAATATTATTTGATTAATAATTAATCAGAAATTAATTGGATTAATTTCTGTGGCATTAATTAGATTAATCAGGAGGTCAGGTATTAAAGTCGTACAAATTCAATAGTTGAATTGCGGCGCGCGGCGCGCAAACGATTTGGCCGCGGCGCGCGTACAGATAATCCGGAAAAATGGGCTGCGGCTAGGGTTTTAGCTTTGCCATTTGGTTCCCTATAAATAGGGACCCCTAGACCTCATTATCTGTCGCTCATTCTATTATTTTCTCTCTGGAATTTCGAACCATAAACCTCCCGGCTAAGGGTGTGACTTCATTTGAGGCAGGATATTTTTGCTGCTTTGCTTCCAAGAAATCTAAAGGTTAGTTTTCTGGTTTTATTCTTTAGATGTCTTTATTGGCTTTTAGGTTTTGTTATATGTTCAATAGTAGAAAACATAGATCCTTATAGGTTGCATGTGAACTTAGGTTATTTAGTTCATGGTTGCAGAAAACCTTTCAATAATTTCACCAAGAATAGGGCCTAACAACGACTAAAATACTTAATATTACTAGACGTTGTCAAACATCCCACACTTGTGCCTTCCTTGTCCCCAAGCAAGAGAGTTTTTAACAGATTTTAATAAAGACTCAAACATTTTTGAACGTGTTCAATTTCAAAGCTTATCGTCTCCAGAGTTAGATGAAAATAGTTTTTGCAAACATAACCAGAATATTCTTTGGAATTCATGATCTATAGAACCCTTGATTACAAATTTTCTGTCTACCAAAGAGTGTACGTACTCATTCAGATTCTATAGGCCATTAAAGAATTGTCCATGACTTTCGATGTTGTCCATGTAACGAGCTTTCGGAAATGCCATCCCAGACCAGACGATCTTAGGTGGTAAGGTGCATAAGTATCTCTTCGAGGCCACCCATTTTAGACCTAACGGCTCGAACAACAAAGGCCACTGATTGACAGTTCCTTCCTAAATTCCAATCTTAAAATATCCCAATCTTCTAACTCCTAAAACTCATCTTATTTGACTAAACAGATAGCATGATAACAACTAAATAGTATTTCTTGAAAAATACTGATGCTATATCATTCAAAACTATTCGTTTCAAAATTACAATCTATTAAAAATTTTGAAAAATTGCTAAAAACTTTGAAATTTACTCATTTCCCGCAAAAATTTCAAAAGCACTCTTTCGACCGTCCACACCCCACACTTAAAACCGTACAACGTCCCCGTTGTACATAGAAGTATTCAAAAATAGGGAGAAAGAGTTACCCTTTAGACGGTTGATTGCTTGATGGAACTCGGTTGTCACAGAAACAAAAATGCGAACATCTCACGCTTCGGATTTCCAGGAGTTGTGGCGCAACAGTAAATACGCCGGTGAAATGGCAAGTGTAGGGGGCACAATGACCCCACACTTGCATGAAACAACTCCTCCATAGATTCCCATTTGGTATTCACATGCAACACTCACAAACAATTAAATGCACAAAGATAACAAACTAAACATATAAACGATAAGAACTAAAAGTAACAAAAGATAACAATAAGTTTGGTACACTATCAAAAAAGGTAGAAAGAAAATACATCAATCATCGTCATGGTGGGTCCCAGAGGGACCTGCCTCATCGTCTGGATCGCTCGGAGGGTAGTCTGGAAACTCCTCAATCCTCAGCTAGAGCATGATCAATCGCTGCGTCTCAGCCACCCACCGATGATGGGCCTCAACACGTACCATCCTCCTCTCAATAGCCTTCATCGAATCCTGTAACTCTACGATCTGTGGTGATGGCTGGGGCTGCACTGGATCAGCTGGTGGCTCCTCCCTCCGTCTCCGTCGCCTCGCTGGCTGCTCTGGCTCTGGCTGGGCCTGGGGGCCTGTGGTGCCTCTGTCGGCATCCTCATAATAACACCGACACGTGGCTGGTGGATGAGCCTCATAACCTCCAAATAACGGACTGATTTCTATGAGGGTGGTGTCCCCGTCAGAGTTCCCACGACCTCAGCTGTCAACAGGCCATAAGACCGGGCCAGGCGAGTGATGTAATGCCCATCGGCCATGGGGCTGCTGTCAGCTATGCCTGTTTCTCCGGTCGTCATGAAAACTGCCAGTGCGTATGGCAAGTGGAGAAATCTGGTAGGATCAGAGAGTGCCCACATGAAGGTCACATCGTCCCTAGACACCTTCTCGCATCCCGGCTTCTGCATGACAGAAGTGGATACGATACGGTGCATCAACCGATGGAGTGGGTCGCAGAGCTGGCTCTCCCTGGCCTACCCGGCCTCGAACCGGCCATTGGACATTGCTGCCCAAATAACCACGTTAGCCTCCCGTTGAGGCTGTCCCCTGATGCACGCCCGAAGAAAAGGTGCAAAATGGCGGCTCCGTAGCTCCTCTTCCGTGTAAATCCCCACGTGTCTTCTAAACTCAAGGAGATTGCACTCCCTGCTCTCTCCACCCAGCCGAAAACGAATCATTTGGCCTTATGGCTCACGTGATGCCGGTATGTATCGACATGTCGAAAGGAACTCTAGAAGGAGCTCCTTGTAAACCACATCCTCCTTGTTAGCCATCAGCCTATCCCAGCCGTGGCATGTAAACGTGTGCTCCTCATCGGTCCAGGTGCAGTGAATAAAAGGCTTAAGCTCAGCCTAGAGCCCTGCCTGGGTCAGAATCGCCCGGTCCAACTGAATGACACCAAGGACCGGTCGGGCGCTCAGCTCGTCTCGTCGAGCCTCATACTGCGACGCGACCCAATAATTTGACGCGTCGCGCCGTAGGTCTGGTGCGAAGAAAAAATCCCAAAATTGATGATTTCATCTATTAAACTTAATCTAATGCCACTACAAGGTACCTTAACTACCGACTAGCCCCTTTAGGGTGTCGATTTCGCGAATACAACACTCTACGAGTCAGCATTGACGATTTCTAAGTTTTCTAGTTTTTTATTTCAATCAAATTCACCATTCATATGCATGTAATAACGTGAAACAACTAGTTCCAGAAGACGTACTGCAGTAGTAGAACACGAGAATGCAAGAAAAACGGAAGAAATCGGGTGATCAGAAGATGCTCTGTCTTTGCGCGGCGTGGTTTATGTGATTATGCGATGGAATACGTACCTTATAAAGAAGTTTGTGTCCGATCATATTCCGCGACGCGCGTGGATGCAATCCGCGTCTCGCGTGTCGCCTAATAACCCCTCCGCATCGGGTTATCGTGCGTTCCCGCATCACGCCCTTCACCGTGCCGCGGCGTGGCTTCCAAATTTTCCAAAGTCCTTTGTTTGACCCCACAGTTGCCTCGTACCACTAATACCTGCAATGATGATGATAATATTTCCTAGTTACTTATAAAAACACTATACCTAACCTATTTACAGATGGGTTGCCTCCCAACAAGCGCTAAGTTTAACGTCTTCAGTCAGACATGCTTCCTCCTACTCTTCCCAATCTTCTCGTGGCATCGTCCTTTTCAATTCCGGTGCAAAGTCATGGACCAGCGTTGCAAGAAATGTTGTAAGCTGTGTCATACAATCGCTGACTTGGCTAATCCACTATTGTTGAGCGTCCAGGACCTGGAAGACCCTTGCCTCCCTACACTATGTGTCTTTCTCATATTGTTGGTGCTTTAATTCCATCATTTCGAGCATATCTAACAACTGCACCTCGTTCACTGTTGACAACGGATGCCTTTTCGCTTCCCTCAAGATTTCCTCTTCATTACTTCTGTTTCCTTGATCCTGATTCCTACCCTTATCCTTTGTCCTTGGTGCAATAAGCGGTCTGCTGTTTAAATACTTATCATCGTACCATTGTGGTAGAGATATTAGACACCCAAACTTATTAAGCCTACGCTTCCTTGTCCCGAAGGAGATATCCAAATCCCCAGTCTTACAATCCATAACAGCTCCAGCTGCTACCAAAATTGGACGTCCTAAAATCAGCACAGGTGCGTCCTCCAGACTCTCATATTCCATCACCAGGAAGTCCACAGGATAAAAGAAATCGACCACCTTGATGATCACGTTTGTTAACTTACCCCGAGAAACCTTCGTCGACTGATCAGCTAACTATAGCACCGTCTTTGCTGGTTCCAGCTCCTTATTCTTATACTTATCATACAAATATCTTGGCAAAACATTAACGCTCACTCCTAAGTCCAGCAAGGTATTCCTAATAACAACATCTTCCACCGTGACACTGATCAACGATGATCCAGGATCTCTTTCTTTTTTAGGTAATGTCCCCGACAAAGCCTCGCTTGCTTTGACAGTTAACATGACCATGTCAGGTGTAGGCGTCTTGAATTTCTCATTCTCTTTACACATCTCCTGAAGAATCTTTGTATCTTTAGGCGCGTTCTTCAACCCGTCCCATAGAGGTTGGTTGATCGAAGGACCGGTCGGCTCGCTAGACACCTCTTACTTCTTCTTTGCCTTCTTATCTCTCTTCTTTTGCTTAATACCAGCTACCACTGGCTGCTCTTCCTTCTGGACTTTAGTGACTTTTCTCCATTCAGCCTAAACAGCGTTCACATGCTCTTTCCCAGCCCGTTGTGTATGATTTGGGTTTATTTCTGTACTACTTGGTAACGTTCCGCTGTCTCTTTTCCTTTGGTCCTGAGCCATCTGAGCTATTTGCCTTTCCATATTAGTGATGGCCTTAGCGTTCGCTTGGGTTTGTTGCTGACTAGCATTGAACAAATCGTACATCTTAGCAATCATGTTCTCTTGACTTTTCGAGGCATTGTTGCTAGCATTAGTTGGTCCCCTATTGTTGTTGCTATTCCTACTCGGACTACTGTTGTTCCCAGGTTGAAATTGTCTAGGTTGACTGGACGACTGCCCTTGATAATTAGTCCCTGATTGTAACATTTTATTGAACACAAGCACTAGCACAAAAAGTGAGAAATACCAATGCATATATGATATAATTTCACTAAGAATAGGGCCTGACAACGACTAAAATACTTGATATTACTAGGCGTTGTTAAACATCCAGCATTTGAGTTTCATTCATCACATGCATTATGGTTAAAGAACATGCATTAATTTGATTTGTTAAAAATGGTGTTTTTAGTAAGAAAACTTGAATGCATGAGGTTTCGTGACAATTAAACTTGTAAAAACACCTGTTTTTGGATTTGACATAGGTTTTGGTCATTGGATTTCACCATCAAGAAACATGCATGATGTTTATGGGTGAAATCATACCACCATCATCATCAAATCTAAAAGTGCTTGAACATGCACACGGAGTTTCAAAGAGAAAGGTGTAGAAGAATAAGAAAATGCAAGAAATCACGTAATTTTGTAGGGAAAATGAGAGGAAACAATTTTTACCTTGATAAACACCTATTGAATGATGAAGATTTTGTGTAATATGGATGTTGTTTAACTATGACTTTCGAGGGCTTGAGAGAGATTTGAGAGAAATTGAGTGGTGGTAATGCTGGAGTGAGAGAGAGAGAGAGAGAGAGAGAGAGAGAGAGAGTGAGTGAGTGAATGAGGAAGATAGAGTGTGGAGAAGAGAGAAATGATTAAAATTTTAGGAAGAAGTTGTCTTGGGGGAGGGGGAGCCGGATCTTGAAGGGTCAGAGAGGCTCTCTTTCTCTCTCTCTCTCTCCATTAGTTTTTAATTAATTTCCTTTTATTGTTGTAACATTTTTAAATTTTATTAAAATGTGTATTAATCCTTGATTTATCTTATAATTCTTTTTAATTAAATTCCTAACTTATTGATAAGTGAAGATATTTTAAAATTACTTTTTCATTGATTATATTCCCTAATTTAATCTTTAATTTGAATTTATAAAGTTCATAACAATTCTACGTAATTTTATATGTTAAACTTTATAAATTTTAGTTTTTAGGGCTTTTTTGAGATTTTGTAAATATTTGGATATCAAAATAATTTGGATTTTTGTGACTTCATGTTATTTAGGGTTTCATAACTATTTTCTAGTTAGAAATAATGTTTGTAGTTCGTTTTTATCAGATTATTGGCGTTCTATGTAGTGGTTTTGAGATTCAATTGAAATTGAAGAATCAAGTATACTAGTCCTAGCTTCAACCATGACATAAGTTCCTACGAGACTATGACCTAATTTCTACTACTATTGCAAGTGGATGATGTGTCTACATGAATATACAAAGATGTTTGAGTCAAGGAATGACCTGAATTTGACATTTGTTATAGTTAAAGTAGTTGTAGTATTTACTTATCAATGTGAAATCTAAGTACACTATCCCTCGTTTCTAAATGTTTTCAAGCTTCTAGTAGGTCAAAACTTAGCTTCTAGTTACTAAGTCTAGAATGTGTCGTGCCTACACATGCAACTAAGTTTATTAAAATCTAGAAATGTCTCGAATTTTGATGGTTGTCACACATTGTATGGTAGAAAATGTAGAACACATTTGTGTTGGCTTGAAGCGGGTGAAACAAAACTCACGTGACTGGAGATTGTAAGTATAACCAATGAGAAGATTAGTGTAATTCAAGCTAACATGAAAGCGGCACAAGACCGACAAAGAAGTTATACGAACTTGAAGAAAAGGCCTTACAATTTGTAGGAAGGTGATCTTGTGGTGGTAAAAGTATCACCTTGGAAAGGGGTGATAAGATTTCGTAAAATATGGAAATTGAATCCAAGACATATCAGACCTTTTATACTACCCCAAGCACTGAGTGGAATACATGATACATTTCATGTATGGTAATTGAAGAAATACTTTGGGAAAGAAGAGGTGATCATTCCTTTGAAAGAACTAAGAGTAGAAACCCCCCAACATGTTAGTAGAAGAACATGAAGGTATATTCGAAGTAAAAACTAAACAGTTGAGAAATAAAGAAATTAACCTTGTATTGGTCAAATGGAAACATTCCCTTGGATCAGATCTAACCTGGGAGACTTTAGAAGAAATAAATAGAATGTATCCGGGTTTTATAAACTATGGAAAGATTTCGAGGACGGAATCCTCTTAAGGAGGGTAAATGTGAGGACCTAAAAATATTAGTAAATAAGTTGTGTTATAACTTAGGTGATACTTAGCTTATTATATCTCATTTTTGAAGTAGAAAGTTGTAAAAGTGGCAATTTGGTCTTTTGGTCCTATGAATGACTTTTATGTAATAATATTATGTTATTGTGATAAGATTGTAAGAAAAAGAAATATTAGGAATTTTGGGTCAATTGTAAAAACAAAGAGGAAACTAGAAGGACCAAATGGTCATTTATGCTAAGTATGCAGGTATAAATGGGAGGAACCTTCTATTCCTCCTCATTGGAAACTTGAAGTAGCTCCAGGTGAAGAAATCATGCTCGACCTTTGAAGAACTCTCAAGAAGGTGTAGCTAAATTGAAAGAACTAACTTGGAATTTAAGATTTCCAAGTGCTTTAAGGTAAGAACTTCATCTTCTTAAGTAAGTAAACTCATTATGAGTAGAAATGTATGGGTGAAAACGAAATTCATAGGATGAGTGAGGTTTATCCTATGATCTCAACACCTAAATCATGTTTCAATCATCATTGGAACCTAATTCCACCATGTGATATAGTTAGAAATCAAAGATTCATGTTTGAAGCTCAAGAACCCTAGAATTTAGGTTTTTCATGATTTAGTGTAGTCTCAATGTTTGTTGACTTATAAAGGTTGTATAAGGGCTTTAGAAGGGTCCTTAATAGTATGTTGTAGCCTTTATTTGATTCCAATTAGAACTGAAGCCAGACAGAACAAAATATACAAGTTGTATAGGAAAAAAGAAAGAAGGTATGTAGCGTCACACGACCCGTGTGACAATTGCTTGTTATGCAACACGTAAGTCTGAGGGTCCTACACGACTCGTGTAATCCTACATGACCTGTGTGGGGTAGAGTTGATTTGCAATCCGTAAGTTTAAAGGTCCTACACCGCCCGTTTGAGTCCTACACGACCTGTGTGACCTGAATTCATGCAATTCATTCCCATTATAGCTCCATTTGTGTAGTATAGGTTTAATATAGTGTTGAAACATAAAAAGGTGAGTTTATGTCATAATTTAAATAATTTATATAGGTGTGGATCAAGCTATAGAGAAGCAAGGGAAGGTTAAAGAGGTGTTGAACACTTAGACATTCTTTTTCAAGACCTAAAGGTGAGTAAGTGTGTATTTTATTTAGTACATGGTTAGTAATCTTTCCTTTCATTGTGAAATTGATAAATGATTTGCAAAGCTATAGTTTTGAAGAGGAGTCTATATAAAAGTTATGTTATTTCTATACGATTGAGTTATGTTTAAAGTTAAAGTCAAAATGTGATGAAATTAATAGAATTACGAGTTAAAGAGTCAAAGTAATGAAAAGAGTTGTCCCAATTAGGATCTTACCCGCTTGAAGGGGGGTCACAAGACACTACTGTGATGGTACTTCCCTTTGTAAAGTTGGTGTCTTAGCACGCCCTGGTGACTAGATTTGTTTTATGCCACGAAGGGAGATGAAATTTGCACGCCCTTACGGATGGATGGGTTCCATTCCAGGAAGGGAGAATGAATATGGGGATTACCTGTAACAGAAACATAAAGAAAGAATATTGCTCATGAGTTGCAATTAGTTTGTGATGATAAGAAAGTAATCAGCTTTATCGTTGCTTATAGTATTTACTTACTTGTCACTTTATTACCAAGATTTTAGGTTTGAAAATCCACATTACACACAAGACTTTATGTCTTACGTATGTTTTTTTTTTTTTTAAATGTTGTGTACCCTGGTGGAGTAGGAAAAGCTTAGAAGACCTTTAGAAGCATTAGAAAGTGTTGTTTCTGGGGACGTATTTATTATCAGCATGTTTAAACTATGGTGTTGTACTTTGGTTGTATTACCTTAAACAGTGTTTTGTGATGTATAATGGTTTTTGTTAAATTGTACTTTTGTAACGTAAACTTTGTAATTTTGGTTACAAACCTTGGTTTTGAGAAATGAGGTGTTACAGATACCCTAGCTTAATCCCAAAGTGACAAGCCTTGTGCCACTTAGCCCCTGAAATGTTTCTATTAATTAAACTTTTTTAATTAATTAACATCTAATCCCTGCAATTAATTATTTCTAATTAATTTCAGTTAGCTTCTAGTTAATTTACCATATCATGATAAATTAATAAACTAATTTCTCCCAACTTATTATGCCTCCAAATTGCTTAACTAGGTCTTAGGACAACCCAAAAGGACCTTGCTTTTATTAGAAATATCACCAACAGTTAATAACATTAGACACTATTTCCAACAATTATATTTTAGCTTAATGAAGTAGAAGCTTTCCACATACAACAGTTTTGGGACTTTGTAAAACTTTTTCATAAGTTTGTATAAGATCGATTAGATTTTAGCCAAGTCAAAATCTATCTTTATACTCTAATTTTCTATTCTGAATTCATTTTAACTCTGCTTTTGACATACAAATTTCTTTAGAGGCCTTACGGTATTCCCCTTAACCCTACAAGGGGGCAAAACCCTTTTATCCACCGTGTTTCGCTGTGTTAGGGATCAAACTTGGGCTAAACAAATATGCACTTCACATCATTAATATTGCAATCAATCATAATACATATCCATTTTGAAACTAGTATGAATTCCATTAAAGTCATTACATAGGATGAACCGACGTTCATATGTTGTTATTGCTCATTTTTAGACTTAGTTGGTTGTTTGGTTGAATATAATTGTTTTTGGTTCATTTGAATGTATTTCATCGGCTAATTTTGATCATATGATGTATTCGTTAGGATCTTTTTGTTGTATTAGATTTTTAATGTAATTGTAAAATATCAATAGGTGAAAAACACAAGTTGAAAGCTATAGTGCCAAATTGGACCGAATAGTAATTTTGACTGCTAACCAACAGCCCACCAATAAAGCCATCACCAGATAGCAAGCTAGTGGTGAGCCACCTAGTCATGCACATAACTAGGCGGAGTCCAACACCATTAGGTCTACTATAAAACCCCGCCCATGTGGGTCCGGCTTGTGGCAATGCTTCTCACCCCCTTGATGGCAGTGACGGATAGCCAATTTTTCCTTTGAGTTTTTCTGAGGTACCATATTTTTTCGACAGCTTGGGTGAAATTTTCTTCTAAATGTTATGTTCTCAAGTCTTTTTACCAAAATTAATACATGATGACTCGTAGATTAATTTTAGATTGATTGCTTTAGGTTTTGTTTTTTATTATATCAATTATGTGTGTTGTTTATGCATGCGATTTGATTTTATTCGTGAAACAAAATAACACATTAAGAGCGAAGTTTTACATAAGAATGGTTTATTTTGTAAAACTTGATAAAATATAAAATTAGTTTTAGAGATTTTTCGTTTAGAAGAAAATAGGTTTTACATGGAACATGTTTAACCAAATTTGAAAGAATGCAATATATCCATAACATGCAATGATTTTTTTGGAAAATAAATATTAACAATATTTATACACACCCTAAATTTAAATCTTAAATTCAATTGTTAAAACAAATTGTATGCCAAAAATTTACATATTCGAAACTGGATAATTTAATTGTTGCCCTATAACACTTGAGCTTGAGAAAATGAAGAGACTAAGCATGTCATTTGGACACTAATTTTCTATCCATAGTCCAATAAAAATCTAACAATTATATAAGAACTAGACGAAATCCCGTGCGTTGCGCAGGTTAAAGTTTTGTAAGAAAAAAAATTTGTCATTAACATTATCTATGAAATAATAATTCTCCCACAAAGTTGATATATAAACTTGTAACTACTTTGAACAATAAACATCTATTACAATCACAATGCTCAATGATCGTTACCCGCGACTTGTACTTGAATAAACTTAAATATAATTCTCAAATTAGTGTTACTTTTTCTATTGTGATTATTAACTAATTTAAATATTACATGTTGTACCATCTTTTTTATTTCAATCATAATAATTATTTAAAATAAAAACCAATCTTTAAAGTTATGTAATATAAATTATAATTTATGTTACTATATATTATTATTATCGTCAATTAAGTTTAAAATCAGTTATTATTATTAAGTTGCTCTAGAAGACATTCAAAAACCAATTATTATTTATTTGTAATTAGAGTACGTTGAATCATTACTAAAAGAACAATTAAAAAGTTGTGTGTGTCAAATCAATATAATATATATCTTTAATAAATGATTAGTTACACCCACAATGATGAAACTCAATCAAACAATCATATATGATATTTCAAAAGGGAAGTGATCCGTACACAACAATTTTTCTCCATACACAATAATTTAACATTTTTATGCATAATGTACAACACCCCTAAAGCATGGATTGTTGTGTATGGAGAAAAATTGTTGTGTACGGATCACTTCCCATTTCAAAATAATAGTATACACATTTAATAAATTGTTACTTAAATGCATTGAATATTTATTAATATTACAATCCTTCAAATTCCAAATAAGAGTTATTTAGCATTAAAATAGTACAATGAAGAAGTTTTTTTCTACTTATGGTGTTTAATTGATACTTATAGTACTTAATTAAACAGCATTAAAATATTTAAATTTTATTTGGTAAAATAAATAAATAATATGATCATCTAATGTATATTATTATGTTATATTTGAACATTTACATTTGAATATTTGTAACGCCAATAAAACTAACAATATGTTAGTTCTACGTTTTTTTAATTTTTTTTATTATAGCTTATTATTGTATAATTGTTTCAAAGTAAAGTTTCAAACCATGTGTTCTAGAATATGATTATCGAATGAATACGTGAGAAGTTATTTGATAGTAAGGAATTTGTAGGTCTTTAAAGTATTTCATTGTAGGAAATGTATTTATATTATATTCATTAGTATATAATTAATCAACAAATTAAAAAAAATATCATATCAGTTTTAAAAAACATTAGAACTATTTGATTATATACAAACCTACAAACTCATTATTATAAACTTAATTATAATATTTATAAGTGTACATGTATTTGTTTATTGATTTATATTAACGTAATCATGAACACTTTGTATTTTTATGAATTAAAATACTTGAGAAACACAAATGAGTTCTTCTCTGGTTATTACCATTTCTAGATATACATTCATTGTTTTATATTGTTGCACACTATTTTTAAGCTTAAGCTTGTGTAACATATATACATATGAGATGTATTCATTATCAACAAATGATTAGAATGTAATAGAAAAAACACAAACTTATAATTACGATTTAATAATTACAATATATTTTGATTTTTCTATGATTTTTTTATATTATATTAAAATTGGACATATTTTTCATGTTGTCATATTACTACAATCATATATATATATATATATATATATATATATATATATATATATATATATATATATATATATATATATATATATATATATATATATATATATATATATATATATATATATATATATATATATATATATATATTAATTACACACCCGACGACGAAATCCAATAAAAAAATTATATAGGTTGTTACAAAATAAGAACATATATCTTCAACATATTGTAATAAATAAATTGAAATATAATCATTTTTTTCTCTTGGATCTAAATGTATAATATAAACATTTTATTGAAATATTCATCAAAAAAATAATTATACTTATTGTTGGGGTACAAAAGCCCTCATGGAGTGATGTATGACAAGCTTGGTCGGCCCATAGTAAAACCTTGTTATTGGGCCTTGCCCTAATTTGTAGCCTACCTATATATAGTATAGTTTTACTCATTTGTAGGTTAGAGCTCACAATGTGAGGTGTAGGTGCTTTATGCAATAACCTTGTACACTCTCACATGTTTGATTATATTTGAATATTAATCATTCGGCACTTTGGATATTTGTTTCGATATTCACTTTATTATTATTCCGCACACGTCAAATCCGACATAACAAGTGGTATCAGAGCCGTACCTTGAAAATCTTGCGATTATTTGAAGGGAACGATCTCGATTTGACAACTTTTGAAGATTGTTTCAAGGTTTCAAGGATTGTTGGTGAGTCTCTCATGAATTTTTGGATTCATTTATCTTTTTGGGATATTGTTCATCTTGTTTGTTCTTGGTGTTCATCATAGTATTCATGTTATTGTTCATCATCAAGATTCTACTATTCATAAAAGAGTTGGCTCATCCTTTCTTTTGTTGTTTATCTTGATTGTTGGATACTCATGTTTACATCATATCTCTTCATCTATTGTTCATTATCCTATTCTCCTTTTAAGCCCTAAAATTCCAGATCTAGATCTGATTATCCACTGTTCGTTGTCCAATTTTATGCCCAATTTTGATATTATGTAATTAGTTCCTGTTTCATAGCTTTAATTGATTCAATACGTTTTGTCGACTCTCACGTTTCCTCTCGAAAGTAGATTCTACATCCTGTTATTTGACAAAAAACAATTCGGATCTCATGGGGATGAAAAATGGAGAAGAAAACGTGATCGGAACTGAAAAATCGAGATGATATTAAACTGCCTTCGGTGGTGTGCAATCGCCGATGTGGACCTTGACTTTGATGGGTCTGTATCAATGGAGAATCTGAAGGGATTGCAGACTGAATCGGAAAAGTTGAAGATGCCTTCGGAGATGAAGATGATAATGGATCCGAAGGCCTTCGGATTTGAACTGAAATCGGAGGATGAGTTCCTTTGCATGTTTAGTTTGAAAAAGATCAAAAAGGAACGATTGCAATCGGAACAAAGGGATGAAATGGGGAAGACAATGAACGCAGGTTTGACTTCGTAGTCAAACATATACACCGATGGATCAGACACCAAGCCCAGCCCAACATGCCTTCGGACCTCAGCCTAAAACAACACAGACTTGATTTCTAGTTGGGCCTTCCATCTTCAATTTTGGGCTTTTTGGGCTGGTATGAAAAAATTATTCTTGGGCTACAAAGATACTTTAATTTGGGTTTGATAACTTCTATTCGCAAAATTATTTCCGGACCTCGAATTGCAAAACGAAAAACAAGAAAAACATTTTTTGGAGAACGGTGATCAAGAACGGATGAACAACAAGAACACAAGAAAATTTTTGAATTCCAGAATTCATATTGTTACAAAGAAAATGTAAAACTTTTGGGCGGTTGATGAATACGTTCAAGTCGAGGGGGAGTTTTTATGGAATTTTCCCATTTGAGCGCATTCTCGTTTTTGGCAGATTATTTCACGATGACATCTCTTTGAAGATCGGTGACACGTTGAGGGGGAGTTTTCACGTATACGAGGAGATCGGATTTGCCTCTACACCCCGTGTGGTCATCATCTTCAGTTCCGCCAGTGCCCATTTACCATCTTGCCACACATCATCCATTCCGCCCTTTGAGGGGGAGATTGTTGGGGTACAAAAGCCCTCATGGAGTGATGTATGACAAGCTTGGTCGGCCCATAGTAAAACCTTGTTATTGGGCCTTGCCCTAATTTGTAGCCTACCTATATATAGTATAGTTTTACTCATTTGTAGGTTAGAGATCACAATATGAGGTGTAGGTGCTTTATGCAATAACATTGTACACTGTCACATGTTTGATTATATTTGAATATTAATCATTCGACACTTTGGATATTTGTTTCGATCTTCACGTTATTATTATTCCGCACATGTCAAATCCGACTTAACACTTTTCTCGTTATAATAGTTACACATCCTACGACGAAATCCAATCAAACAATTATCTAGGATATTACAAAATAAGAATATACATCGTCGACATATTGTAACAAATAAATTGAAATAGAATCATTTTTTCCCTTGGATCTAAATGTATAACATAAATATTTTATTGATATCTAAACAAAGTAGAAGCAAAAAAGAAGTGAATACTGTTGGAATACGATAACATAAGACAAACGCAGCGGAAACAGAAATCTAAATCGTATTCAACCAGGATCACAGAATCATGTACAATTTTGTAACTGTAAAATCAAGAGGGTTCAAGACATACCTTTTAAATCTCAGATCTGATTTTGTTAGGATGACGAGAGCCCAAAGTAGAACTCCTCTAATGTAATCGCACCCAAGACAACGATCCAGCACCCGTTGATGTAGTATATACATTTGCTTTAAGTTTTAGCACGTAATACTTAGGGTTTTGAAAGAAATCGGCCGTATACCGAGGGGTGGGAGGAGAGTGACGAAAATTAGGGTTTTGGAAACCCTTATAACTCAGATCTAGGGTTGTATTTATAGTGCTCCTCATCCTTATCCCCTCCTTTGTGGATATTTCACTTTAGTCCTTTATCCTTATTAAGTTTCTAATTAATATACCTTTACTTTGGTATATTAATAAACTTAACCCCTCAAGTTTATTTTCGATCTCTTTTAGCTAAATCGTCTCTTGCGTATAACCCAAAAGGACCCTACTATTTATAATAATATTACCAACTTGTTATAACGATGGGCATATAACAAACAGTATCCCACTTGCACTTATTATAACAACTGTATGGTCTAATATTCCTTAACCTAGTAAGGTGTATGTCATCCTAGACAAATGTCGTGTTCATTTAATGAAACAGCCCTTAGGTAAGTGATCAAATATTCCTTTGTTCTACTAGATATCCATATGAACGTCTGACATGGAATTCTGTCAGTCTCAAACATTCAATATTATGTTTCCCGATAGAGATTTGTGATGACCACAACAAACTGCACTTATTGATTCTATATCAATTCAGTTCGAGTACGGCCGTACATTTGCTGTCAACACCAAATCATTGAGCGGCCCACGGATATCGCTTCTCCTGTTAGGGCAGAAGGAACAAATAAACTTTGACTACACGGATCTCACCCACTCATCATGTCATATCTGGACATTCCCTGTATGGCTGCCAGTTACGGACAACGTTGGAGAAAACCAAGACATAACAGACTGCAGGACTAAGAATCAATGCATCTCCGCTTGAAGAATATAAGATATTACCATCTTAGAATTACTCGTGACACATTCCATGAAGTAATCTCTAAGTACAGGTTACTCCAATACTTAATCCCTATTAAGTACACATGAGAATTAGCGCATCTCTATGCTATGTCCATCTCTATGGACAATTTACTAATTCCTCATGTCAGCCTTGAATCAATACTTACTCCCAAAAGTATGACCGACTGTGGACATTTTGAATAATAAAATAATTATTCAGGAAGTCAATAAAACATGCAAAATTGGAACACAATGATAAACTAATGAAATGACTGCCTTTGCATATATTAAGTTCTCCACATAATAATCTTCAAAACAAATAGAGTTTCACATTGCTTGAGTTCCAAACACAAATCAAACTAAATTAAATACACTTAAACCAACTCATTTGCAAATCTAATGCCCATCGACCTAGTATGAGAATCATGCTTGGCCTGAGATAACGGTTTAGTGAATGGATCAGCAAGATTATCTTCTGATGTAACTCTACTAATCGTGATGTCTCCTTCTTCAACGAGCCTCCGGATATAATGGTAGTTCCGGTGTATATGCCTTGTGCGCTTGTGAGCTCTGGGTTCTTTCACCAAGGCGACTGCACCCTCATTGTCACAGAAGATCTCAACTAGACCATCAATGCTAGGAACAACACCGAGATCCCTGATGAACTTCTTCATCCACATGGCTTCCTTTGTAGCTTCATTAACTGCAATATACTCAGCCTCCGTTGTCGAATCAGCTACTGTTTCTTGCTTGGTACTCTTCCAAGTTACTGCCCCACCATTCAGTAAGAACACGCATCCTGACTGCGAACAGGATTCATCTCTATCGGTTTGGAAGCTAGCATCACTATAACCACTTACAGTGAGTTCTTCCATGTCACCATAGACCAAGAACACTTCCTTCGTCCTTCGAAGATACTAAGAATGTTCCTGACTGCGGTCCAATGATTTTCACCAGGTTTGGCCTGATAACGACTCGTCATACTCAAGGCACAAGAGACGTCAGGCCTTGTACATAACATGGCATACATGATCGATCCCATTGCTGAAGCATATGGGATTCGACTCATTCTTTCTCGTTCATCACTAGAACTAGGACATTGGTCTCTACTCAATGTCATACCACGTTGCATAGGCACGAATCCTTTCTTGGAATCTTGCATCTTGAATCTTTTCAAGATTTTGTCTATGTATGTACTCTGGCTTAAACCAATGAGTCGCCTAGATCTATCTCTATAGATCTTTATACCAAGTATGTATGCCGCTTCTCCCAAGTCTTTCATAGCGAAACAATCCCCAAGCCAAGTTTTAACACTTTGCAACATTAGGACATTGTTTCCTATGAGTAGTATGTCATCAACATACAGCACAAGGAAGACAACAGCACTCCCACTAGCTCTGACATATACACATGGCTCATCTTCACTTCCCAAAAATCCAAACTCTTTGATTTTCTCATCGAAGCAGAGATTCCAGCTGCGAGATGCTTGTTTGAGTCCATAAATCGACTTCACAAGTTTACACACTCTATTGGGATATTTGGACTGTACAAAACCCTCTGGTTGTGTCATATACACATCTTCTGAAAGTTTTCCGTTAAGGAAAGCGGTTTTTACATCCATTTGCCATATTTCGTAGTCATAAAAGGCTGCGATGGCAAACAATATCCTGATAGATTTAATCATTGCCACTGGTGAAAAAGTTTCCTCATAAACAATCCCTTGGGTTTGAGTATAACCCTTTGCCACCAGTCTGGCTTTATATGTGTGTACTTTTCCATCCATGTCTGTCTTCTTCTTGAAGACCCATTTACACCCAACTGTTTTAAGGCCAGGTGTTTGATCAACCAAGTTCAAAACTTGGTTATCATACATGGATTTCATCTCGCTCTCCATAGCCTCCTTCCATTTGGCAGCATCTGGGCATGCCATTGCTTCCTGATAGCTGGTAGGTTCATCGTCACCTACCATTGACTCATCACCTTCACTAATATGTAAACCATAAAATTCAGGTGCATAACGTACTCTATCAGGTCTCCGGACAGGAGGTGAAGGTATGTCAGATTCCCCAGCTGTACTTGGCTGAGGCTCAACAGGTTTTTCAACCTCTGATTGAGAGCTAGTGCCAACATTAGGTCCTTTATTGGTTGGTTCTTGAATCTCCTCAAGATCAATTTGGCTCCCACTGGCCTCTTGATGTATCAGCTCCCTCTCTCGGAAGACTGCCCTTCGTGCAACAATCACCTTGTTTTCAGAAGGTTTGTAAAACAAATACACAAAAGAACTAGCAGGATAACCAATAAAGTAACACCTCTCTGATCTGGGTTCTAGTTTGTCGATGGCTTCACGACGGACGTAAGCCTCACAACCCCAGACTTTCAAATGCGCTAATGAGGGTTTAGTCCCATTCCATATTTCAGAGGGTGTCTTGCTGACCTTCTTAGTTGGTATAAGGTTCAGGACTTTTGTTGCAGTCTCCAAGGCATAGCCCCAGAAACTGATTGGAAGCATAGCACGACTCATCATGGACCGAACCATATCAAGTAATGTTCGGTTCCTCCTCTCAGCTATACCATTATGTTGTGGTGTTCCGGGAGGAGTCAGCTGTGAAACAATTCCACAGTTCCCCAGATGATCATAGAATTCTTGACTAAGATATTCTCCACCCCTGTCGGATCGGAGGATCTTAATCCTTTTGCCCCGTTGATTCTCTACTTCGTTCTGAAACCTTTTGAACACCTCGAAGGTTTCAGACTTATGTTTAATCAAATAAACATACCCATATCTGCTGAAGTCATCAGTAAATGTGACGAAGTACCTTTCTCCATGTCTTGTGGCTGATCTGAACGGTCCACACACATCAGTCTGTATGAGGTCCAACAGATCCTTGCCTCTTTCAAAGTTCCCTGTGATTGGCGCTTTTGTCATCTTGCCTAATAAACAAGACTCACATACATCATCAGACTTAAGGTCAAATGATTCCAAAATCCCATCCTCTTGGAGTTTGGCGATGTGTTTCTTGTTTATATGGCCAAGTCGACAATGCCATACACATGATTTATCCAATACACTTTTGGATGTATCTGAATCAACATTTAAGATTAAGCTATTATTTCTTCTAATGCTCACGATAGTTTCATAAATACCATTGTAGGACATGCTTTAAAGTAAAGACGATCATTTTTGAAAACTAAAATATTTCCATTATCAAAACCAAAATCAAAACCGTCTCGATACAAAGCACTAAAAGAAATAATGTTTATACCCATTTCTGGCGAATAGCAACAATCTAATAAATTAATAGAAAATCTGGTAGAAAGCACGAGCTCGTAATCCCCAATCCTCTTGACAGCAGCCGTATGTCTGTTGCCCATGATCAGGTCAAACTCCCCATGCCTTAACTTCTTACTTCTTCTTAGTCCCTGCACATCAGATCAAATGTGAGTTCCACATCCTGTGTCTAGGTGTTACACCCAGTTTTTCTTATCTCTAGATTACACCATAATCACTCAAAATAAACAAAGTGATCATGGTATAATCAAGATTAAGCAACATAAGTACAAGTAGAAATCAAAAGAACAAGTACTTAAAACAACACGTCCCAAAAACTGGTTTACAAAAGACCGTCTACAAAACTATACAAAAGAGTATATTCAGGTTTACAACAGTCAAAGTCAAGTCCCATATCCATGCAATCATCCCTCAGCTATCTTCTTACCCCTGTCACCTATATCACAAACATATAACTATTTATATGAGCTAAATTAGCTCAGTGAGAAAGTTTATCATGTTTAGAAATCATTCAAATAATTATCAAGATTTCCACAATCAACTCACTATCTCCATTTCAATGACTATCTCAGTCATTTAGCGTACTCAATTAAACTAGGTAATTATGTCAAACAGAGGATTCTCAACCCTGTTTAACTCATGTAGAATTTATTATCTCAGCCAAATCAAGATATACAACAATTCAATTTAGTTGTAGTTAAACCATTCATAATGAATTATAACTACTCACATGTTGTTGGGTTATTCTGTGGAACTCCTGAACCACATGTGTCGTGCTCCTGTCTAGCCTCAGCTGTATCACAATATCTCAGGTCAAACTCAATATTCAACAATCTCAATCATATTCAACATCGATAACAATAAAAAATTTGAATCATAAGAGAGGTTTATCATCAAAAGATAGTAATACTATCCTAATTATAACTTCCAATTTCACCACTTTGACTCATACAACCCTAAAAACACAATACAAGCACTTTGCAAGCTTGGGTCTCGAATTAGAACTCTATTACACACACTAATCCAAGTAAACTCATTCTAAATCATGCTAGTAGCAGGTGGTTCATCAAAACCACAAAGAACCATCTCAATTCCAAAGATTCAACCGTCAAAACAAGATAAAAACCAAAGAGAATTACCTTTCAATCTCAAGGAACTAATCTCTAGCTTCAATTCGTGATCAATAAGCCTTAATCTCAACTTAGAAGGGTTAGAATCGCTTTTCTAGGGTTTGGGAGGGTTTTGATCGAATTGGAAATGACCCAAATGAAAGAAAACCCGTATTTAAAACAGTCCTGAGTGCGTGACACGACCCGTGTAGGCTCACACGACCCGTGTGAGACCTATAGCAAGCTATCCTGAACATGCACAGACCCACACGACCCGTGTAGCCTCACACGACCCGTGTGAGACCCAAACTCGCTTCGGTAATTTTTGAACAAGAGCTACACGACCCGTGTAGAGGTACACGACCCGTGTAGACCTGAAAGAGGGTACTGTTTGGTTCTTAAGCCTTTCTACACGACCCGTGTGGCCATACACGACCCGTGTAGCTCTGATTTGACATTTTACAAGTCCAAACTTTACTCAATTGGGTTTTTAACCATCCTAACTCATATAGCAACCTATTTAATCTTAATTACACTATGATTAACACAAAATCTATATAAATTAATAATATGGTATTACAAGTTCTTACCCCCTTCAAAAGATTCCGTCCTCGGAATCTCTTGGAAACAAAAAGGGATACTTTGATCGCATCTCCTCTTCAGCTTCCCAAGTGACATCTATTCCTCTATGATGTCGCCATTGTACTTTAACTATTACAATCTCTTTATTTCGCAACTTCTTGATCTTTTTGTCTAGGATCTTCTCCGATTGTTCTTGATATTGAAGTTTACGATCTAGCTGAACTTCCTTCAAAGAAACACGTGCCGACTCATCGTATAAAGTCTTACGAAGATGCGAGATATGAAACACATTGTGAATCCCCTGTAGTTCATTAGGAAGTTCAAGTTTATAAGCTACTGCTCCCACTCGTTGAATTACACGGAAAGGTCCAATAAACCGTGAGCTTAGCTTGCCACGTTTACCAAAACGAATAATTCCCTTCCAGGGAGACACTTTTAACATTACCATATCTCCGACTTGAAACTCCAACGGTTTCCTTCGTTTATCTGCATATTGTTTTTGACGCTGTTGAGCAACTCTCATATGCTCACGTATACTTTTTATCTTCGCTTCAGTTTCAGTTATAATTTCAGGACCCGCTAGTGGCTTCTCTCCCGCTTCTGACCAACATGATGGTGTTCTACACATTGACCCATATAATGCTTCAAAGGGTGCCATTTGAATACTAGAATGATATGAATTGTTGTATGTAAATTCGGCTAAAGGTAGATGATCGTCCCAACTACCTCCAAAATCAATCACCGAAGCTCTAAGCATATCTTCTAACGTCTGTATGGTTCTCTCGGTTTGACCATCAGTCTGCGGATGATAAGCCGTACTCATTAAGGCTTTAGTTCCCAAATGTTTTTGAAAACTTTGCCAAAAATGAGAAGTAAAACGACTATCACGATCGGATACTATAGAGGTAGGTACTCCGTGTCGTCTCATCACCTCCCTAACATAAATCTCTGCTAATTTAGATGCTTGATAATCTTCTCTTATGGGGATAAACTGTGCTGACTTGGTCAACCTATCAATAATTACCCATATAGAATCAAACCCTCGTGGAGTTCGGGGTAATTTAGTGATAAAGTCCATAGAAATCTCATCCCACTTTTTCATCGGTACAGGTAGTGGTTGAACTAACCCGTATGGTCTCTGATGATTTGCCTTGACTTGTAAACAAGTTAGACACTTCTCCAAATATCTCACAACATCACGTTTCATTCCCGGCCACCAGTAAAACGGCTTTAAACTTCTATACATCTTTGTACTACCTAGATGGATTGAATACCGTGTACAAAGTGCATCTTCAAGTAACAGCTGTCTCGTGTCTCCGTGTCTTGGGACCCACACTCGTCCCTGAAAAGTCTTCACTCCCTGTGCATTTGCAACTAGTTTATCTACATAGCCAACCATTCTCTCACTCTTCATGTCATTGGCTTCTCTCTGGGCACGTTGAACCATTTCTGTTAATTTACTAACCACTCCCATTCGAGCTGAAACGACTCGAATAGGTGGTTCTTTTCGACTTAACGCATCTGCCACTACATTTGCTTTACCAGGATGGTAAAGTATTTCACACTCATAATCTTTCAAAAAATCCATCCATCTTCGTTGTCTCATATTCAACTATTTTTGATCAAACAAATACTTTAAACTCTTATGATTTGAATATATCTTGAACTTCACACCATAAAGGTAATGTCGCCAAATTTTTAGTGCAAAAATAATGGAGGCTAACTCCAAATCGTGTACTGGATAAGCTTGCTCATGAGGCTTCAGCTATCGAGACGAATACGCAATTACTCGCGCCTTTTGCATTAATACACATCCAAGACCGATTTGTGAAGCATCGGTAAAAAGGACAAAGTCTTCCACACCTTGAGGCAAAGCTAACGCCGGAGCTTCGCATAACGCCCGTCTTAGTTTTTCAAAAGCTTCTTGTTGGGCTTCAGCCCAGATAAACTTCTCTGTCTTTCTGGTCAGCTTTGTTAAGGGTAATGCAATACTCAAAAATTTCTCAATAAATCGTCGATAATAGCCAGCTAGTCTCAAAAAGCTCCAAACTTCAGTCGGATTTTGTAACACCCGACTTATTAACAAAAACACCCCAAAAATTTCTTGTTTTACAAACCAAATATTTTACAATAAAAACCATAAGTATGGGGTATTAGTTAACAAAATACGAGTACAAGTGTATCACGAAGTACAATACATAAATATTATACATTCTTCAAGCCGGGTCGTTACTTCAAATACTAAGTCCTCAGTCACGGACTTTGTCTTTTCCCTTAGCAGTGCCACGCTCACCTGCAGGGACATATCAAACAATTGTGAGCTATAAAGCCCAATGAGTAATCAAGCAATCAAATAAACATATACAAGAGAATAATAACAATTAAACTCTTAAACAATTTCTGTCCCAAAATCATGGTCATCACTGACCGCACCGTGATCATAGCCATAAAGGCCGCACCGAATATCCTAGCCCGAAGGCCGCACTAAAATCATAGCCCGAAGGCCGCATCGGAGACATAGCCCGAAGGCCGCACCGGAGTCATAGCCCGAAGGCCGCATCGGAGACATAGCCCGAAGGCCGCACCGGAGTCATAGCCAACAAGGCTGCACCATTTAATATCAAAGATAGTAATCTTAGCCAACAAGGCTGCACCAATATATCATACTAGATATAATCAAGATTACTCACCTGAAGGCTACTACTAGCGTTAATCGTTCCTTGCTTTGAAATGGAGTTCGTATGATTTTGTCCCGTACCTATAATTTCATTCATTTTCAAAATGATTATAGGTTAATACCCATTTCAATTAACTCTAATACACTAGAGTTCAATACAATATCGTTATAAATAATGCCTAGTTAATAAACTTTCCGTTTACTAACTTTATATGAATTTTACTATTCACCGAGGCATTCGGATCGGTCTACAGTGCCCCCGAGGGGTCGGAAACTCAATCTAAAAATTTTCCCAAACTTTTCAGACCATAATAAGCATACGGTTCAAATTTGAGCTTAATCGGACAAGCCAAACAAAAGATAGCATTTCAAAGATTCTGTCCGGAGTCTGCTTGGAGGCGCACCGCGCCTGGATATGGGCGCACCGCGCCCAGCGCCTGTGCAGACCTCCTGTCCAGTCGCGAATTGTGCACTGTAGCTTGCTGTTTTGTCCTTTAAGTCCTTAATTTCGTTCTTAATCATTTGGGGTTTGTTCCTAGGCTAAAACCTTACATTTTAACAAGGTTTTTAACCCCCAAAACAACCTCAATCAATCATGGGAAGAATTAGGGTTCTTATTTCTAACAACCCCAAATCTTCAATTTCATCCAAAATAACAACCTACTTCCATTTTCTTGATTTAAGCTCTTACTAGCATGACTTAATGGAAGTATCTAACCATGTTAAACACCCAAACATAACTGAAATTGCAGTTTTTGAGTTCTTCAAAAGTCATCAAGAACAAACAATCAAGAACTTGGAATATTTACCTCAAAAGCTTCCAATAATACCCTTTTAAGCCAAGGATCAACTTCCAAGCTTAAAGCCTTCAAGAATCCTTCACGATTTATGGAAAAATCAGTCACGAACTCTCTCCCGTAACTCACAAAAATTCTGCACAAGTGTTTCTTTATATACTCCCACAATTTGCGATTTGGTCCTTGAAGATGCATTTCTTAAACATTTGCCACTAATAACACAACTTATGACAAAAATCACATTTTTATAACATTTTAAGTCCAAGACTCAAAATATCATTACCAAACAAGTCCTTTTCTGTCCAAAAGACCAAATTACCCTTTTGAGGTAAAATGACCATTTTGCCCTTTTTATTATAATTACATAATAAAATAAGGTTTGGCGTTACAAATTCTCCCCTCCTTTAAGAGATTTCGTCCCCGAAATCATACAAAACGTTGAGGGTATTTCTCCCGCATTTCACTTTCGGTCTCCCACGTCATGTCGGAACCTTTGTGATGACGCCAAAGTACTTTCACCATGCTGATCTTCTTGTTTCGCAGCTGTCTTATCTTGTGATCTAGCACCCGCTCGGGTTGTTCCGGGTATCTCAGCTTTTCATCCACTTCAATTTCGGCAAGAGGTACTTGTTGAGACTTATCAAATAAGGTTTTCCTCAAATGGGACACATGGAATACATCATGTATACCATGAAGTTCATCAGGTAACTCCAATCTATACGCCACGGCTCCAACTCTTTGGGATACACGGAAAGGTCCAATAAAGCGAGGACTCAACTTCCCTTTCTTCCCATAACGAATTAAGCCCTTCCAAGGGGATACTTTGAGCATTACCATATCTCCTACTTGGAATTCTATCGGTTTCACCAGTTTGGCTGCGTATTGTTTCTGTCTATTCTGAGCTACCTTCAAATTTTCGCGTATAAGTTTGATCTTTTCTTCCGTCTGTGCTACAATTTCGGGTCCAGCCAACGACTTTTCCCCAACTTCAGTCCAGCAGGTCGGAGTACGACACGGTGCTCCATACAATGCTTCATACGGGGCCATCTGAATGCTGGAATGATAGCTGTTATTGTACGCGAATTTCACTAAAGGTAAATGATCTTCCCATCTTCCACCGAAGTCTATGACACAAGTCCTCAACATATCTTCCAAAGTTTGGATCGTTCTTTCACTCTGACCATCAGTCTGTGGATGATATGCGGTACTCATAAGTACTTTTGTACCCAATTGCTCTTGAAGACTCTGCCAAAAATGGGAAGTAAATCTGCTGTCTCTGTCCGACACAATCGATGCTGGTAATCCATGCCGACAAATTACCTCATCAATGTAAATTTTCGCCAGTTGATCTACTCTGTACTTTTCTTTATATGGTATGAACTGTGCTGATTTGGTCAATCGATCAACAATCACCCATATAGAATCGTAACCTCGTGGTGTCCGCGGCAACTTTGTCACAAAATCCATGGTAATATGGTCCCATTTCTTCTCTGGAATCGGCAATGGCTGTATTTCCCCATATGGTTTCTGATGGTTTGACTTAACTTGCAAACAAGTCAAACATTTTTCCACAAATCTTCCAACATCTCTTTTCATTCCATGCCACCAATACATCGGTTTTAACGTCCGATACATCTTAGTGCTACCCGGATGAACTGCATATCTGCTATAATGGGCATCTTCCAGAAGTAATTTCCGCGCCTCTCCCTGTTTTGGGACCCACACACGTCCTCTGAATGTCTTCAATTTCTGAGCATTTTCTTCCAGATGCTTCAAGTATCCAACTATTCTTTCACTTTTTACATTCTCCGGCTTACACGCTTCCTCTTGTGCCAAACGAATCAATCCTGGTAACCGGCTCACTACACCCATACACGCGGATGTAACTTTCAGAGGAGCTTCTTTTCGGCTTAAAGCATCTGCCACAACATTCGCCTTACCAGGGTGGTACTGAATTTCACAGTCAAAGTCTTTCAACAGGTCCATCCACCTTTGCTGTCTCATGCTGAGCTCTTTTTGGTCAAAAAGATACTTCAGGCTCTTATGATCAGTGTAAATAACAAACTTTACACCATATAAATAATGTCTCCACAACTTCAACGCTAGAACCACCGCAGCTAATTCCAAATCATGAACTGGATACTTCTTTTCAGCATCTTTTAATTGGCGGGACGCATATGCTATGACTCGACCTTTTTGCATTAAAACACACCCAAGGCCGATTCTTGAAGCATCGCTGTAGATTACATATTCTTCTCCGCTTTGTGGTAGTACTAACACCGGTGCTTCACATAAAGCTTGTTTCAGTTTCTGGAATGCTTCTTGCTGCTCTTCAGCCCAAGTAAAATTTTCACCTTTCTTAGTCAACTTGGTCAACGGGACAGCTATCGAGGAGAAATTCTCGACAAATCTTCTGTAATAGCCTGCCAAACCAAGAAAACTTATTACTTCAGTGGGACTTCTAGGCAGTTCCCATTTCATCATGGCTTCAATCTTTGCTGGATCTACTTTCACCCCTTCAGCATTGATTACATGGCCAAGGAATTGGACTTCTCTTAACCAGAATTCACACTTGGAGAATTTAGCATACAGCTTTTCTCGGCGAAGCAACTCCAATACTTGTCGCAGGTGCACTTCATGTTCGGTTTGACTTCTTGAATACACCAAGATGTCATCTATAAACACTATCACCGAGGTATCAAGGAACGGTCGGCACACCCGGTTCATAAGATCCATGAATACGGCGGGAGCATTGGTTAACCCGAAAGGCATCACCAAAAACTCATAGTGACCGTATCGTGTGCGAAAAGCTGTCTTTGGGACATCAGATTCCCGTATCTTCAGCTGATGGTAACCCGACCTCAAATCAATTTTTGAAAAGTAGGATGCCCCTTGTAGCTGGTCGAATAAGTCATCAATTCGTGGGAGTGGATACTTGTTCTTCACCGTGATCTTGTTTAGTTCCCTATAGTCAATACACATGCGCATTGACCCATCTTTCTTCTTGACAAACAGAATAGGGGCTCCCCAAGGCGATGTACTCGGTCTGATAAAACTCCTGTCTAACAATTCTTCCGGTTGCTTCCGCAGTTCCACCATCTCTGAAGGTGCTAAACGGTATGGAGCTCGAGCAACAGGAGCAGCTCCCGGAATTAGTTCAATCGTGAACTCAACCTGTCGATCTGGTGGCAACCCTGGAAGTTCATTTGGAAACACATCTGGGAACTCATTCACCACATTCACATTTGCTACTCCCACTTTACTCGGTTGAGCCACCGACACATAAGCCAAGTAAGACATCCCTCCTTTACTAACACAGCTTCGGGCTTGAGCAAAGGAGATAACTGGCATTCTCAACCGAGGTCGTTCACCCTGAATCTTTATCCATTTTCCATCCGGTGATAACACTGTGATGTTTTTATTTCTGCAATCCATATTAGCATAGTTCGTTGCTAACCAATCCATCCCCACAATCACACCAAATTCATTGGTAGTCATCGGCTTCAAATCTATAGGGAAAACGGTCCCGTAGATTTTAAGCTGACAACCTTCCATATGTTCAGAAACCCAGACATATCGGCCGTCTGCTATAGCTACTTCTAAGCTTTCATCCATCGGGGTTAAAGGTACATTCAGGCGAGGCAATAAAGATTCCGATACAAAACAGTGAGTGGCTCCCGGATCAAAAATAACATATACAGGTATGGTATTGAGAGTGAAAATACCTGTCACCACATCTGTCTTCTCACGGGCATCTTCCACAGTCATCTGGAAAGCTCGCGAGGCTATCGGTCGTCCCCTGTTCTTCGGCTCTTCTTTCTTCCCGCCCTGTTCAATCCTGGGTCTATCACTGATCGCTATAGACTTCAACTCGGGACAGTTCAGGCGAAGATGATCCGTAGCTCCACACTGGAAACACCTACGTTCCGCCTGACAGTTGTAAACATCATGCCCCGGTTTTCCACAATTTCGACAACTTGTGGATGTAGTGTTGACCCGGCAACTCCCGGAGTGCCATTTTCTGCATTTTTCACACCATTTTCTATCGTCTCTTTGACTTTTACCCTTAGACCCGGATTGCTGTGACTTTTTCTGAGGCGTCGAAACTTGGTCTTCCGCCTTTCGTTTCGTTTCCATAACTTTCTTTTCATCTTCCTGCCGCTTCAATTCTGTTTCTCTTTCCGTGGCTCGATCCACCACTTGCCGGAAAGTAGTTAGTTTTAGCGGTTGCACAATCTCTCTAATTCGGGTTGTGAACCCCCGGACATACTTGTCGATCTTTCTCTAGAAAGCTAAGAGTATATTCCTGGACAGATCGGGTACCCTGTTCTAGATGCAGGAATTCATCCTCCAACTTCTGAATAGCTACTTCCGAGCAATATTCTTCATTGAACTTTGTCTTGAATTGCTCCCAAGGTATTGATTGGGATGAATCAAGATCCAGTGATTTATAATAGGTTTGCCACCAATGTAGTGCACTGCTTGTAAGTTGGTTCGTGGCAAATTCCACTTTGTCATCATCCGCACACTTGCTTACTCGGAACACCTTTTCCATATGCATGATCCATTCCATAGCTTTGACTGGATCATCTGTCCCCGAGAATTCCTTTGGTTTACAACCAAGGAACGATTTATAAGTACACCCAACTTTCCTTGATGAAGCTTCCCCACCTTGAGTTTCTTTTGCTGCCCGGGCACGACTTTCTCCCTGGCTTTCATTTTCTGGCTGCCCGTTATGAACACTTTTTGCAGCCTCTTTAGAAGGATTTGGATTTGCACTTGGGTTGGGATTGCCACTCGGGTTGGGGTTGTTCGATAATGCAGGCGTCATTTGCCTAACCACTTCTTCCACAATCGCCCGTATATCAGGTGGATTTTGTCCCACCGGTTCCCTCGCTGGTGCTCTTCGCCCAACAGAGCCACGTGACCTAGCTGGTCCACTTCTTGCAGTTCCACGCGAATTCGCACCAGTAGGATTGCTTCGTGTATTTCTCATACTTCAAAATTTCAGCAAACCATTAGATTACATATATAGTAACAACTTATATATATCTAACAGTCCATTTATTTGTTCTTCTCTCAAGGTTTAAGTCCAGGAATCTAGTCTAAGACACCTAGTTCACTTAAACCACGGCTCTGATACCAACTTGTAACACCCGACTTATTAACAAAAACACCCCAAAAATTTATTATTTTACAAACCAAATATTTTACAATAAAAACCATAAGTATGGGGTATTAGTTAACAAAATATGAGTACAAGTGTATCACGAAGTACAATACATAAATATTATACATTCTTCAAGCCGGGTCGTTACTTCAAATACTAAGTCCTCAGTCACGGACTTTGTCTTTTCCCTTAGCAGTGTCACGCTCACCTGCAGGGACATATCAAACAACTGTGAGCTATAAAGCCCAATGAGTAATCAAGCAATCAAATAAACATATACAAGAGAATAATAACAATTAAACTCTTAAACAATTTCTGTCCCAAAATCATGGTCATCACTGACCGCACCGTGATCATAGCCATAAAGGCCGCACCGAATATCCTAGCCCGAAGGCCGCACTAAAATCATAGCCCGAAGGCCGCATCGGAGACATAGCCCGAAGGCCGCACCAGAGTCATAGCCAACAAGGCTGCACCATTTAATATCAAAGATAGTAATCTTAGCCAACAAGGCTGCACCAATATATCATACTAGATATAATCAAGATTACTCACCTGAAGGCTTGCTACTACTAGCGTTAATCGTTCCTTGCTTTGAAATGGAGTTCGTATGATTTTTTCCCGTACCTATAATTTCATTCATTTTCAAAATGATTATAGGTTAATACCCATTTCAATTAACTCTAATACACTAGAGTTCAATACAATATCGTTATAAATAATGCCTAGTTAATAAACTTTCCGTTTACTAACTTTATATGAATTTTACTATTCACCGAGGCATTCGGATCGGTCTACAGTGCCCCCGAGGGGTCGGAAACTCAATCTAAAAATTTTCCCAAACTTTTCAGACCATAATAAGCCTACGGTTCAAATTTGAGCTTAATCGGACAAGCCAAACAAAAGATAGCATTTCAAAGTTTCTGTCCGGAGTCTGCTTGGAGGCGCACCGCGCCTGGATAGGGGCGCACCGCGCCCAGCGCCTGTGCAGACCTCCTGTCCAGTCGCGAATTATGCACTGTAGCTTGCTGTTTTGTCCTTTAAGTCCTTAATTTCGTTCTTAATCATTTGGGGTTTGTTCCTAGGCTAAAACCTTACATTTTAACAAGGTTTTTAACCCCCAAAACAACCTCAATCAATCATGGGAAGAATTAGGGTTCTTATTTCTAACAACCCCAAATCTTCAATTTCATCCAAAATAACAACCTACTTCCATTTTCTTGATTTAAGCTCTTACTAGCATGACTTAATGGAAGTATCTAACCATTTTAAACACCCAAACATAACTGAAATTGCAGTTTTTGAGTTCTTCAAAACTCATCAAGAACAAACAATCAAGAACTTGGAATATTTACCTCAAAAGCTTCCAATAATACCCTTTTAAGCCAAGGATCAACTTCCAAGCTTCAAGCCTTCAAGAATCCTTCACGATTTCTGGAAAAATCAGTCACGAACTCTCTCCCGTAACTCACAAAAATTCTGCACAAGTGTTTCTTTATATACTCCCACAATTTGCGATTTGGTCCTTGAAGATGCATTTCTTAAACATTTGCCACTAATAACACAACTTATGACCAAAATCACATTTTTATAACATTTTAAGTCCAAGACTCAAAATATCATTACCAAACAAGTCCTTTTCTGTCCAAAAGACCAAATTACCCTTTTGAGGTAAAATGACCATTTTGCCCTTTTTATTATAATTACATAATAAAATAAGGTTTGGCGTTACAGATTTTTGGGTGGTGCCCAACTCATCACTGCTTCTATCTTAGCAGGATCCACTTTAACACCTTCTCTGTTTATCACATGACCAAGAAACTAAATCTCTTGCATCCAAAACTCGCACTTTCAAAATTTTGCATACAACTTTTCTTTACAAAGAAGATTTAAAATCAAATGTAAATGTTGCTTGTGCTCATCCCAGCTATTGGAATAAATCAAGATATCGTCAATAAATACTATTACGAACTTGTCTAAGAATGAATGACATGCTCAATTCATCAAATCCATAAAAGCCGCCGGGGCATTTGTCAAACCGAACGGCATTACTAGAAACTCATAATGACCGTATCGGGTACGAAATGCTGTCTTCGGGACGTTAGATTCTCTTAGTCTTAACTGATGATATCCCGATCTCAAATCAATCTTCGAAAAATACACCGCTCCCTCAAATTGATCGAACAAATCGTCTATTCTCGGTAGGGGATAACGATTCTTCACAGTAATCTTGTTTAACTCGCGATAGTCTATGCACATACGCAT
The DNA here is from genome assembly GCA_023525715.1 of Cichorium intybus. Lineage (NCBI taxonomy): Eukaryota > Viridiplantae > Streptophyta > Magnoliopsida > Asterales > Asteraceae > Cichorium > Cichorium intybus. The sequence goes on from CM042014.1 coordinate 97,770,430, forward strand.
AGAACCATCCTTCTTTCGAACAAACAGTATCGGCGCACCCCACGGCGACGAGCTCGGACGAATAAAACCACGATCTAAAAGTTATTGTAGTTGTTTCTTTAACTCCTCCATCTCGGACAGCGCCAACCGATAGGGTGCTCGAGCTATCGGTTTCGCTCCAGGAACTCAATCAATAACAAACTTCAATTGACGATTTGGCGGTAAGCCCGGAAGATCATCAGGAAAAACATCGGCAAAATTTCTCACTATCTCAACATCCTTCACAGTGGGATGTTCGGTTTTAATTGGGCCAACATGTGTCATAAATAAACGAGCACCTCTTTCGGTATACCTTCGCGCTCTCGCGAAAGATACAACCGGAATATGTTGAAAACGGCGTTCGCCTCGTATTAACATCTGAGACCCGCTCGGAGTTCTCACAGAAATAATCTTTCCGTGACAATCCATATTTGCCCTATTATTATCTAACCAGTCCATTCCAACTATTACATCAAACGCACGAGTAGTCATCGGCTTCAAATCAATAAGGAAAGAAATTCCATTGATTTCAAGCCGAAAATTTATATACTGAGTATTTACTATAACATCTCTCCCGTCAGCAACATCAAATATCAGACTCTCACTCATCTTAGACACCGGGACATTAATTCGAGTCGCAAAAGGTACAGATATAAAAGAAATCGATGCACCAGTATCAAACACCATACGAGCTCGAAGAGAATTTAGGCTAAAGATACATGTAATCACATCTGGTCGCTCTCTAGCCTCCTCCACGGTCATCTAAAAAGCTCGAGTTCTAACATTCCCACCGCCTCTATCTCGTCTATTGCCCCGATTATCACCCCGTCCCGCCCTCGGAGTCTCGCGACGTGAATCAGTTCTCGGCTTTGGGCAATCCGGGCGAATATGACCACTTTCCCCGCAATTGAAACACACACGATTTTTCTCCAAACAATCTCAAGCCATATGCCCTATCTTCCCACACTGATAACACATAAGAGACGGGGTACTTGTTTCACAGTTTCCAGCATGTTTTCGACGACATTTTTCGCACCACTTACTCTCAGTATTTCTTAAATCACCTCGATATTGATAACTCGAAACTGGCTGTTTTTGAGAACTACCCTCGGGTTTTCCTTCATATTTCCTCTTCTGGCCTCCACTTCCTTGGTCCCCCTTCCTTTCATTATCTTGCCTCCGAAGTTTTTTTTCTCGAGATTTGGCTGCCTCGACAATCTGCTGATAAGTTGTAAAGCTGGAACTCTGTAAGAATTCTCGTATCTGAGTCCTCAGTCCCCACAGATACCTATCAATCTTCTTTTCTTCAGTATCCACCTGGTGAGCAGCAAATCTAGCTTTTTCGTTAAATTTTGTAGTATACTCCTGTACTGACCGCGTTCCCTGCTGCAATCTCAGAAAATCTTCTTCCAAACTTTTCATTGCAGTATTTGAGCAATATTCCTTCATAAACTTTGTTTTAAACTCCTCACATGTCGGTTCTGCTTCTAATCCTCTCTAGATATCAAGGTTTATATTCTCCCACCAGAACTGGGCATCTTTGTGTAAACAATTAGTAGCATACTCAACTTTATCTTTTTCCGCACACTTGCTCGTACGAAAAACTTTCTCGATATGTGTCAGCCAATTTCGTGCAATAATAGGATCATCAGTACCGAAGAAATCATTCGGTTTGCATTTGCGAAACATCTCATAACTGCAACCTTTTGGTTCGCCCGACCCTCCAACTTCAGTATGTATAGTAACCGGCTTTCTCTGTCCCTCCCCAACCACAGGTGTGATAGGAGGTCGGTCTCGATCATCTCTATTCGTCACCTCCGTCTGAGGTCTCACTAAGGTAGGCAATAAACTTTTAACTGTTTTTGCTACCTCCGCAGCAATCAACTCTTGTAAAGATGATGTTAACTCAGGCGGCCTCTCGCCTTCAGACTGGCGCCCCAGTCTTAAATCTTGTGATCCCGAATGCTCATCTCGGTGATCACCTCCCTCTTTCTCCTTTCCAGAACTCATAATGAGGCTGAAAAGAAATTTAACTCATTATTATCTCATTTATCTCAATACTCTTTTTCGCATCATATATCTCATCAAAATTCTCGAAATAACACACATACTCATAATGTGTGCTTAAAGGAACGATTGCATAGGGACAAAAATGGGACCTCTCTCTTTATTAGTTTGAGTTTAGAGTTTACCTTTCAAAGTCTAATTCACTCAAACCCTTGCTCTGATACCAACTTGTTACACCCAGTTTTTCTTATCTCTAGATTACATCATAATCACTCAAAATAAACAAAGTGATCATGCTATAATCAAGATTAAGCAACATAAGTACAAGTAGAAATCAAAAGAACAAGTACTTAAAACAACACGTCCCAAAAACTGGTTTACAAAAGACCGTCTACAAAACTATACAAAAGAGTATATTCAGGTTTACAACAGTCAAAGTCAAGTCCCATATCCATGCAATCATCCCTCAGCTATCTTCTTACCCGTGTCACCTATATCACAAACATATAACTATTTATATGAGCTAAATTAGCTCAGTGAGAAAGTTTATCAAGTTTAGAAATCATTCAAATAATTATCAAGATTTCCACAAGCAACTCACTATCTCCATTTCAATGACTATCTCAGTCATTTAACGTACTCAATTAAACTAGGTAATTATGTCAAACAGAGGATTCTCAACCCTGTTTAACTCATGTAGAATTTATTATCTCAGCCAAATCAAGATATACAACAATTCAATTTAGTTGTAGTTAAACCATTCATAATGAATTATAACTACTCACCTGTTGTCGGGTTATTCTGTGGAACTCCTGAACCACGTGTGTCGTGCTCCTGTCTAGCCTCAGCTGTATCACAATATCTCAGGTCAAACTCAATATTCAACAATCTCAATCATATTCAACATCGATAACAATAAAAAATTTGAATCATAAGAGAGGTTTATCATCAAAAGATAGTAATACTATCCTAATTATAATTTCTACTTTCACCACTTTGACTCATACAACCCTAAAAATACAATACAAGCACTTTGCAAGCTTGGGTCTCGAATTAGAACTCTATTACACACACTAATCCAAGTAAACTCATTCTAAATCATCCTAGTAGCAGGTGGTTCATCAAAACCACAAAGAACCATCTCAATTCCAAAGATTCAACCGTTAAAACAAGATAAAAACCAAAGAGAATTACCTTTCAAGCTCAAGGAACTAATCTCTAGCTTCAATTCGTGATCAATAAGCCTTAATCTCGACTTAGAAGGGTTAGAATCGCTTTTCTAGGGTTTGGGAGGGTTTTGGTCGAATTGGAAATGACCCAAATGAAAGAAAACCCGTATTTAAAACAGTCCTGAGTGCGCGACATGACCCGTGTAGGCTCACACGACCCGTGTGAGACCTACAGCAAGCTATCCTGAACATGCACAGACCCACACGACCCGTGTAGCCTCACACGACCCGTGTGAGACCCAAACTCACTTCGGTAATTTTTGAACAAGAGCTACACGACCCGTGTAGAGGTACACGACCCGTGTAGACCTGAAAGAGGGTACTGTTTGGTTCTTAAGCCTTTCTACACGACCCGTGTGGCCATACACGACCCGTGTAGCTCTGATTTGACATTTTACAAGTCCAAACTTTACTCAATTGGGTTTTTAACCATCCTAACTCATATAACAACCTATTTAATCTTACTTACACTAAGATTAACACAAAATCTATATAAATTAATAATATGGTATTACACTAGGACCCATGAATTAGTAGTAGAAGTATTATGGAGTTCTATCATGTATATACCTGAGGTACCAGACACTTTAGGCTTGATCTTCTTGATCTCCTCCAGGTATTTAGGGCATGTTCGCTTCTAGTGTCCCTTTTCTCCGCAGTGGAAACAAATGGCCTCATCAGGGTTTGGTGTCGGCAATATCATAGAACCAGCCTTGCCTTTGTTGCTAGGGTTGGAGTTGGGGTTACCAACTTGACCCTTCCTTTTGCCTTTAGGATTCTTGGCTTTCCTTTTCTTGATTGCCGCTTCCCTGATTGCCAATACCGGAGCCGTGGAGCTGGAGTTTTTAGATTTAGACATATTTGCCTCGGCAGTTTTTAGCATGCCGTGTAACTCCATTATGGTCTTTTCCAATCCATTCATATTAAAATTCAGTGTGAACTGACTGAATGTACTGCTCAGCTAGTGGAGGATGATATCCGTAACCAATTGCTGAGCGATCGGAAATCCAAGTCGCTCCAATCTGTCGACGTATGCTTTCATCTTAAGCACGTGTGCACTGACAGCGGTTCCCTCCTGCTGCTTGCAATCTAGTAGGGCGATCATAGTGTCGTATCGTTCCTGTCTAGCCTGCTCTTGGAACATTTCCTTGAGCTGGTCGGCCATGTCAAACGCCCCAGCAGTCTCGAAACTCTTTTGGAGTTCTGGAACCATGGTCGCCAACATGAGACAATCAACCTCATCCGACTGATCTTTATGCTTTTGCCAAGCATCCCTAACAGCTCTAGTTGCATCATCAGCTGGAGCCTCAGGAAGAGCTGTGTCCAGGACCCATTCTTTCTTATAATACCGGAGGGCGATCCGAAGGGAACGCATCCAGTCCAAGTAGTTGGATCCCGTCAGCTTATCCTTAGAGAGGAGTTGCATTAGTGAGATATTTGTAGCCGAATTCGAATTTGTATTTGCATTTGGAGCCATCTATATGAAGAGTAGATTTTAATTAGTTTGATTGATCCTTAAAAAATTAATTACCCAAAACAATAATTTTACTTAAGGCTAGAATCCATATTTCACTTCTGGTGGTGAAGAGGTATGCCGTAGTCACCCCCAAAAGTTATTTAGGTAGGCAATACTATTTGCCAACTTCAATCTCTATGAAGCTTCTAGATCTTTCGGGATTCATTGAATCTAATCAATGGCATGTTTAGTCCCATCATGCTCATCCTCTCTCCCGTGACGGGTATGCCGCGGATCACGGGTTTGGATGGTAAACCGACCACAAAGGACCCACGTGACACCCGGCCCATGATTCATGAGTTATCGCGAGTATCACATCATTTTGGCCGAGTCCAATCCGACGCGTTGGCTATAGCACTTCCCACGCCGGAAGGGCCCGGTTAAATGTGTGGTTCTTTGTGGGTAGCATGAGATTTACATTTTTATAAAACGGGATTTTGTTTCGTTTTTTTTAAAACATTTTAACCTTTTAATTGGCATAAGGGTCAATTTAAACTTTTAAAACCGGTTTGAAATTGCCAATTTGACTTTTGAAAAAATCTATTAACTTTTAACAAATTTTCTTACTTGTGTATTTTCAGTAATACTTTTATCTTGAAACACTGTCCTATCAAACCCTTTCGGTAACTCCACTCAATAAAATGCGACAGGCGGTGAGGGTGGTAAGCAGTGAATGCTGTTTAAAAACCGACCTCATTAGGAATCAAAAAAACCTCCTTAAACCTTCTACACATTTAGAGTAGGTGAGCCTAGTCACGGTCTGACCAATGTTTTTATTTTAAGTTATACATATAGATACAATTCTAATATATATATCATTTAAAATTTTAAGTATTCTTTGAAAATTATGTTTAACTATTAATTCTATTAAACACGCAAGGATGCAGTGTTAATAATTAATTTAAACAATCATCTATTAAATTTTGAAGCATTTTAAACTTCGTGTTTAGCTATTAATCCTATTGAGCATGCAAGCATTCTATGTCAATCATTAATCTAAACAATCATACAATACTAAAATCACCATTTTATAACAAGAAATCTGATTTCAGAAAATAAAACGTCACGACCGTCGCGACACGGATCACGAGAAAACGCGACGCGGTAATCAAAAGAAACCGATCATGACAAAAACGATGCGGCGCGGAACACTAGGAAACGCGACGCGGCAAAACCCTAATGATCGTAACTTTAGAAAAACCCGCGACGCGATATTTCAAGTACCGCGGCGCGGACTTCGATCAGATTCGATAAATCAGAAAAAAAAACGATTTTTAACAATTTTAATCGAATCAAAACAGTACAAATCATGATAAAGCTGCTCTGATACCACTGTTGGAATACGATAACATAAAACAAACGCAGCGGAAACAGAAATCTAAATCGTATTCAACCAGGATCACAGAATCATGCACAATTTTGTAACTGTAAAATCAAGAGGGTTCAAGACATACCTTTTAAATCTCAGATCTGATTTTGTTAGGATGACGAGAGCCCAAAGTAGAACTCCTCTAATGTAATCGCACCCAAGACAACGATCCAGCACCCGTTGATGTAGTATATACCTTTGCTTTAAGTTTTAGCACGTAATACTTAGGGTTTTGAAAGAGATCGGCCGTATACCGAGGGGTGGGAGGAGAGTGACGAAAATTAGGGTTTTGGCAGCCCTTACAACTCAGATCTAGGGTTGTATTTATAGTACTCCTCATCCTTATCCACTCCTTTGTGGACATTTCACTTTAGTCCTTTATCCTTATTAAGTTTCTAATTAATATACCTTTACTTTGGTATATTAATAAACTTAACCCCTCAAGTTTGTTTTCGATCTCTTTTAGCTAAATCATCTTTTGCGTGTAACCCAAAAGGACCCTACTATTTATAATAATATTACCAACTTGTTATAACGATGGGCATATAACCAACAAATACAAATTGAACAAAAAAAATAACTAAAATAAATTATAGCCTTTTAAAATCTTGATTGACATACCTGTCTTTAGTTCTTCCCAATACACAACTCTTTCTTTTAGATATTAGATGCTTGTAGATCTCTTGCATCTTCTTTTCAAGCTTCATACACTTTAGATAACAACAACAAAAATATGAGAAGAAAATACATGCAACAAAACATGAAAATAATGTTCTTATATAGGGAAAAATATTTCATTAATTAACAATTTAGTGGAATAAGTTGAAAAGGTGGAAGTTTCAAATGAATATGGTGCAAGAATGAGACTTATCTTGAACCATATCATTTGGATGGCCTCTATTATAAGAGTTATTAGACGAATCCCTGCGCGTTGCGCAGGAACAAAATTGTGTAGGTAAAATGATATCAATATGTTTTGTTAAAAAATATCTAAGTCATTGTTATCAACTATGAAATAAAAATTTTATATAAAAAATCAAAAGGTTGATGTATCACTAATGAATTATCATATATATCAATACATTCGTTCTAAAAATATCAGAAAATAAATAAATAAATAGTTAATTAATATCATAATAAATAAACAATGAGATTTTTTTAATTTGAAAATGGTAAAAATAAGATAAATAATTTATAGTATAGTTGGAAGCTTTATTGTGAATTTTTTTAGACTTATTGGTAATCATTTAACATATGTAAACATTTTTAGTTACAAAGAATTATTGTTTAAATATTATTTGTCCTTTTTGTTTGCCAATAAGAAATATAATTAAAACATCATATTTTTAGATATCTCAATCTAATGAATAACAAATAATATAAAAATAAGTACTACAATTTTTAAAAACAAGAAATATCGAAATATCTATTATAACAACCAAACACTCCTATACAATACACAAAATTCGTAGAAACTATTTCATGATTTTACATATCAAAATCTAACGACCAACAAAAATTATGAAATAAATAATAACATAAAAACATCGAAAGATCTATTAAAATATTTATATTCATATTGCAATTTCCTGAGTGGATCCTTAGCCCACTTTCTAACATACAACATATCATCAACACCTCATATCATGGATATCTTGGGAATTAAAAACTAACTTGAGCTCTGGCCGACTATACGCATCGCATCGCGTCCCTTTTTAAAATCTATTTATCCGTTAAAATCTCAAGTCAGGTGTTCACACCATGTTTCAAACTCTCATGCAGCAATCAAACAAGAACATGTAAAAGAGCTTTCAATATGATATTCTACCTAACTCCTATGAAATTTAGTTAAAGGTGGTTTTTCTTTTGAAAATCTTCGAGTCCTTAGTTTGAGTTTAGAAACACAATCTTGTTCATTGAAATCCCTCAAACCAGGCTCTAATACCAACTTGTAACGCCCCAAATTCCAGAGTAAAATTTTCGTTTTTAACAGACGATTCATACACATAAAACAGGTTGCAAAACAAAACCATCTGATTCAAATTCGATAATTAAAACATCTAAAACCGTGTTTATCAAACAGTTACAAACATTATACAGCAGAAGACTTGGATGCCAAAACCTCAGATGTGATACAGTCGCGTCGTGCTCCACGCTCAAGCCAGTAAATACATGAAAACATTTTGGGTAAAAGAGTAAGCACAAAGCTTAGTGATTTTCCAAAAATACCACATGATCAATTACAGCAGCAAAAAAGGTCTTCGAGCTCACCCCAAACAACCTGGCTATCAGGCTCACCCCGATTCGCCCCGACTAGGACTCGCATGCTCAACCCATTCTACCTTCTTCGGCACAATGTGTGGACTCTCGGGCTCACCCTGATCCGCCATTGCATGTCATCCTCCTTAATTTTATCGATATTAAGCACACATACCAAGACAAAAACCTAAGCATTCATATTGACCCAACGGGTCCCTAAACTCGATCATATAATCACATAGGTAGGGCACACTCACCCTAAGCATACATCGCTGCACCACGTGAAGTAAAACTACTTACGCATGTAACATCACGCATTGTATAATGAAAAGACTCACCTGATCCGTAACCTCAAGCTACAAGCTTCCTATATCCTCACGCGCTAAGCAGCACGAACTCCTAACTTATCAAAAAGTTTTAAATCAACGATCTCAAAGACCCAAAACCGATCCTACGGTCCAAATCTCTAATCCATCTAAGTTTACCCAAAAGTCAACAAGTCAAAGTCAAATGTCAAAAGTCAACGGTCAAAGTCAATGCCTGATAGCATCACTGTCTCCTTAATATAGTGATGCTAACTATGAACAGTCCCAAAACTTCATTAAGCACTTAATCCATTAAGTCAGGTGCTCATACTCTCCAGAACTCGTCGAAAAGGTCTGAAATCACAAAAAATCCAAACTTTCTTGACATGCACGTCCCATGCATGTCAAATCTCACACTTAGGTCAAAAAGTAAAAAATCCATGCATAATCACCCAAGGGAGCTTGGCTTACCCCTAATCCCAGTTCAAAAGTTCCAAGGAAGGCTCTAGGGACATAAAGTTTAGACATTTATCATTCCAATCCATTAACAACACCCAAAGTGACCATTTCACCATTTCATACGATCAAATGCAACATATACAACAAGATCTAGCTTATAACACCAAAAAGGTAGAATATTTACACTTACTAAGGTCCAAAAATCAAAATATTACTGATTCTGCGAGGTAGAAAAGCTTCCTTACACTAACACATCTTCTTTTTCTTTCAAGAAATCATCCAATGAGGGTGTTGGAGCTTAAAATCATCAAAGGAGGCTAGTGTTTGGAAAGGGAGAGTTCCACGGCTCTAAGGGAGGGAAATGACGGCTCCTAGGGTTTAGAGCCCTTAAATACAGTGCAAAACTCGAGATCTAGGGTTTTATGCAAACAACGGCAGATAGTGACGCTATCTCTTAAGATAGCGTCATTATCTCCATTAACGTGGGAAACCATGTTTTCAGAAGATAACGTCGCTATCTCTAAAGACAGGGACGCTATCTTCCGTTTTCTCAAAACCAACTCCTTTAGGTCTCACTTTGATCATTCTGGGAACAGGGTGTTACGTTGATGATCGATAACACGGTGTTTATTCGTGTGTTGTGTCAGACCGAGAGAGATATTGGGGATGATGATGTGAGACCAACTGTGTTCGGTTGACAAAGTCTTCGACTAATAGTCGTGAGGGGTGAATCATAATTGACGAGAGAACAAGAGAAATCTTTATGAAAATTTGGAAGTGTTTGAAATCAGCACCCAAAAGTAAAGTATTGATCACATTGAAAAAAAAGGAAGGCTTTTTTATTTCCAGTAAACCAAGGGAAATGAGAGAGTTTAAAATTTTTACGGCTAGTAAGAGGTCTTTATTTTCTTGTAGACAGTAATTTACAACATATAAATTTTTGCTGAAGATGATAGTGATTTATGACATACACTTATGTTTATCGGTCATTCAAAAAAAATTATGTTTATCATAAATCACAAAGTATAACAAAGTTTTAGACAGACATTTTCTTATAGTAATTTAAATATAATTAAAGACTGTTTTTAATAATGTCATTCTCATAAATTTTATTCTCATATTACACTTCCAACTATTTCCATGTATTTAAAACAAAAACAACAAAGTGAAGAAAATTTAAGAAGTATTTTGTATAGAGGAGGATAAAATATTTAATTCATTAATTGTTAAAAGAACAATTAAAAAATGAAATTTTCAAAAAGATAAATTTTCATTAAATAAAGTTAATTAATAAATAACGTGACAAAAGACGAGATTATGTGTTACTTAACATTGGCAACTAAAAAAAAGACAATAAAGCTTAATTAGTGATATTGTTACCACAAAATAATTACAAATTATGGGTTCAATTCCTTTGTATATTTTTAAGTTAATAAATAGGAAGGGTCTGGTTTGGTGTAATCGAAAAGGTAATGGAATAGAGTATTACGGTTGAATGAAAAAATATATATTTATGGTTGTTTTAAATAATGGCGTAATCGAAAGGAATGGAATAGGGTATTACGGTGGAATGAAAAAAATCATGTTTGATTGTTATAAAGAATGAAATGACGCATTCATTATCAAATATGATTTCTTCTCCTGTGATGAACTTCATTTCATGAGGAATGGGTGTTTTTCTATTCACGAAATGATATATAATATGATTAAATTCTTTTATTCTTATAATATTCAATAAATATTAATCAAAAATTTCACTTCATTTAAATAAATTTTTTACTTTTACACGATAAATATTTTTTATCATATTTAAATTAAGATTTTATGGTATCTAGTTCTGTTTATTTTGTAACTTTTTCTTAATTATAGATATTTTTTCAACTATTTGCAGAATGTATAATATGTATTTTGAACGAAACAAACTATCTTTATCTACAATTTATTTAACAATACATCTTTATTTAACAAAAAAGCATTCTATAAAATAACATTTTTTCTTTATTTATCAAATTTACATTATTTATTTTTTATATATTACTAACAAATAATATGTTTGAATAATTTATTTCATTCATTCGAGCCAACTTATCATAGCAAAGAAATATAATATTTTATTTCATTATCTTGTTTATTTCTTTACAGTTTTCATTCCATTCCTTCGTAGTTTCACTCGGTCATAGCAAGAGTTTTTTGTAAAACTATGTTGGTTTTGAAAAAGTGTTGTAAAAATAGGTTAGTTTTAAAAAGTGTTGTAAAAATATGTTTGTTTGGGTTAGTTTACGTAAGAGATATATATTTTTTCATTTATAACCCTGAATGTTACACTATTAGCCGTTCACTTTGTTATCTATTTTTTATTTATACCTTTTATAATTGAATAATTTAATTTTTATCCTTATTATATATTACATAAGATTAACTTAATCCGTAGATTAATTTAATCCATAATATATGATTATAATTTACATACTATTTTTAACTAGTTATACCATTAAATAGATATTATGAATACCTTCAAATAGATACGAATATTAAATATATTACAACGTCACGAAATTACACAATCAAATTAAAACGATTTTACAATACGAATTAAGCGCAAAATTACAATACAAATTAAACATTAAATCATAACATTCATAATGACTTTTTTAATTATCATTTATTTGTAAATGTGGGAAAATCTTTAGTCTAAAATTAATTTGTTCTCTTAAATTGATGATTTTTCTGGGTTAAATATATTTATAACTAAGGGTGTTTTTTGTTAGGATAACTAGGGACATAGTCTGAAAAATATTCTTGTCACCATAATTATGTCATTATTCATGACTCACCTGCAAAAGTAAAGTATAGTCATGTCACTCATTATCATTCACATGCAAAAGCAAAGTATTCTGCAGAAGAATTATCACTGTTTATGAAAACTCAAAAAAAGTAATTGAGTGTATTGTCAAATCATTTTACTTTTTGGTATTATAAATTACATTCTTATACTCGTTTTTTTCATCCCTTCCAGCCTCATGAAATTCTCTCATAACATTAGAATTTAAGTTCTTTCATTCTTCTTTATGTTCAACATTCAGTCATCCATAACAATGTACATATTATTGTTTATATATCATATATTTAATAATAAATACCATATGTAGCATACTGATTAGTCTTCTTTTAATCTTATGATTTATTTTGTAGTTCGATTTTGGTATCTTTATCATTATGACTAGTTTTGTATAGCTTCTTCGTACTTTTGACATGCATAAGTCCAATCCTTCAAATGTACCATTTCCTTTGCCTAATAATGATACATTCGAGGGAGATAATGAATTTGGATTTGATGAAGCCAACTCACAATATAGTGAGAATACTAGTAGTGAGTCATTATCTAATGTTGTGGAAGGTGTCTACAGAATTGTCACAAAGTTGCAGATAAATGACACCGCAGGAAATGCGCACACCGTCCATTATTTTCAGCAAACATGCACATGTGGTAAGTGGCAAATGGACATATTTCCATGTTCGCATGCTATTGCAGTTTGTCGTCATAGAGGTGATGACCCTCTTTCTATTGTAAGTAATGTCTATACTTATGTGACGTATAAACAATAATATATGTATGCTTTTGTCCCACTTCCTCATGTTGATTATTGGTTGGAATTGGATTGGAAGATTCAAGTAGATTACTCGAAACTTTCTGTTCATCGTGGTCGGAGATGTGCAAATCGATTTCATAACGAGATGGACATTCGTTATCCGGACGAACCTCGCAAATGTGGAGTATGCCACCAACCCGGTCATAATAAAAGAAATTGTCCAAATTCTCAACCAAGATTCAATATGATGTGAACTTTGTAAGATCTTTAATTAATGTTGTAAGTGTTTAATTTGTATTGTAATTTTGCGCTTAATTCGTATTGTAAGATCGTTTTAGTTTGATCGTGTAATTTCGTGACGTTGTAATATATTCAATATTGGTATCTATTTGAAGGTATTCGTAATATCTATTTAACGGTATAACTTGTTAAAAATAATACGTAAATTATAATCATATATTATTGATTAAATTAATTTATGTGTAATATATAATAAGGGTAAAAATTAAATTATTTAATTATAAAATGTATAAATAAAAAATAGATAACAAATTGAAGAACTAAAATTGTAACATTCAGGGTTACAATATATATATATATATATATATATATATATATATATATATATATATATATATATATATATATATATATATATATATATATATATATATATATATATATATATATATATATATATATATATATATATATATATATATATATATATTTGTTACGTAAATTAACCTAAACCAATCTATTTTTACCAAAAACTCGTCCTAGCAGACCCTAAGTCCCTTGCCCAAATTCTGCGCCGATGACCAAGAGTCCACGGCATTTGTCTGCTTTCCTTATACGACCAAAGACCCAAAGTCGACGCTAACTTCCCTGCCCCCCTTGCACTCCAAAGAGCAAGCAGCTTAACTAACTACGCTCATATGTGTATATAATGTTCATGCATGCAAAGTTTATGGATCACAATTTAACTCTCTATTCTTACTCATGGCCTCATCGATCTCTCTTGCATCTCCAATTCTTTTAGTGATATTATTTCACTTGCTTTTAGAAACCGATCACACATGTTTTGCATCAAACCCAACCCAAAAAACACCAACCGGTCTTCGAATCACTCTAACTCGTGTTGGTTTTGGTAAAAATTTACCCAATAGCCTACATGCTCTAAATTCATTGAGTGAGGCTGAGAATGGTGCCAAACACCGCCCACATTCATCAATAACATCCCGAGTGAGACCGCACGAAGACGAGTACGTTATGGAACTCACAAGCGGGACTCCACCTGTGAAATTTTTGGCCATTATGGACACCGGGAGTGACTTGATATGGACAAAATGTAAACGCAAGACTTCTTCTTCAAAAAGAATTACGCAGAATTACGCAGATGGCAAGTCCATAAAAGTAACCATGGTGCAAGAGTTGTTAACTATTGGGGACGGAAAGAGTGCTAATGTAACCTTTGGCTGTGGCATGCCAGGCGATAAAGATAATTTCATGTATGACGGAGTCGTAGGAATGGGGCGTGGGAATTTGTCATTGGTGTCGCAACTAAATGAGAGTGTCTTCTCATACTGTCTGGCTTCTCCGTCGGAAAAAGGCATTTTGCTAACAGGGTCCGAAGCAGTGACTTCCATCACAAACACTAATATCCAGACTACAACATTTCTTACACAAGGGTACGGGTCGTATTACTACATCTCTCTTGAAGGTATCTCGGTTGGCCAAACCAGATTGCCCATCGACAAATCTGACTTTGAGATAAAAGAAGATAATACGGGTGGGATGATCATCGACTCAGGTACGACATTCACTTACTTAGAAAAAGGTATTATTGACATGATTGAAACTGAATTTGTCAAACAAACAAAGCTCAAGTTGACAAAGGATGGCCATCCACCATACAAAGGTCTTAATCGATGCTTCAACTCTCCCTACGATGTCAAGATTATACCGAAGTTGGTATTTCATTTTAGTGGTGCGAATTGGGATGTGCCAAGAGAGAACTACATTTACGAAAAGAAGAAAGGTAACGCGTGTTTGGCCTTCATAGCTAACGACAAGAAAGACGCTCAGAAAGTGTCTATATTTGGAAACATGCAACAACAGAACATGATGGTGCTTTACGATCTTGACAAGAACAGTTTGTCATTTAAGCCTGCAAAATGTGACCAACTGTGAGCTAATTTCGTATGTTGTCATTTAATTTCGTATGTTGTCATTTTCCCAATTTCAATTAAGAAGTTGTATTTTGCTGTTTTCCTTTCGTGTGTGGTTGCTGAAAATTATGAACTAGTTCCCTCTATAAAACACTTACGTTTTTCATCCGTTAAATATCTTTTGTAATCTTTTTCGTCCCCCTGGGGTCTAAAGTTAAAGGCTAAGCCGTTGAAACCATATAAAATGACATTCTTGTCCTTGTCTTCTTCCATCCTTTTATCTTCATTTCCTAAAATATATATAATTTACTAGGTTAATAACTCATGTACTAAACCGTATGGAAAATAAAAATAATCAAAATAAACAACAAAATATAGCAATCAGACCTTACCGACCATTCTTGAGCATGATGATTCTCATAAGTGGTTACCAAAAGGTTTTTCACAAATGGTTAGATGCAAAATATAGCAATGTATATTAGATAATCTCTTTAGTATATCATCCTACTTTTAGATCTTTCTATAATTTGAGATAAACATCAATTTTATAATAAAGCTTACATACAACAATACATTATAATAAACCGCTAATCACATTAAGAGTAGAAACGTGTTATTATTTTCAATACATTAACTAAATAAAGAAAAATTACAAATATAAGAAATAATTATTGAATACATTAAACTAAATAAAGAAGAAATACAAAGAGAAGAAAATTTATTCACTACTGATTTTGAATGTATCGGTTCAATTCTTTAATCTTGCATACATATCAAATAATCCAAATTTGATCAAATTATGCAATTCAGACTTTTAGGGACAGAATACAAATAGATTGCAGTAGCAAGCAACCAAGGACTAGAGAACAACTGGACTGCGTTATAGAGCAGGCTAGAAGCAACTAAGACAAAATCCAAAACTGGTATTTAGAAATACAATGCCATGTTCAACTACTGAAAGAAAAATGGACAAACAAATTGCAACAGTTTTATATACTGAATATGACAACAACAATGATATATGATAGTACAATGTTTTTTACGGATAAACTAAAATGAATCCGAAAAAATCGCTTTTGTCAAAGATACGATGTTATTAATAAACATTTTTGCAAAGTTAAATGATAAAAACGATTTTTTTTTTCCAAAAAACTGCCCATTCATGTACAAAAAATGAATCTTATTTAGATCATCTAAAAAGAATCAGAAATAGTCATGTTTTCAGACTACGATGTTATTAGTGAGTTTTTTATATGCAAAGTTAAATGATTAAAACTATTTTTTCGTAAAATGCCGCCCTATTAACAAACTACAATGTACAAAATATGAACCCTTTTTAAATCATCTAAAACCAATAATAATAAATCATTTTTTAAAAGTACGATGCTACTAAGGAACTCTTTTATGAAGTTTAACGCTATTAATGAAATTTTTTCATAGAAAATTTTCTTGTAGATGAGCTTCAATGAACATCTTTTCCAAATCACTTAAAAAGATTTCAAAAAAGTCATTTTATCAACGCATAATGCTATTAATCAACTTTTTTGCAAAGTTTAATGTTAAAAACGATAATTTTTCGAAGAAACAATTGAGTCTCTGATTACATCTATCATATTAAATTATAAAAATATAAAGAACCTTACATGAATGTTAAAGTTTGTTTATTGTTTAACAATTTTTGACACTCCTTTAAATCTCACTTTGACCATTCCGGGAACAGGGTCTTACAACTCTCTCCCACTTAACTGGATTTCGTCCTCGAAATCTGTGCCGGCATCCTTCCCATCATTCCCAAACTTCTATCCATACACGTTGTCCATAACGCTTTCACCGGTCAACGTTCCCGAAAATCACGACCCAAACTGCCCACTAAGGACGCCTAAGGCGGACCGACGCCTTAGAACTTAACTCATCATTCAAGCACGCAATGCCTAAGAGCAATCCCAGACGGTTCTCAGCCAATGCACGACCTCCTCCCTGATCTCACGCCCGCTCAGGGCACACTCATGCCATCCCTACCCCAAAATACCAAGTTAACAACCTTTCCTATACGAAGTTCAAAGGTTCGTAGAGCATGAACAACGAAAAGTGCAAACCCTTAATTCGAAACGTATCGAAAGTCATATCATATAAACCCCATAATCCCAAGAAACAAGCCCGCCCCAACTCACCGTCAATCCATCAGCCATTAAAGATCTAATATCGCGGCGCACGTCCAACAACCATTTCCCAAAACATAATTGAATAACACTGATCTACTTCTCCGAATCCAATTCGTCCTATAAGTTGCCGCCAAAAGATTCCTGCTGTCCCAAGACTCCTCGTCCATCATGCACCATCTCGATTGAGACATGAGGGTATGGCCCAAAAGAACTAAGCACACAGTTTCAATTGCATGTCTTCCAGCCCACAAGCACTCTATCCAAGACTATTCCATCAATCCGGATCCGACACATAGCGCACACGCATACACAATCCATCAGGCTATTCCCGCCCTACCTGTCTCTAAGGACTCACAGGCTCCCCATTCCGTTTAGCTTGCATCTGCACTTGCAGGCTTTTCTCTATTTCATCCTCTCAGGTTCTCTGCTTCCCCCAGCATACAGCGGCACTCGCAGTCCTTCCCTGATTCATCATGCCCCTTAGTCGCGTGAACTGATCCAACGAATAACAATAACACCTAAACATAACAATCCGCTCTCAGAGCTACATATGACCTTCCTAATCTGGTTTCCTAACACCTAATCCTAGAAATTAACTACTAGATGCGAAAAGAGAGGACATAACTGTAACATCCCAAAATTTTAGGGTAAAATTAAAAAAAAAATTTAAACGAACACTTCAATATAAGAAAAGCCACTTAATTAATTTTGACAAAATTCCACAACTTATAAGTTTAATGAAACCATCCCAAGATTAACAAAAGTTAATGAAATCACAACATAGCGGAACATCCATTCAAAAACAGTCTTCCAATGAAGCAGCACAGTGTATACACGTCACGCCTTGCCATCCATGGTACCTGATGTACCTGAAACAGTAGTTTATATAGGGAAAGGCTAAGCACGGAGCTTAGTGAGTTCCTCAAAATACCATACGATCCATCACATAACATACAACACACAATAACCATTCATATGTCTGTGAGACTCACGGGCTATCCCTGTTCCGCCTGAAGACTCACGGGCAGTTCCCGATCTGTCTTATCGCTCACAGGCTTTTCCCGTTCCGTCTAATGACTCGCAGGCTATTCCCGTTCCGCCTATTGGCTCGCGGGCTATCCCATTCCGTCCACAAACAATCATTATCATAGCAATAATTCATACAATTATCATAACATGTAAGATCACCTTAGTCTAACATATCTTCCTTCCTACACATGCTATATCACCTATTGTATAGTGAGAAGACTCACCTGATTGTAGTTGACTATATCGTTTATCTTTCTCGCCTTTGTATTTCATTTCAACTTTAACTGTTAACATAATAAGAAATCTATCATTTCTTAATCCTTAACTATATTATAGATGCATCATAAAACCCTTCAATAATTCTAACATGATACTCCATGATTTATCAAGTAAAGAACGGCCAGGTAGAAGATTAGATGGGGTGGCATGATCCTTTCAGCATTTTAGCCTTTTGGAAAATCCAACAACCAGATCCCAAGTAATCGGCCTAGGCACCGTCCTCGTAAGTAAATCAATCGGTATTATTTTCAGAATTACGAATTGTTATAATAACGACGTTTTTAAGGTTTTTATTTACTATTGTTGGAAATGAATATGTTATACTTATTACATATTCTACTTCTTAATACAAAAATTATTTTACAATACCTAATTAAGGTATAGAAAGGTTTGTAGTTACCTTATGACCCGTAGTCGAGATCTATAACTCCTTCGTTAGGCTTTTGAGCTTCCTTCCGCTCACTTGCTTACATTCTAGTGCTTAGAAACCTCTATATATTGGATTGAGATTTAGTTGTGTGGTTTATGAGATGTTTTGAGGGGTATTTATACTTGAATTTTTGAATAAAAAATGGCATAACACTTTTGACAAAATATTTTAATAATATAACTTTGTTGAAATTAATACCTTCTAGAATCAGTCTGTTCAAGACTGGTTTAGCCGACTTTAAACCCATGAAATTCACGTTTTTATTTAATATTCCAGAAATTTATCTCAATACATTTCCAGGGATGTATTTTACGTATTTATACGATTTTTGTATGATTT
This sequence comes from Cichorium intybus, assembly GCA_023525715.1. NCBI lineage: Eukaryota > Viridiplantae > Streptophyta > Magnoliopsida > Asterales > Asteraceae > Cichorium > Cichorium intybus. Next base: position 97,789,592 of record CM042014.1, read on the forward strand.
ATTATGAATTTTTAAAAACAGACTATCTAATCTGTCAATTCCGAACTAATCAGTAAAGATTGCATTTTTTACCATAGATAATGTCATTTTCAAGCTTACTATTATTTTTGGTAATTGTACTACACTCAATTTGTAAACTTTGTACACTAGTTTGAGGTCCAAACGATTTTCCTAGAATTAATTATGATTTTTCTAAAAACGACACAAAATGCTGATTTTCATATGAAATTGTAACTAAAGTTTTTTCTTAGCTTTATAAATATTAAAAATCATATAATTCCTAACACTCATATTTTAAGTATATGTTATAATCAGGATACGGGTCTTACAAGTCTCCTCCACTTATTCGGATTTAGTCCCGAAATCCGTATTCTCGAACGCCCTTATGTATTTCCCATCGAGTCCTTATGTTCTTAAAAAATCCTCCTCATCTTATTGTCGAACCTTTACAAGGTTTCATTATCTTTCCCTTCAACTTTCACATGTCTCTGTAATAATGCTTAAGGTCCTATTATTCTCATTCACTCCATACTTCTTTTCTTCGAGTTACTCTAGATGTAAAACTCTAACTGTTTCTCACAGTCCCACACATCAACTTGACCGGCTACTTTCTACAGTACATATTTAGTATTTTCTAATCTACATGTATACATAATCACTACAAGAAAAATGTCAAATAGCTACGGAAAAATTCCGTAGCAAAAACATGATATTCCGTAGCTAAACACGAATGGCTACGGATTTTGCTACGGAACCAATCCGTGGAGAAAATCCTCGTAGCTAAAGGGTCGTTACGGAATCCGTAACATTTTTGCTATGGGATTTGCTACAGAATTATTCCGTAACACATTGGCAATGGAGACATTCCGTAGCAGTTGTTGTAGCAATTTCACTACGGACTAATTCTGTAACAAATGTTCTGTAGCAAATTCGCTACGGTCTAATTCCGTAACAAATTTTCCGTAGCAAATTGCAACGCCCTAATTCCGTCTCTAATATTCCATAGTAATTTCGCTACATCCTAATTCCGTTACAATTTTCCATAGCCATTTCCCCACGGACTAATTCCGTAACAAATATTTTGTAGCAGAATCGCTACTGACTAACTCCGTAACAAGTATGCGTAGTAAATTTGCCACAAACTATTTCCATAACAAATATTTTGTACCGGTATATGAATACACTAATTTCGTAGCTAATATTCCGTAACAAAAAATATGACGAAATAAACCCATAGCAACTTAGCTACAACTTAATTTGTAACTAAATTCATAGCAAATTAATAATGGGATATTTTTGTAGCAAAAAATGACGATGAGATAAATTTCAATATTACGAAAATGCAATAGAAAATAAAATAAATTATATAAGTTCTTAATTGTTCAAAACATCAATCAAACAAATCAAATAGCAGACATAGCTACAAATAGTAAAATAACAATAAAAAAATGTATCATTTTTAATCAAACAAATTCCGTAGCATACGTAGCTACGAAATTCCATTCCATAGCAAATTCCGTAGAAAAATAACTACGGATTCTATTTCCGTAGCCAAGTTTCGTAGCTGTTAAGATAATTTCTACGGAAAGCAATTCCGTAGCAAATTCCGTAGCAAAATTGCTATAGAATGTTATTCCGTAGCATTTCCGTAGCAGAATAGCTATGGATACCACCTCCGTAGCAAACTTCCGTAGCTATTCAGGCTTTTTCTAGTAGTGAATTAACCTAGTTAACTTGCAACACCTAATTTTTAACACTATTTCGTATTTATATGAATTCGCATATTTCAACACGCATTTGTCTCAATTCAATATTTTCTTTTAAATACTTTTTGGCTAAATAAATCTATATTTGTAAAATCTCCAAAAAATTTTGTTTCACCGAAAAATATAACATTTACATCATCTTTCGTAAGTTTTTTTTTTTTTGGAGTACTGAACACTCTTTAAACTATTTCCATTATCAGGAAACATAAATTTTTGTTTTATTTCAAGAGTCTCTTCATTATCTCGTTCTCACCGGATTCAAGCAGCAAATTTTGAAAAAAATGTCACTTGGGGTAGTGAAAAGTCGCACCTACTGTAGTGGTTTACATTTTGGTATTAAAAACGTGAGTTGTCATTTCAGTTTCAGCTGCACCATACTATATAAGTGAGTATGTAGTATCATCCATACCTACAATCTTTTCAGTCTCATCCTCTCCTACCATTAGTTTATTCGTAAAAAAACTCATTTTTACAGTTGAGTTATGGAAAACAGTTCTTCAATGGGCGATATGTCAAACTTTGGACTTAGCTTTCCACGAGAAGAGGGTACTTCAAATCAAGCACCTTTACTGGAGTTCGGTGACTTTAACATACTAGATATTTATTATCTATTTTTTTGTTCATCTTTCTAATTTTTTGATTAATTCTGAATTATGGTACAGACTTCCCGATATGCCAACAATGGGGCAACTCCAAAGTGGACTGGACGCTTTTTTCTGAACTGATCATTAATTCAGAAGATCCCATGCATACATCTTTAGATTTTGCACTTGAGCAAAATCCATAACTTCTTCAAGGTTAAATTCTTTTGAATGATGTATTCATAAGTATTTTATTTTGTTTAATCGTCTTACATGTTTTATTTGTAAACCCATTTGTAGGTGGTCCATCCGATTACAGTCCATTCATGGACGTGCACCCAACAAGCAGTGAGTTTATCTCAAGGAATCAAGAATGCATGGCTGGCATTCAGAATGAGAATCAATTACAGACGACTCATAACATAAATATTGAATTGAATCCCGAGTTTGGGGTTGGTTTTCAATATCAAGATCACCTTCAGTTGATTCAAAGGAATCTAGAAGGATTTCAGAATCCTAGGTTTTTAGTTGAAAACCAACAATTACGACGGATAGAAGCCACTACTTTTGATGAATCAATGTTCATCTTTGGGTCAGAAAATCAGGATCATGTTCAAATGATCCAGAATGATAACAATACAATTGGATTCGAACCTTCTAGTTCAGAAAACATAGCTGGTGGCAGTGGAAGAGGTTCCAGACATTTATTGAGTAGGGAAATAATAGTTGAACACTTTAACAAACTAATTGAGAAAGCTGCGAAGGAACTCAACATTGGAACGACACACTTGAAAAAAAATGTTGTAGGGAATTAAGTATCAACCGTTGGCCCCAACGATAAATTAAGAGTCTGCAAACTCTTATTGATCGTGCTGATGTAAAGAATTACATTTTTGTTTTTAATTCCTTTATATCATAAGGTTGTACTTACTAAAGTTATTTGTGCCACAGGAATTTGGTAATGAATTTAGTGAGGCAACAGAATTATCGAGAGATTTAATACCCAACCTAAAAAAGAAAAAAGAAGCGATAATTGAAGGGTCACAATCGGGTCTAACAGACGGCAGAAAGAAGCTAATACAAGCTGCTCATAAGGTTGTATTTAGGAAAAGAAAAATTCAGGAAAAGGGGGAAACTTCATCAAGAACTCATACACAACAGCAATCTCTACCATCTAATTCTGGTATGAGTAGTATTAACCATGGTTTACTCGATCCTACGAGTGAGGAGAATTTTGGAGGCTTTGTAGGTGACGTAGCATGGTTTCCTCCTTCTTATAGCTACCCCAACTGGTTCCGAATTGGAACCCTTCCTCATCATTACCCTACTTACACACGCCCCAAATGGGTCAATATTTAGCCCCTAATCATGGGGTTACGGGTTCCAACCCTATCGAGACCCCATACCTTGGAGCTCCTCCTCCAATAACTGAAAGCATACCCCTTCCAAATCCTCATGAAGGTACAAGTCACCCTAATGATAACAAAGAGTGGAGTGTAGAAGATCTTTTCTCGCTTCTTTCTGATTCTCCGGTTTAGGTTAGTAGTTCTATAAACTTTTCTTAATGTATTAATATAAAGTTGTAGTAATGAATTAATCATATCGACGTGTTACTATAATTTTAATAATTTCATTGATTCAATATAATATTCATGTTGTTCCCTTAATTTTGTATTCCTCCCCCATTTGGACTAAAGTCCAAGTCTGTTTATTCGATTTATAATTTTTTTTACGAGCCCTTACTCTCTAACGAACGAAAACCAAGCCCACTCTGCTCAGCTAACAACTTGCATCGAGGGCAAACACCATCTCAATAAACATGTTTCGATAATGTAAAGACGTTTACATCAACCACCATATGTTAATCATCCGCTTGCGACCCTAGTCAACACCTCTATCGTCAGTTACCTCAATCACGAGTGAGTGATCCAGACTCTCAACCCACACGACCTGATCAATCACTCAAGCAAGATCAATACAAAGGTAGGTAGCCCCACTATTACACAGCACTAGGCATGTACAGAGTTGACTCAAAAATACCCGCCATCATCTCAGGCGCCGCTTGCACCTCTTTGACCGTGAGTTGGAAAACTCACCCTTGCATCCTCTAGTCCCTGTCTGACTTGTGCGCCCATTAGTTGCATGAAAAATAGATACCACAATTGTAAGAACCCGCGAAAAAGTCAAAAAGGGTAAAACCGTCTTTTGTCATATTGTACGACTATTATGTGTAATAATATGTATTTGTACAATAATAATATAAGAAATAAAAGTTTATGTGAAATTTGGAGTTTTTACCGCGTGAATAGTGAAATTTGACCAAAAAGGACAAAATGGTCATTTGACATGAAAATGACCAAAAATGTTAAGAAAATGTCAAGTTGGAAGTTAATGGAACTTTGGTTGCAAGTTATGGTCTTAGGACCATCTTTGTAGAAAAGTTAGAAACCAAAGGACCAAAAATGTAAATGCTTTTTATGTTAATTATATAACTCTAAAATAGAGTTATTTCCTTCACAATAGAAAATCTCCAGAGAATTCTAGAGAGCACGAGAGGCAGCGGGAAAGAGCAAAGAAGAAGAGGAAATTTAAGAAACATTAGCCAAGAAATCAAAGGAAATCAAGAAGGGAATTGGAATTGGTGATTCCAAGGTAAGATTTCATTTTCTTTAACCTAGTTCTTGGGTGTGTTCTTGATTTGGTTCCTTGGGTTGAATAGAAACTGAAATTGCAGTTATAAATCATGTGGGTTAAGTAGCTAATGCTTCCAATAAGCCATTAGTTAAGAACTTAACCTAAAAACATGAAAGTAGAATGCTATTCTTGAGAATTTTCAAGTTTAGCCAAGAACTTTAATTTCTGCAATTGAGTTATTGAAGTGTTTTTAGTGGCTTAAAACTTGTTATTAGTCAAGGGTTTTAGTCCTAGAATAAACCCCATACGAATAAGAACTGAAATAAGTGCTTAATGGGTGAAAACTGCATGCTACAGTGCACAAATCGCGACTGATCATGTCACTGCCCAGGCGCTAGGCGCAGTGTGCCCAGGACCAGGGCGGGGTGCGCCCAGACGCAGTGCGCCCCATACCTGGCGCAGTGCGCCTTCAGTCAGGGGCCAGGCAGGGACTAAAAATGTTAAAAATCTCAAATATTCCAAACGCTAGAAACCATAGCTAGACATGTCCGATTGACCTGAAATTTTAGCCATAACCCTAAAATGGCATAAGAACATGTCGGGAATGGTCAAATCCGTAATCCGACCTTACGGAAAAGTCACTGTAGCGGCAGTGGCGAAAATCACTATTCACTTCAAAACTTAATTTTGGAATTTGAGCTAGACTTGTCCAATGGACTTCAAATTTGAAACACAAGTCTAATATGGGATAAGATTTCATGGAAAAGAGTCGGAACTAAAATACGACCCCTTGGGATTACTGTAGCAGTATACGCGTATCTCGGGGAAAACGATAAAACGAGTATATTAATGGTTATACATTTATTATAACCTGGAGTTATGTCATATGAGACTCTAGCATTATAAAGTTAATTATATTATGTATTTATATATATAATACATGTATAGGTGGTGCTTCAAACGTTGTGGAGCACGGAAAAGGAAAAGGAATACGAGAAGCTTAGAGACTTGTAACAACGTCAAGGTGAGTTTTATGAGGATTTCTATAGTACATAGCAAAATATTATTTTCAGAAAGATAAGATTTCCAAATGTTTATAAATACTAAAGTTTGGAAAATAGTTTTTAATGAAGCTCTATATAAGGGCTTAGTGTTAAAAGCAGATTTTTAAAGTATTGTTTGCAAAGTATTTTGAAAAGAAGTTCCTTATAGGAACTAAGTTGTCAAAAGTAATTTTGAAAGTATTTTTAGCAAAGAGTTATAAAAATGTTTGAGTAAGAGTTGTTTACAAATTGTGTCCCATTTTGACCAATTTGAGATGAAATGAAGTAAGAATTAAAGAAAGAAAGAAGTATGAGCCAGTTGTCCGGACTAGGATCACCCACATAATCGGGGGATCAGAAGACACTACTGGGATGGTACCTCCCGTCGCGAAGTAGTTGTCTAGCTTAAGTATACCCTTGTGCTTGAATTCGTTCCAAGTCACAAAGGAGAGACAGAATGAGCATAACCGAGTAGGCAGATCTGTTCTGTCCCACGAGGGGAGCTAGTTAAATGAATTAATTAACTTAATTCATAAGTTTCAGTTGGTCACGAGAAAATGAGAAAGAAAGCAGTTTTATGAAAGAATGAGTTTTTAAAGTTTGAAAGTAAAGAAGAAAAGATATTTTGAGATTTATGAAATAAATCAATTTGAACAGTGTACTTTTGATATTTCAAGTTTTGAATAGAAAAGTTTTGGGTCTAAACCCATATTACTCACGAGACTTTATGTCTCACGTATACTATTTTTGAAATGCTATGTACTTAGGTGAAAGGAGCAAAGGTCGCAGTTGGGACCGGTTTAAATACTGTAAGTTTAAATTATGGTATCTGTATTAAGTCTGTAATACCCCCTCGAGTTAAGTTTGTAAAATAAATAAAAAAAAATTTAAGTGACTATTTTATAGTCACGAGTTGTAAAATATGTTTGAAAACTGTATTTGTATATTAAAATATGGTTTGAGAAAGGGGTGTTACAGTTTTGGTATCAGAGCCATAGTTTAAGCGAATTAGGTTGGAATACCATCCTAGTCTTAAACTAGCACGAGTAGTAGTAAGGTGCCTTAGTAGTATAGAGGTACACTTAGACTTATAGAAGTTATAGAGTGAGTATAACTGCTATAATAATGCAGTCAAGATAAGGAGATAATATGTTACCGCTTATGAAATACTATATAGAATTGTGTATTAAACCAATAATTTATTCATCTATATAGTAATGGGAGACAGAAGACAAGTTGACAGGGGTGAGGGCAGTCACACTTCCTCAAGAGGAAGTGAACCACATGTTCTTCGAAATGATGAGGCCGAGCCAAATCCACCACCACAACCTGTCACTATGGAAGCAATTCAGTACTTAATCAATAACTTAGGAAATGAACTAAAGCAGGATGTGCATAACATAATAGACAGCCGAATGGGTGAACCTAGTGCCCAATCGTCACAAGAAGTCTCCAAAAAGACAACTGAGGAAGAAGCTACTGGAGGGAACAAGAAGGAAGAAAAGGGCTGCTCTTTTAAGTCCTTTATGGCTTGCAAACCGCCCGAATATCATGGCAGTTTTGAGCCGAAGGTGACAATGCGATGGGTCCGAGAGATTGAACAAGTGATACAAGCAAGCAAATGTGGAGAAAACGACCGAGTCAACTACGCCTCTCGGCAATTGAAGGACGATGCTTTGGTGTGGTGGAACACCAAATATGAAAGTTTGGGAAAGGATGTTGTATATGGCTGGTCATGGGCGGAGTTTGTTTCGTGTCTTAAAGATAAATTTTGTCCCACGCGAGATTTGGAGAAAATGAACGAAGATTTCTTAACAATAAAGAAAGGAGACTTGACGGTGGATGAGTATACGAAGAAGTTTTGCGACATGTTACCTTTTGTGGGGGAGTCTTACCCCAGCGAGCAGTCCCGAATTAACCGCTATGTCCGGGGTTTGCCATGGAACTATGAGCTAGAAGTAAAGAAAGCCGAAACGCTAGATGGGGCGATCAATGCTGCCCGAACTGTGGAAGATGTTGGAAAAAGAAGGAAGGAGGAAGGACCTGGTTTTAGTGACAAGAGGAAGGCAGTTAGTACAAGTGGAAACATAAAGAAGAAAGGGAAGATGAGTTCAAGTCAAAGCCGACAGGGAAGTATAAAGAAGTGCGAGAAATGTGGGAAGGAACATGGTGGCGAGTGCCGAGCGGGATCAAATGCCTGCTTTAATTGTGGTGGATTCGGTCACAAAGCGAAAGATTGCAAAGCTAAGAAAGCCAGCGAAGTGGAGTGTTTTTCATGCCATCAGATGGGGCACTATAGTTTCAACTGCCCAAACAAGGGAGGAGAAACTGTGGTGTTAACAGCTCAGAAGAAGACCGAACCCCAGAAGGTGAAGACTCGAGCTTTTCAGATCACCAGGGAGGAAGCGAAGGAGACTCACGATGTGGTCTCAGGTATACTACTAATCAACTCGACACCTGCATATGTCCTGTTTGATTCCGGGTCTACATATTCAGTTGTGTCCCATGGGTTTGGAGATAGATTAAAAGTCCCGTTAGAATTGTTAGATCTAGTTTTTGAGGTAGAAGTGGCGGACGGGAAATTTGTGGAAGTTCAGCATATGTATCGGGATTGCGAACTTGACATCAACGGCAAGAAGTTTCGACTTAATCTCCTTCCTATTGGAATTAAGTCTTTTGATGTGATAATCGGAATGGATTGGCTTGGTGCGAATGATGCAAAGATAGCTTGTGGTCAGAAGAGGGTATCTGTTAAAACCCTAGGAGCAAAAGTGTACGTATATGGGGAGAGAAGAAAACACGTGCCAAGTATCATCAGTGTAGCTAAGGCTCGAAGATGTATCGGGAAAGGATGTGTATCTTTCCTGGCCTATGTGATAATTCAGGACAAAGTAAAACAGACGTACAAAGACATAGAAGTAGTAAAAGAATTCCCAGAAGTTTTCCCGGATGAATTGCCAGGCTTGCCACCAGAAAGGCAAGTTGAGTTCCGAATAGATCTTGTTCCAGGAGCTTCCCCAATAGCCCGAGCACCGTATCGGTTAGTACCAACAGATATGCGGGAACTAATGTCTCAGTTGCAGGAGTTACTAGATAAAGGCTTCATCAGGCCTAGTTCTTCTCCGTGGGGTGCTCCAGTTCTGTTTGTGAAGAAGAAGGATGGATCAATGCGGATGTGCATTGATTACAGAGAATTAAACAAGATTACTATCAAGAACCGTTACCCGTTGCCCAGAATAGACGATTTGTTTGACCAGTTGCAAGGAGCAGATTATTTCTAAAAAATTGATTTGAGATCTGGGTATCATCAAGTCAGGGTAAAAGAAAGTGATGTAGAGAAGACGGCGTTCCGTACACGATACGGGCATTACGAGTTTTTAGTGATGCCATTTGGTCTTACGAATGCACCAGCGATCTTTATGGATTTAATGAATCGGGTCTGTAAACCATTCTTAGACCGGTTTGTTATAGTGTTCATAGATGACATTCTGATCTACTCAAAGAATAAAGAAGAGCATGCGAGCCATTTGCGGTTGGTACTTGAGACTTTAAAGCAGGAACAACTATATGCAAAGTTCTCCAAGTGCGAGTTTTGGATGAGAGAAGTGCAGTTCCTTGGACATGTTGTTTCTATCCAAGGTATTAAAGTTGATCCAGCGAAAGTTGAAGCGGTAATGAAATGGGAGCCTCCCAAAGCACCAACAGAAGTTAGAAGTTTTCTCGGTCTTGCCGGGTATTACCGGAGATTTATCCAAGATTTCTCCCGTATCGCAGTGCCACTTACACGACTAACTCGGAAAGAAGAGCAGTTCAGATGGCAAGAGGAACAAGAAAGAGCTTTCGCTACCTTAAAAGAGAAGTTGTGTAATGCGCCTGTCCTTACATTGCCAGATGGGACAGAAGATTTTGAAGTGTACAGCGATGCCTCGCATCGGGGGCTTGGCTGTGTATTGATGCAAAGAGGGAAGGTTATAGCATACGCTTCTAGACAGTTGAAAGATCCAGAGAAAAAGTACACAACCCACGATCTAGAACTTGCAGTGATCGTATTTGCCTTGAAGATTTGGAGACATTACTTGTATGGTACAAAGTGCAAGCTATTCACCGATCACAAGAGTTTGCAGTATGTGTTCACTCAAAAAGAGTTGAACATGAGACAGAGCAGATGGCTAGAGCTGATCAGTGACTATGATTGTGACATTATATACCATCCGGGTAAAGCAAATGTAGTAGCAGATGCATTAAGTAGAAAAGCTCCTGAGAAAAGAATCAAGGCAAGGTCGATGCGCATAGAATTGGCGTCCAGCATTATAGAACAGATTAAAGTAGCTCAGCAGAAAGTTGAAGAAAGTGGAGACTTAAAAGACGAAAAGCTAGGAAAAGACATTCAGTTTGAGACTAATAGTCAGGGATTAAAAATCTACAGAAACCGCATTTGGGTACCGAAAGCAGGAGGGTTGAGAAAGCTAATTCTAGACGAGTCGCATAAGTCAAAGTATACCATTCATCCTGGGAGTACCAAGACGTATCAAGATTTGAAAAGACAGTATTGGTGGCCTGGAATGAAGAAGAGGATAGCTAAGTACATCTCCCAGTGTGTTATATGTGCACAAGTCAAGGTGGAACATCAGGTCCCGCATGGGGATGCCCAGTCATTGCATATTCCAGCCGGAAAGTGGGAAGATGTAACCATGGACTTGGTTGTCGGGTTACCGAGGACGAGAAGAGGCCATGATAGCATATGGGTCATAGTAGACAGATTGACCAAGAGTGCACTATTTCTAGCCATAAAAGAAACTTCTCCATTGGAGCAGTTAGCCCAGTTGTATTCAGATGAAGTGTTAAGAAGATATGGTGCACCGTTGTCTATCGTGTCAGACAGAGACCCCAGATTTACCTCTAACTTTTGGAGAGCTTTACAAGATAAAATGGGGACAAGAATGCAGCTAAGTACAGCGTATCATCCACAAACGGATGGTCAGAGTGAACGAACGATCCAGACATTAGAAGACATGCTACGATCATGCGTGATGGAATTTGGAGGTAGTTGGGATGAACACCTGCCATTAGTGGAGTTTGCATACAACAACAGCTACCATTCTAGCATTAAAATGCCACCTTTTGAGGCATTATATGGTAGGAAGTGTAGAACTCCTTTGTGCTGGTTGGAAGCGGGTGAGACTAAGCTTACATGGCCAGAGATTGTTAGAGTAACTAATGAGAAGATTGGAGTAATTCAAGCCAACATGAAAGCAGCACAAGATCGGCAAAAGAGTTACTCAAATTTAAAGAAGAGACCGTATAACTTGCAAGAAGGAGATTTGGTGATGATAAAAGTGTCGCCATGGAAAGGAGTGGTCAGATTTGGCAAGAGAGGAAAGTTGAGTCCAAGGTACATTAGACCTTTTAGAATTCTGAAGAGAGTTGCGTTACAAGCATTCAAGATAGAGTTACCACCCGAACTCAGTGGAATACATGATACTTTTCATGTATGCTACTTGAAGAAGTACTTTGGTAAAGAAGAGTTAGTAATACCATATACTGACCTGAGAGTGGAGACTCCTAGCAAACTGATTGAAGAACCCGAAGCCATCCTAGAAATGCAGACTAAGAAGCTAAGGAACAAGGAGATTGACCTTGTACTAGTCAAGTGGAAGCACCCGTTAGGGTCAAACCTAACTTGGGAGACGCTAGAAGAAATGAAGAGAAGATATCCGAATTTCACCGATTACGAAAAGATTCCGAGGACGGAATCCGCTTAAGGAGGGGTGACTGTAAGAACCCGCGAAAAAGTCAAAAAGGGTAAAACCGTCTTTTGTCATATTGTACGACTATTATGTGTAATAATATGTATTTGTACAATAATAATATAAGAAATAAAAGTTTATGTGAAATTTGGAGTTTTTACCGCGTGAATAGTGAAATTTGACCAAAAAGGGCAAAATGGTCATTTGACATGAAAATGACCAAAAATGTTAAGAAAATGTCAAGTTGGAAGTTAATGGAACTTTGGTTGCAAGTTATGGTCTTAGGACCATCTTTGTAGAAAAGTTAGAAACCAAAGGACCAAAAATGTAAATGCTTTTTATGTTAATTATATAACTCTAAAATAGAGTTATTTCCTTCACAATAGAAAATCTCCAGAGAATTCTAGAGAGCACGAGAGGCAGCGGGAAAGAGCAAAGAAGAAGAGGAAATTTAAGAAACATTAGCCAAGAAATCAAAGGAAATCAAGAAGGGAATTGGAATTGGTGATTCCAAGGTAAGATTTCATTTTCTTTAACCTAGTTCTTGGGTGTGTTCTTGATTTGGTTCCTTGGGTTGAATAGAAACTGAAATTGCAGTTATAAATCATGTGGGTTAAGTAGCTAATGCTTCCAATAAGCCATTAGTTAAGAACTTAACCTAAAAACATGAAAGTAGAATGCTATTTTTGAGAATTTTCAAGTTTAGCCAAGAACTTTAATTTCTGCAATTGAGTTATTGAAGTGTTTTTAGTGGCTTAAAACTTGTTATTAGTCAAGGGTTTTAGTCCTAGAATAAACCCCATACGAATAAGAACTGAAATAAGTGCTTAATGGGTGAAAACTGCGTGCTACAGTGCACAAATCGCGACTGATCAGGTCACTGCCCAGGCGCCAGGCGCAGTGCGCCCAGGACCAGGGCGGGGTGCGCCCAGGCGCAGTGCGCCCCATACCTGGCGCAGTGCGCCTTCAGTCAGGGACAGGCAGGGACTAAAAATGTTAAAAATCTAAAATATTCCAAACGCTAGAAACCATAGCTAGACATGTCCGATTGACCTGAACTTTTAGCCATAACCCTAACATGGCATAAGAACATGTCGGGAATGGTCAAATCCGTAATCCGACCTTGCGGAAAAGTCACTGTAGCGGCAGTGGCGAAAATCACTATTCACTTCAAAACTTAATTTTGGAATTTGAGCTAGACTTGTCCAATGGACTTCAAATTTGAAACACAAGTCTAATATGGGATAAGATTTCATGGAAAAGAGTCGGAACTGAAATACGACCCCTCGGGATTACTATAGCAGTATACGCGTATCTCGGGGAAAACGATAAAACGAGTATATTAATGGTTATACATTTATTATAACCTGGAGTTATGTCATATGAGACTTTAGCATTATAAAGTTAATTATATTATGTATTTATATATATAATACATGTATAGGTGGTGCTTCAAACGTTGTGGAGCACGGAAAAGGAAAAGGAATACGAGAAGCTTAGAGACTTGTAACAATGTTAAGGTGAGTTTTATGAGGATTTCTATAGTACATAGCAAAATATTATTTTCAGAAAGATAAGATTTCCAAATGTTTATAAATACTAAAGTTTGGAAAATAGTTTTTAATGAAGCTCTATATAAGGGCTTAGTGTTAAAAGCATATTTTTAAAGTATTGTTTGCAAAGTATTTTGAAAAGAAGTTCCTTATAGGAACTAAGTTGTCAAAAGTAATTTTGAAAGTATTTTTAGCAAAGAGTTATAAAAATGTTTGAGTAAGAGTTGTTTACAAATTGTGTCCCATTTTGACCAATTTGAGATGAAATGAAGTAAGAATTAAAGAAAGAAAGAAGTATGAGCCAGTTGTCCGGACTAGGATCACCCACATAATCGGGGGATCAGAAGACACTACTACTGGGATGGTACCTCCCGTCGCGAAGTAGTTGTCTAGCTTAAGTATACCCTTGTGCTTGAATTCGTTCCAAGTCACAAAGGGGAGACAGAATGAGCATAACCGAGTAGGCAGATCTGTTCTGTCCCACGAGGGGAGCTAGTTAAATGAATTAATTAACTTAATTCATAAGTTTCAGTTGGTCACAAGAAAATGAGAAAGAAAGCAGTTTTATGAAAGAATGAGTTTTTAAAGTTTGAAAGTAAAGAAGAAAAGATATTTTGAGATTTATGAAATAAATCAATTTGAACAGTGTACTTTTGATATTTCAAGTTTTGAATAGAAAAGTTTTGGGTCTAAACCCATATTACTCACGAGACTTTATGTCTCACGTATACTACTTTTGAAATGCTATGTACTTAGGTGAAAGGAGCAAAGGCCGCAGTTGGGGCCGGTTTAAATACTGTAAGTTTAAATTATGGTATCTGTATTAATTCTGTAATACCCCCTCGAGTTAAGTTTGTAAAATAAATTAAAAAAAAATTTAAGTGGCTATTTTATAGTCACGAGTTGTAAAATATGTTTGAAAACTGTATTTGTATATTAAAATATGGTTTGAGAAAAGGGGTGTTACAACAATAGCATTTTGGCATTCTCCCTTTCAACAGTCTTTAAGCTTAGTAATCAACTTAAGCATGATCGGTCCAACCAAACTGGTATGATCGCATCTTAATTGTTCCTACTGAACCTCACAATCAACATTCAAAAATCGAATGGATAAAAGTTTACCACATTACACTAGCATTTAAGTTAATTATGCTAGACACTCACATACTCAGTTCCTTGGATCCTTCGTGACGAACTCCCGACTCGAACGCGGATCCTGTGCTTTCGATAGTAGGAGCTCTACTACTACCTTCCACACCTATCCATGTCCGTTCTAAGACCCGTCTCGAAATATCCAATTCGCTTCTCACCGATAATTTTAACACATATGCCCTTACAAGGCATATGTCAACCCTTCTAGGAATACTTGGAATCCCACCCCCACCCTGCTATTCTAACAAAGACGGAACTTCCTCCAGTGATGACAGGTTGTTTCGCGAACGTAGTTGTATACAATATCGAACTAAACAGTCTTTCAAATAAGAGAATCTTCCCTAAGGCAACAACCAAACAAGGAACATGCAATAAGGTCAACTCACATATTCTATGACTATTCAGTCCATATTGTATACAACTTAGTGGAAATCTCTAAGGAACCTATCGGCACTAGCATACAGTTCTATTAGCAAATAGCAGATAATAATACAACAATGTGTGATCTCTACCAGGCATTTCAGCAAACATATACCATATGTTTTTTTAACATTTACAATATTAAATACTTAACCCCTTTTCTCATACTGGCGTCGGCTGGCGGTACACACTGTGTCTTCAGTTCACCCTTCATAAAACATCATTCTTTCGTAAAAATGTTTTAAGAAAACTCTTAAGCCTCAACTTGAGTCCAGAACTCACCAAGTGAGCCTGATTCTCTCAAGCTGTGCTCTGATACCAACTTGTAACATCCCAAAATTTTAGGGTAAAATTAAAAAAAAAAAATTAACGAACACTTCAATATAAGAAAAGCCACTTAATTAATTTTGACAAAATTCCATAACTTATAAGTTTAATGAAAACATCCCAGGATTAACAAAAGTTCAAGAAATCACAACATAGCAGAACATCCATTCAAAAACAGTCCTCCAATGAAGCAGCACAGTGTATACACGTCACGCCTTGCCATCCATGGTACCTGATGTACCTGAAACAGTAGTTTATATAGGGAAAGGCTAAGCACGGAGCTTAGTGAGTTCCTCAAAATACCATACGATCCATCACATAACATACAACACACAATAACCATTCATATGTCTGTGAGACTCACGGATAATCCCTGTTCCTCCTGAAGACTCACGGGCAGTTCCCGTTCTGTCTTATCGCTCGCAGGCTTTTCCCGTTCTGTCTAATGACTCGCAGGCTATTCTCGTTCCGCCTATTGGCTCGCGGGCTATCCGGTTCCGTCCACAAACAATCATTATCATAGCAATAATTCATACAATTATCATAACAGGTAAGATCACCTTAGTCTAACATATCTTCCTTCCTACACATGCAATATCACCTATAGTATAGTGAGAAGACTCACCTGATTGTAGTTGACTATATCGTTTATCTTTCTCGCCTTTGTATTTCCTTTCAACTTTAACTGTTAACATAATAAGAAATCTATCATTTCTTAATCCTTAACTATATTATAGTCGCATCATAAAACCCTTCAATAATTCTAACATGATACTCCATGATTTATCAAGTAAAGAACGGCCAGGTAGAAGATTAGATGGGGTGGCAGGATCCTTTCAGCATTTTAGCCTTTCGGAAAATCCAACAACCAGATCCCAAGTAATCGGCCTAGGCACCGTCCTCGTAAGTAAATCAATCGGTATTATTTTCAGAATTACGAATTGTTATAATAACGACGTTTTTAAGGTTTTTATTTACTATTGTTGGAAATGAATATGTTATACTTATTACATATTCTACTTCTTAATACAAAAATTATTTTACAATACCTAATTAAGCTATAGAAAGGTTTGTAGTTACCTTATGACCCGTAGTCGAGATCTATAACTCCTTCGTTAGGCTTTTGAGCTTCCTTCCGCTCACTTGCTTACATTCTAGTGCTTAGAAACCTCTATATATTGGATTGAGATTTAGTTGTGTGGTTTATGAGATGTTTTGAGGGGTATTTATACTTGAATTTTTGAATAAAAAATGGCATGACACTTTTGACAAAATATTTTAATAATATAACTTTGTTGAAATTAATACCTTCTAGAATCAGTCTGTTCAAGACTGGTTTAGCCGACTTTAAACCCATGAAATTCACGTTTTTATTTAATATTCCAGAAATTTATCTCAATACATTTCCAGGGATGTATTTTAAGTATTTATACGATTTTTCTATGATTTATTATGAATTTTTAAAAACAGACTATCTAATCTGTCAATTCTGAACTAATCAGTAAAGATTGCATTTTTTACCATAGATAATGTCATTTTCAAGCTTACTATTATTTTTGGTAATTGTACTAGACTCAATATGTAAACTTTGTACACTGGTTTGAGGTCCAAACGAGTTTCCTAGAATTAATTATGATTTTTCTAAAAACGACACAAAATGCTGATTTTCATATGAAATTGTAACTAAAGTTTTTTCTTAGCTTTGTAACTACTAAAAATCATATAATTCCTAACACTCTTATTTTAAGTATATGTTATAATCAGGATACGGGTCTTACAATAACCGTAATCACCATAGCGCAAAAAACCAGACGGCACTCTGCCACGCCATTGGTCAACAAGTCGAACCTCGTATCCGCTCCAATGGCACTTTGTCCCATCCCTTTCGGCCGTAATTCCCTATCACGGCAAGATTAATCCTATGTCTGATGCATGGTTTACAACCAGATATCCGCGCATATAACCCACGCTACCTTATAGGGATACCCCTTCATACTCCGACGCACATGGTCCAAGCCGGAACCTAACTGGTTCGAATCTTCATTAGCTAACCGAAATGAATACCCAAATGATCCACATCTCGCATGCTCCGAGTCCTTCCAATCCCAAATGCTTCATCACCAGTGCCCTTCCCTTCACCGAAGACATCTCGGTACCCCAACAACTGAACGAAAGATGCGTTGAAGTCCGTATCGTCTGACCCAACCTTCCGGTTCTCCCCCACTTAGGTTCGAACCTAACATCCGCGCGACCGTTGCTGCCCCACACCCGATCCGGAACGTCCAACCACCACCTCCCGCACAAAGCACACAACAAGAATAGGAGAGCAATCCGTCGAATACCTCGCCACAACCTTCGCCCGATGTTGCCACCAGTAGCCCCAATGTTCTAACCAACACAAAAGGTTTGACAATATTGACTGCAGCCCAAAGCGATACCACCGAACCCCT
Organism: Cichorium intybus; assembly: GCA_023525715.1. Classification (NCBI taxonomy): domain Eukaryota; kingdom Viridiplantae; phylum Streptophyta; class Magnoliopsida; order Asterales; family Asteraceae; genus Cichorium; species Cichorium intybus. The sequence continues at coordinate 97,807,265 of CM042014.1, forward strand.
AAACATGTTCGACCGAACTAAAAACCCAACACCCTAAAGCCACACTAAGGTCGCGACTCTTGCAAACAAAACAAACGACCCGACTGCTCCCATACAAGGCCAAGGACATCATTTCATAAGTGCACACACCTTCATTCAAACGAAGCATACAAGAAGACCAAAGCATAACAAGGTCTGACCGGTTTGACATCTGATGTAGATGCTGAATTCACACAGCATCCTCCCGACCTCATCACTGACCCTCGAGACCCCATCTTGTAATCCGCGTCGAACAAAATCCTCATAACGATAGACACTGGAGCCAATACCGCTCCGCAACGATACACCGATACTCGACTTCACTGCATCCCTTGTAATTAAAGACGACAACATACAAGCTCTCCATAGTAGTGCAGGGCGATAAGGCGCCTAATCAAAGTGTCCACACCCCACCAGATACGACCAATCCCCACTTGCTCCTCAAGGGAAACACCCAGAACGAGTAACGCATACAAGTGTCTTTGCCTATTGCCACTTCTTGCCACTATCGACCTGTTCCATTCCTAGACAGACAACGAAGCATATCAATGTCGTTCTCTAATGCAGGGGACTCTCACACGCTCTTATAACCCAACGAAAATCGTATAGCATCGATATCTCGTCCCTATCCTAGCAGTTTTCCCCAACTTAGGGTTCGAACCGCTACCCGCTGCCCACACAACCACCATTACTCTTTCGGATAACACAATCCTTGGCCTAACACCACACCCATCCACGAAAATCGTTATCGCTTATCCTATGGAGGTAGATCCCACTGCTACTCACTTCCAACACAAACATAAAAGAGAGACAACAGTACAAAAAGAGCGACAAGAACATAACCATTGACACTTACCAATATCCTTCCCGTTATAAGCTTCTTGTTGGGATTTGATCCTAATAACATAATATTCATACAGCGGAAGACTTAACAAGATCAAATCGCACAAATATCCCAGAACATAGCCCAAGATCATGCAGTTTATAAAAATTATTGCAACTTAAGACATGAACTGAATTGTAACGTAGCTAATCTCCTTTTTTGAGATCGAGTTAATGCCACCTTGTATTGGATGAAAAGGATCCAAAGTAGAATCCCTGTAATGATTCACACCTAGGAACTCCAGAAAACCACACAGACAGAACTTCCACTTGGGAAGGAGGCAAAATATAACAAACCCTAGAGAGGAATGTGAAATTCGTCAAAAGGAAAAGGAGGAAAGGAGGTGGCGGCTCAAGTGAGGCAAAAAGGGCTGCCTTAAGGTTTGACCACTAAGCCTCTATTTATACTGGAGGGCTCCAAGGGCTTCAAACTTAAGGAGCCTCCATACACTTAGCCCATGAACTTATTCCATCTTCATCTGACGGGCTTTCATGCTCTTCGCAATAATAGATCTCGTATCTTGACCAGCATCATTTGATAACGCAGGGAAATTGGCCCTGACATGGCCAATCTGATTACACGGAATGCAAATCCTCACATCTGGTTTACCGTCTCGATGGTAAGTGTCCTCCATCTTACCTAAATCTACACTGGTAACCTCTTCTCCAACTCCTACACCTACGCCTGTACCTGAGTCTATCTCTTCTGCCCTTACTAGGCCTCGAACTCAATCTCTCTCGACGCAGCAGCAGACTCTATCTCAGCAAAACTCAAACGCAAGGAAATGTCTCCGGGCTCACCCCGATCTTCCCCGACTCGGACTCGCAGGCTCACCCCGTATCGCCTGTTTTAGGCACACTGTATGGACTCTCGGGCTCACCCAGATCCGCCATTGCATTTCATCCTCCTTAATAGTATTGATATTAAGCACACATACCAATACAGAAACCAAATCATTCAGATTGACCTAATAGGTCCCTAAACATGGTCATATAATCACATAGGTAAGGCACACTCACCCTAAGCATACATCATTGCACCACATGAAGTAAAACTACTTACGCATGTAACATTACCATAGTATAGTGAGAAGACTCACCTGATCCACAATCTCAAGCCACAAGCTTCTTATATCCTCACACTCTAAGCAGCACGAACTCCAAAGTTATCAAAAAGTTTTAAATCAACGATCCAAAATACCCAAAACCGATCCTACAGTCCGAATATCTAATCCATCCAAGTTTACCCAAAAGTCAACTAGTCAAAGTCAATGGTCAAAAGTCAATGGTCAAAGTCAACGCCAGATAGTGTCGCTATTTCCTTAATATAGTGAAGCTAACTATGAACAGTCCCAAAACTTCATTAAGCAATTAATCCATTAAGTCAGGTGCTAATACTCTCCAGAACTCGTCCAAAAGGTCTGAAATCCCATAAAAATCCAAACTTTCTTGACATGCACGTCCCATGCATGTCAAATCTCACACTTAGGTCCAAAAGTAAAAAAATAAAATACATGCATCATCACTCAAGGGAGCTTGGCTTACCCCCAAATCAGTTCAAAAGTTCCAAGGAAGGCTCTAGTAACATAAAGTTTAGACCTTTATCATCCCAATCCATGAACAACACCACAAAGTGACCATTTCTCCATTTCATACCATCAAATGAAACTTATAGAACAAGATCTAACTTATAACACCAAAAAGGTAGAAGCTATACACTTACCAAGGTCCAGAAATGAAAATCTTGTTGATTCCCAGAGGTAGAAAAGCTTCCTTACACCAACACATCTTCTTCTTCTTCTTCTTCAAGAAATCACCCAAGGAGGGTGTTGGAGCTGAAAATCATCAAAGGAGGCTGGGGTTTGGAAAGGGAGAGTTACACGGCTCTAAGGGAGGGAAATGAGGGCTCCTCGGGTTTAGAGCCCTTAAATACGATGCAAAACTCAAGATCTAGGGTTTTGTGCAAACAGCGGCAGATAGCGGTGCTATCTCTTAAGATAGCATTTCTATCTCCATGATCGTGGGAAACCATGTTTTTAGAAGATAGCGTCGATATCTCCAAATATAGGGGCACTATCTCCCATTTTCTCAAAACCAACTCCATTAGGTCTCACTTTAATCATTTCGGGAACAGGGTCTTACATTGATAATCGATAACACGGTGTTGGTTGGTGTGTTGTGTCAGACCGAGAGATATATTGAGGATGATGATGTGAGACCAACGTTGTTTGGTTGACAGTGTCTTCGACTAATAGTCGTGAGGGGTGAACCATAATTGACGAGAGAGAATAAGAGAAATCTTGATTAAAATTTGGAAGTGTTTGAAATCGGCACCCAAAACTAAAGTATTGATCAATTTGAAAAAAAAGGAAGGTTTTTTTTATTTCGGGTAAACCAAGGGAATGAGAGAGTTTAAAATTTTACGGCTATTAAGATGTCTTTATTTTCTTTTAGACAAAAATTTACAGCATATAAATTTTTGCTAAAGATGACAGTGATTTATGACATATAATTATGTTTACCATAAATCACAAAGGACAATAGATTTTTAGACAGACATTTTCTATATAGTAATTTAAGTATAATTAAATACTGTTTTTAATAGTGTCATTCTCATAAATTTTATTATCCCATATTACACTTCCAACTATTTCTGTGTATTTAAAACAAAAACAACAAAGCGGAGAAAAGTTAAGAAGTATTTTGTATAGAGGAGGATAAAATATTTAATTGTTAAAAGAACTATTAAAAAATGAATTTTTCAAAAAGATAAATTTTCATTAAATAAAGTTAATTAATAAATAACGTGACAAAAGACGAGATTATGCATAATTTAACATTGGCAACTCCAAAAAACTATAAAGCTTAATTACTGATATTGTTACCACAAAATAATTACAAATTATGCATTCAATTCCTTTGTATCTTTTTAAGTTAATAAATAGGTAGTGTTTGGTTTGGTGTAATCGAAAAATGAATGAAATAGAGTATTACGGTAGAATGAAAAAAAAAATATGTTTGGTTTTTTTAAATAATGGTGTAATCGAAGGGAATGGAATAGAGTATTACGGTGGAATAAAAAAATCATGTTTGGTTTTCCTAAAGAATGAAATAACGCATTCCTTTATGAAATATGATTCATTTTCCTGTGATGAATTTCATTTCATGAGGAATGAGTGTTTTTTTATTCACAAAATGATATATAATAGGATTAAATTCTTTTATTTTTATAATCTTCAATAAATATTAATCAAAATTTCACTTCATTTATATACATTTTTACTTTTTAATAATAAATATTTTTTTATCATATTTATAGTAAGATTTTATGGTATCTAGTTCTGTTTATTTTGTAACTTTTTCTTAATTATAGATATTTTTTCAACAATTTACAGAATGTATAATATGTATTTTGAACAAAATAAAATAAGTTTATCTATAATTTATTTAACAATACATCTTTATTTAACAAAAAAAATATTTTATAAAATAACATTTTTTTCTTTATTTATCAAATTTACATTATTTATTTCTTATATATTATTAACAAATAATACATTTAAACAACTTATTTTATTTATTCGAATCAACCAAACATAACAAAAAAATATAATATTTCATTCCATTATCTTGTTTATTTCTTTACGTTTTACATCTCATTCCTTCGTAGTTTCACTCGGTCGTAGCAGACCCTAAGTTCCTTGCCCAAATTATGCGCTGGTGACCAAGAGTCCACGCCATTTGTCTGCTTTCCTTATACGACCAAAGACCCAAAGTCGACGCTAACTTCCCTGCCCCCGTTGTACTCCAAAGAGCAAGCAGCTTAACTAACCATGCTCATGTGTATTTAATGTTCATGCATGCATATTTTTTAAATCACAATTCAACTCTCTATTCTTACTCATGGCCTCATCGATCTCTGTTGCATCTCCAATTCTTTTAGTGATATTATTTCACTTACTTTTAGAAACCGATCACACATGTTTTGCATCAACACTACTAGAAAATTTGGTTTTTCCGACAAGCAATTTCGTAGGTAATTGGTTGGAAACTGTGTTTACCGAAAAATTTCTTAGAAAATTGGGTTGTAGCAAAAACGACCGTTGGAAACAGTGTTCCTACAGATTTCCTACGAAATGGCTAACAATTTACGACGAAAACTTTCGTAGGAAATTTCCTACAAATTTCTGACCAACTTCCCCAACCAAAATTTGTTACGAACTTCCTACAGAATTGCACCAAAATTTCCTACGAAATTCCTACATAATCCCACCAAATTTTCCTACGAAATTCCTACAGAATTGCATGAGCTTCTTTTCCTAACAGTTTTATAATTTCGTGAATAACAAATGCAGTTTTTTAAATTTTAATTTCTATAAAATGTAAAACATTCCAGAATTTTTTTTACAAAAATTTTACAATAAATAAAAATCAACTACAAATTCATCAAATATGCAATTTCAACCACTACAATCAGTAAACATGTATAAAAACAAGTCAATACAAATTCATCCAAAAGGGTAGTTACAATATTTTACCAAAATGATAGCTACTCTCCAATGTTTCACCAAAAATAATGGGTACTATCAAATACTTCACCAAAACAATTAGGTTTTTGAACTTCACCCTAACATGTTTAACAAAAAGTTTACAACAAAACTAAACTGGATTTCCGGTGAGGATACCAACTTGTGTCATTAGTTGGGCCAATTGTCGTTGCATTTTTTCTTGGTTTTGTCGCAGCAAAGTTGTTTCCATGTTCGCATTTTCAAGTTGTGTTCGTAACTCCTTAACCTAATAACAAACAATATATATCAATAATTTTCATCCATTATAGCAACATACAAAAAATAATATATGACAACAGCAACGTACTTTACTTTTCTACCAATATTTGTACTTATTTTTTTTATTCATAATAGCAACACACTTTATTTTTAGTCTAATAATAGCAAAAAAATTATTTATTTAATGACTGTTTTCATGCTCACAAAGTGTTTCATTATCTATAATATATATAATCTATGTATTAAATAAATATACCTCATGTTGAGACCCGCAAAAGGATGATGAACACCCCGCAGCAGCAGATAACTTCCCAGTAACCACAAACCCTAAATCCGAGGATCCAACCCCATAAATATAATTATTTTTCGATGCTCCACGTATATCCTTTTGGGTTTTCGCCCACAGTTCAGCATCGTCGATCTGATCATGCAAATCATCCCCATACTTCTCAAGCAAGGCTCGAGAGTACGCTTCCTATATGAAAATAAAACAATATAATTGTTATTATACTAAAAGTTGGGGAAAAAAATCTAAAAACGATAAAGATAGCTTACATATAATTCCCTTGCTGTCTTGGTACAAAACTTCTTTCCCGTATCATCTCCATCAAGATATTTCATCTTTGAAGCTTTATCTAGATGAGTCTGAAAGAACAACTCCAAAAACCTAGGTGGCCGGCCAAGCTGTGCTGTCTACAAATATAAATAATGTAATTTTTGTTAAACTAAAAACATATTACTAAAACTTATATAATATGAATACTTACTAGTCTGATACGGTGCTCATCATAACCAATACTACCCCCTGTATGTCTCGATATGTTCCCACCACGGAAAAAAGGGTAATTGGATTTTGTAGGTGTTTTGTCGGAAAAAAGGGTTTATTCCTACGGATTTCCGACGGAAGTAAAAATATTAAATTTATAAACATTTTCTCCAACTAAACTCTTAGACATACATATTATTATTATTATTTAACATTATTATTATTATTTAATATTTTTTTAAACATTATTATTATTATTTATAAACATTATTATTATTATTATTTAACATTTTTTGTTAAACCTTAAACACATACAAGCATATACATATATCAATGTTGCAAAGCTTGTCAATTGATCGAATTCCAAGTTCGTCGTTTGATTGATTCAAGCTTCAAATCGTTTTCAGTGATTCGAAATCCAAGTTCGTCAACTGATCGGTTCCAGCTTCAAATCGAATTCGAAATCGCTTCCTGGTTCTGATTACATCGATCCAATTCATCAATTGTGTTTCTTGGTTACCGTCCAATTCAAATTGTCAAATGTGGGTTCCAATTTCACCTTAATCGCTTCCTCATCATATTCATATTGAAATCGCTATTTGATCCTGATTAGATACGACATTCAGTCTCATTTGATATTTGGGTTATTAAATTATACATTTAATTAATTGAGTTTATCTCGGTTCCAATTTCACCTGTAATTAATTTAGTTTGATTGATTGATATTTGGGTGATTGAATTATAAGAAACTGTAAATTTTAAACCCTAAACCTTAAAGATTGATCCTTAAGTCTTAAACCCTAACCCTTAAACACTGAACCCTAAACCCTAAACCCAAACACATACAAATATATATACATATATATATACATACACATACACATACATACATGTACATATCCATATAAATGCATACAAAATACTAAACCCTAAACCATATATCCACATGTTGATAGATACATATAGATACAATACGCATGCATGGATATACATACATACATACATACATACACATATACATACATACTCATGCATGTACACATAAGCTCTAAACCTTAATTATGAAACACTTAACCCTATACTCACATGCTTACACATACATATGCATACACCCAAACTCGAAACCTTAAACATTAGACCATAAACTCGTGCATAAGCTTTAAACCTTAATCATGAAACCATGAACTCTATACTCACATGCTTACACATACATATATACATACATATACATGCACCCAAACCCAAAACCTTAAACACTGAACCACAAACCGATGCATACCTTGAACCTTAAATGTTAAACCTTAAACACTGAACTGTAAACATCAAACCCTAAACCTTAAACACATAAATACATATAAACATATAAATACAATACACATGCATACATATACATACATACATTTATATGCACATAAACACATATACACATACATATACAAATTCTTGTATATACACATACATATAGATACACACACACACACACACATATATATATATATATATATATATATATATATATATATATATATATATATATATATATATATATATATATATATATATATATATATATATATATATATATATATATATATATAATAATAATAATATAATATAATGTAATTATAATAAACCAAATATTGATAAAAATATAATTAAAATAACCTAATAAAAATAAATAATAATAATTATTATTATATTTTGAATAATAATAATATAAATTATTATTTTTTTTATATTAATAATATAATTTTTCTATCATATTAAAAAAATGTGGGAAAATCAAAAAAAATGTGGGAAAACCAAAAAATATGGGAAAAACAATAAGAAAAGGGGGGAAAGAATTCTGATGATTCCCGCTCATTCAATTCCGACGTAATTCCGACGAAGTGTTGATTTTGAATATTCCGTCGCTATTTTGTCGGAAATTTCCAACGGATTTCCGACAGAAAAGTTCGAGTTACCAATTCCGTCGGTGTTCGTTGCAAGTTCGTAAGGCTAGAATTTTGTCACTAGGTTGTCGGAATTCCGTAGGAAAACTCCTACGAAATGTTTTTGTCGGAAATATTTTGTCGCTAAAACTTAATATTCTTGTAGTGAAACCCAACCCAAAAAACACCAACCGGTCTTCGAATCACTCTAACTCGTGGTGGTTTTGGTAAAAAGTTACCCAATATCCTACATGCTCTAAATTCATTGAGTGAGGCTGAGAATGGTGCCAAACACCGCCCATATTCGTTTCCCGCTACACCTACTGCGACGACATGTCGTCGCTATAACGTTAAAGATCCAAACTTGTGTCTTGAACATGTAGAAACGACATGTCGTCGCTATAGGGTGACCTATTGCGACGACTTTTGTCGTCCCTATAGGGTTCGTACCTATAAAGTCAGTTTCTTGTAGTGACCTGTGAAATTTTTTGCGGTTATGGACACCGGAAGTGACTTGCTATGGACAACATGTAAACGCAAGACTTCTTCTTCAAGCTCTCTCTCCAATGATATTGATGATTGCAACAAGTCTGAGCTTCCTGCTGTCTGCCAATAGAATTACGCAGATGGCAAGCCCGTAAATGTAACTATCGTGCAAGAGTTGTTGACTATTGGGGACGGAAAGATTCCTAATGTAACCTTTGGCTGTGGTATACCAGCCGGTGAAGATAATTTCACGTATGGTGGAGTCGTAGGAATGGGGCGTGGGAAGTTGTCATTGGTGTCGCAACTAAAGGAGACTGTCTTCTCATACTGTCTGGATTCCTCGTCGGGAAAAGGCATTTTGCTAACAGGGTCCAAAGCAGTGACCGCCATCACAACCACTAGTATCCAAACTACAACATTTCTTATACAAGGGTACGGGTCGTATTACTACATCTCTCTTGAAGGTATCTCGGTTGGCCAAACCAGATTGCCCATCGACAAATCTGACTTTGTGATAAAAGATAATACGGGTGGGATGATCATCGACTCAGGTACGACATTCACTTACTTAAAAAAAGGGATTCACTACAAGAATTAGTGCTTTTAGGGGCGCCCCCTTTAGGGGCGACATGAGCTTTAGGGGCGACACCAAGCCTGACGAGCCGAGTGTCGCCGCTAAAGCTCATGTCGCCCCTAAAGGTGTCGCCACTAATACCTGGATCCGATCATGTCTACCGTTTTGAATCCTAGCCATCGAAACCCTAGCCAATCGGACGGTCAAAAATCAGGCAGGAGATTTTCCCTCCTTGTGAAATCACGTGTCCCCCCTAAAGGGCGTCGCCGCTAATATTGTGATCTAGAAGCTATCGCTTGGTTTAATCTTGGCCGTAGAAAGAAAAAGGGATCCTACGGTGGAAAAAAAAGCGGTAACCTTTCCCCCTGTTTTTTTTAGAGTGTCGCCCCTAAAGCCCCTTGTCGCCCCTAAAGGGTGTCGCCCCTAAAGCCTTAAAGTGAATTTCGCCCAGCAGTCTCCTCTTTCATGCATTCTGTCTAGTGAAAGCCCCAAATTTTTCTCTTGAGCTCCTGCGATTCCAGCCGTGGTTTTTGATGTTTTTGAAGCTTTTTTTCTTGTAATCTTCTACAATAAAGGTAATTTCTCATATATTAAACTTAGGGTTTGTAATTTATTGTAGTTTTAATGATTGTTTCATGTTCTTTTGTGGTTTTGAAGCTTATTTTGTTGAAAGATCAATCTCCAACGGAAGATACTTGTAATTTTCTACAAAAAGGTAATTTTCTTATATATTAAACTTAGATTTTTGTGATTATTTGGTGTTTTAATTGTTATTTCATGATTTATGTAAAATATGTTTGTTTAGAGATGTTAATGTATATAGTTGTTGTTAATGTTAGTTATAAAAACTAGTTTTGATATACACAATTGATTGAAATTGTATGAAAATTATAATGAATTGTATGATATGTTAAGAACTTAATTGCATGATATTGATTCTTAGATAATATGTATATAAAGTTTTGATTGTAGGATTGTATATGGCTATTTTGATATGAACACTTGATTGAATTTGTATGAAAATTATAATGAATTGTATGATATGTTAAGAACTTAATTGTTAAGAACTTAATTAGTTAGGACTTAATATTATGTATTGGATGTTCTGTTTAGGTTATTATTGTATGATATTGTTAGTATTTTAGGTTATTCTTATTAAGAACTTAATATTATGTATTGAACTTATTTTGACTTATTTGTTAAGAACTTTATTAGTTATGAATTAATATTATGTTAATGGAATGTATGATAGTTAGGACTTATTTTGACTTATTTGTTAAGAACTTATTAGTTAACGATTTCTTTAGATTGCTATAATAGAAAACAACAAAATTAGGATACTTTAGTTAACAAAAATAAGAAACAACAATGCTCTAATTGTAGAATTGTAATCGACTTGAGCCAATACTTTATAGGTTTACCAACGGGAGGTGAAAGTTCAGTTACTCCCGAAAGTCAAATTCCAGTTCGTCAATCGACGCGTATCATCAATGAAGTATCTGAAGACGAGACTGATTATGACGGGAGCGATTTTGATTGTGAAACGTATGAGGATGACACTGAAATGTCTGAGGGCGAGAATGAGTGAAATTTTTTATATGTATTACTGTCTCATTGTAATCGAACTTGGCTCATTGAAGTAGAAATATACTTCTTGTTTATATGTTGTAATTATGGCATTGTATTTCATTTTGTATTTCTGTATTCTATATCTTATAACTTTTCAGGATGGGATTTTTCTTCTGGATTGCGATCACATATATGATGGCTGATGTAATGGGCCACGGAGGAGATGGTGATGGGGAGCCACCTCCACGAGGTTTTGGAGGCCCTAGACATCATCAACAGGGTAGTAAGTTTTTTAAGATTTATTTATTTGACAAATCACTCTTATAAGTTATGACTAATAATATTTTTTTAATTACATTTGCAACTCAACCCATGAATCGTAGAGGCAAGCCAAAAAATCTTATGATGATTGAGAAATGGGTAGCTAATGGCAAGCGGCCTTTACCGTTAGTTTGGGATAGGGCCGCTACCTACATTCCGGTTGGTGACCATTATGACTTATTTATCCGTGAGGCTGGCGATTATATTTGGCGAGACATCCCATTAGACAAAAAATCATGGGCAGAAGTTCCAAAAGACCAAAAGAATGGCTTATGGGAGCACCTACGGGTAAATTATTTATATAATTATATTTCATTTGTTGATTTTTTATTACTTTTTATTTATCTAACTTTTTTATTTGTAGACATACTTTGATATTGATTCGATTCAAAATGATCCCGATGGAAGAGCTTTATGGGAGGGCATTGAATGTCAAGTAGGAAAGCGTTATAGAGGCCGTAAATCCAAAGCGAATGAGTATTTTGGTGAAAATGGAGGGGTGCATGATGTGGAGAGAGCAAGGGCTAATCCCCCTGGGGTATGAATCCACAAAACTGGGTCAGTGCGGTTGATCTTTTCACGAGTCCTAAATTTCTTGAGCGCTCTCAACAAAATAGTGGTAATGGTGCCAAACAAACAGTAAAGAACCGCGGAGGGACAAGTACCTACAGTAATGCTGCATTTAAGAAAGTAAGTTATAATTATATGTGTTAGTTTTAGAGTATAATCTAATTTTTAATGTGAAACAGGGCATTACCAGAATTGAAGCCTATCATGAAGCACATACTGATAAAGAAGGGAAGTTTGATAGCCCAGATGTTGAGGGAAAATATGTAAGTACATTGGTGTTTTTTGTTTATAGTTATATGTATATTATTGTTTTTTTACTTTAAATAAGAAGTATACTAATCTATGTTAATCATCATTGTAAATTACAGAATGATTTACTTCGTGAGTTTAACGAGCAATACGTAATATGTAACCCCACAAACACTCCAGTAGACGAGGTGGCTATATTTGAAAAAGTGCTCGGTACTCGACGAGGACACATAAGAGGGATCGGACGTAAACCGTCTGGAAAACAATGTTCCAAGAATCCTTCTTTTATGGAGGGCCAATCATCACAACCATAGTGTACTCAGGTTAGTTGTAACTTATTTGATAATGACTTAATACATTTATTGTATACTTTATAGTTTGGCTATCATTTCTTAGTAATTTGTTGTGTACTTAATACATTTGTTGTGTACTTTGTAGATGGATGATGTAGACCGTTTATTCAACAACCCAAGAAAAGTTGAAAAAATGAAAGCATTTATGCGACAATTGCAAGAAGAAGATGATGATGATAACGATGATGGAAATGGTGGTAATGATGAGTAGTTTTTTTAGTTTATGACAAGTAGTTAATGTTTATTTAGTATTATAAGACATGTTATGGATTTTGAGACATGTTATGGGTTTTGAAACATGTTATGGATTATATAATTATTTCTGGATGTTGTTTAAATTTCTGCATTTTCTGGAACCTGTCTGAATTGATTAAGAGCTTCTGTATTAAGAACTTAATGAAAATAAGGCAAACAGAAAAAAGAAAAATAAAATCTATTAGGGGCGACAGCTTTAGGGGCGACAAAAGAGTATTAGCGGCGACGCGTATTAGCAACGAACGCTTTAGTGACGGTGAACCATAATGGTGACGAACGTTTTAGTGGTGACACTATAGGGGCGACTTAACAGTATTAGCGGAGACACTTTTAGGGGCGACACTGAAGCATTAGCGACGAAGCTATAGCAGCGACCTTTTTAGGGGCGACTTGTCGCCGCTAATGCCTTTAGGGGCGACAAACTGGACTATTAGGGGCGACATATGTCGCCGCTAAAACCACTAATCCTTGTAGTGATTATTGACATGATCGAAAATGAATTTATCAAACAAACAAAGCTCAACATGTCAAAGGATGACCATCCGCGATACAAAGGTCTTAATCGATGCTTCAACTCTCCCTACGATGTCAAGATCATACGGAAGTTGGTATTTCATTTTAGTGGTGCGAATTGGGATGTTCCAAGAGAGAACTACATTTACGAAAAGAAATTAGGTAAGGCGTGTTTGGCCTTCATAGCTAAAGGCAAGAAAGAAGTGTATATTTGGAAACATGCAACAACAGAACATGATGGTGCATGCTTTACGATCTTGACAAGAACAGATTGTCATTTAAGCCTACAAGATGTAACCAACTGTAAACTAATTTCCTATGTGGTCATTTGTCCCAATTCCAATAAAGATGTTGTATTTTACGGTTTTCCTATCTTGTGTGGTTGCTGAAAATTATGGACCCAGTCCTTTCTTTAATTAAAACACGAAATTTTTCATATGTGATAGAGTTAATAACATAAAAACCAATGTAGTTTGCTCAAAATTCTAGTTTAATCACTATTTTTTTATGTTTCATAAAAACCACCTATACTTTCAAAAAAATTCATATCGACCACTGTTCATTTTATTTTATAACTTTTAACGGTTATTTTCATCGAAATATTATGTGAAAAGTTTTATGTCGACATTTGAAGCAAATATTGGTACTTCATTGCAATGAAAATGATACATAACGTTTTCTACATGTGATTTTGGTCTTCATAAGTGTAGCTTTTCGGCCACATTTTGAATGCATAGGGTGTCCAAGTGAATCCACTAAATTTTGAATGCGACAGGGGTAAGAAGTGTTCCGAGTTGGCGGCATAAAATCTTGACTTTTATTTGTTATAGTGGTCGCAATGTATTTTTTTGAAAATATGAGTGGTTTTTACGAATTTTTTTGAAAGTATGAGTGGTTTTTTTATAACAAAAAAAATATAGTGCTTAAACCGAATTTTGGCCAAATTACAGTGATTTTTATGTTATTAGCCCTATGTGATATGTCTACATCAACACCACGTCATAAAAAATAGAAATTTTCATATCATCAAAACAAAATTTTACAACAATAAAATAATATTAAAAGTTGAGCGTATTTGAGATACTTAGGTGGAATATGTTCCAACTTTGGTTATTAATTTATGATATTGTTCCTAAATTTTATGGGGGGAAAAGATGGAAAGATCTCAAATTTTATACATATTTAAAACCGAGAAGTTTCAATTGGGGAAGTGTCCATTTTCATACAAATTATCTATCAATCATATCCTTAATAGTTAATACTTTTGTAATAATATCAATATCCAGTTCTAAAAAAATTATCAATAACAATTCACACGTTAAAATTATTTTCATTGTTCTTCCATATTGATCATCTCGGTTAGTTAATTTGATTAAAAAGTGAAAATGATGTATTTAAATGCTCTGTGTGGAGATACAGTTATGCGACCGGCAAATATGTGGAATTATCAATATAGTTAATACTTTTGTAATAATATCAATATCCAGTTCTAAAAAAATTATCAATAACAATTCACACGTTAAAATTATTTTCATTGTTCTTCCATATTGATCATCTCGGTTAGTTAATTTGATTAAAAAGTGAAAATGATGTATTTAAATGCTCTGTGTGGAGATACAGTTATGCGACCGGCAAATATGTGGAAATACCTGTATTTTGATTAATTCTTATTTTAATTTTATGAAAATATTATAGATTTATTTACTGATTTTTAAAAAAATGTGTTATGCGACCGGCAAATATGTGGAAACCAATGGTTCGTGGGCGTTTTTGAACTTGAAACGACTGAAGTGATTGAGTAATTTGATTCAGGATTAGGATTATTCTTAGGTAATGTTTGGGGTCGAATTAGCATATTTGTATACTAATCGAGGGCTGCCCCCATCAATACACATTTGGGATAGGTATAATTTCTAGAAATATAGCTCTACTTATGAAATCCATCCTCTAGCATCAACCCCATCAAAGAATGGAAGTTTTACCTTTGGAAGAGAGAAGGGAGTTGTCAATGTGATGTTGTTGGGTGAAAGGGTCACTACGAGGAAAATGACGTTCTGACCCAGAAATGACAGACTTAAGGGATGGTGAAGCTTATAATCACCATCATGAGATTCAGAATGAATGCGTTTGCTTGGGTTTTGTTGCAAACCGTGCATCATTTTCTCCATGGATTTGGGCAGTTAGTTGAGGATATCTTTCTTGGCATGAACCGAGGTGGAGAGATCATGCAATTGGGTAGAAAGAGTCTCGGTCTTCTCATCCTGTGAGTCGATGCGAGTTTGAAGACGACAGCCAAGGAGCAAGGAGCAAGGGTATGAGGAAATGTAACCAATTTGTTAGCAACTGATACGAGTTCACTAGAACGGAATATTTGAACCCGATGTTTGTATTAACTCTAATTGATTGCAAAAAAGGATGAACAAACCAATAATCAAATAAGAATGAGAATTATATAAATACAACTCTCACTGTCCAAGCTCATTAGTGGGCGTTCTTAGAAAGAACTAAAATAAAAATCTACATGAATCCCCATGAACTAAAGGGCCTTTAGCCTAGCGGTATCAAGTTGTTACTAAGGTGTCTCCTTCCCCAAGTGGTTGAGGGTTCAAGTGCCATTGTGGACATAAAGTGTAGATTTAGGAGTAGGTTTAGTGTGTGTGTGTTTGCTTGCCGTTCTAAAAAAAACATGAATCCCCATGACCTCCAAAAATCACCACTAAGTATTATTCTTCTCATTCTCTCTCGTCAGTCTAGGTGTTTCCTCTTCTTGTATACTTTCCATTCTTTAAGGATGTTGGGCTCATTTTGTTGTGGGCTCAATAGGAATAGAATTTGGGCCATTTTCCTTAGCACTTTGCATCCAACTCTTATGTGGGTTCTAATTTACGTCTTAAATGATATTAAGACGATATCACTCGTAGAACGGTAGAAAATAACTCCTAGTAGAAATTGTAAGTAAAAAACATGCAATTAAAACTAAAAACAAAAACTACTTCATAGAAGATAATTTTTTCCGAATACATTTCTTATTAACCAAAACTTATAATAACAAATATTTCCCAACAAAAATCAATAGTTACACAACGCCCAAACAAAAAGCTGAATTGGATTTAACCTAACTGTAAAATCGGTATTGCTTATTCGCTATTCATTCATATTCTAATATGCATCAACTCTGAATTATCGACAATCGTTCTAACATCAGAAATTGTGATCACCAGCGATTGAACACATCGGTTGCGACTCAATTCGACATTGCTTGTGTCTACATTTTGACTCGTTATTGAAGATTATTGACTTGGGATTTTAGTCATTTTACCATTTCACCTAGTACGTGAAAATTTTTTAGATTGTGATGTTTGGATGTATTGGGTGGATTATTGACCTGTGATTCTTGCCATTCCAACCATTTAAATATTTCTTTCAGAAATCAGAATTTCACTTGCGATGTTTGGATGTGTTGGAGAATGTTGCTTGTTCAATGTTCTTGAAACTGGAATGAAATTTGTTTTTTGAAACTAGAATGATATATGTTCAATGTTCTTGAAAGCTAAAACCTTAAGGCACAGGGGTTCTCTTCGTTCAATGTTCTTGAAAGTTGAAACCGTAAGGGACACAAGTTCTTTGTCTTTTGAAACTAGAATGGTATTTGTTCAATGTTCTGGAATGGTTTTTGTTTAATGTTCTAGAAAGCTGAAACTAAAATGAAACTAGCATGGAATTTGTGACTTTTAAATTCTTATGCAACCTTTTTTATTTTGTTAACTTGTAATCTGAAATTTCAATAGAACTTGGAATGAAACATGTTTAAGCAATTATGGAAAGCCAATCTTCATGCCTTTATGAATGCAAGTGTTGGTCTTCTTTGGTCAGTTGTGAGAGAAGCAAGGAGAGGACATGTAGATGATTGGCCAAGTACAATGAGCAGAAATGAGCGTTATAAAGATGACAATGATGAAATTGGAGATGCACCGGAAGAGTTTCATGACGAAACGAATGCATTAGACGATCACTTGCATTTGAATATTACCTATGTTTTATATGACCTTTTTTATATAAGATTTTGTGATATTAATTTTACATTGTATTATATGTTTTATATGACCTTGTAATATAAGCTTTTATGATATTAATTCTAGATAGTATCAATGGTCTAAAAATAGCAATACATAAAAAGAAAATCGTCATACCACCGTGAGAACCACTAAATCAAATAGCGATAGGTGACCGCTGTTTAGTTTTTTACTGCGATAACTGTCTAACCCCGTATATCATTTGCATTAAGATCTAGCAATTACAATGCATCTCATAATTTATTAAAAAGCCTCTAACCCCGAAGTATGATCTACTTTTAATTCTTAAAAAAAACTCATCAACTTTATTTTGTTATAGGACAAATATATATATATATATATATATATATATATATATATATATATATATATATATATATATATATATATATATATATATATATATATATATATATATATATATATATATATATATATATATACATAGACTAAATATCAAATGGGAACCATTTTTTTCCTAGGAACCTAGGAACCTTTTGACTGAAATTTTTTTTTTCAAAAAAAATGACATAATACACCTAATCGCTTATATTTAAGACATTTTGTAAAAAAATTAAAAAAAAAACATGTATACAAGAAATGTGTACATATGCACGAAACGTGATCATATACACATTTGCGAAAAAAGTGCATATATGCACATTTCGTGTTTACATATTATTTTTTAATTTTTTTTGACAAAAATTCTTAAATATAAGCGACTAGGTGTATTATGTCATTTTTTTTGAAAAAAAATATTTCAGTCAAAAGGTTCCTAGGAAAAAAATGGTTCTTCCATGAAACGGACTATATATATATATATATATATATATATATATATATATATATATATATATATATATATATATATATATATATATATATATATATATATATATATATATATATATATATATATATATATATATATATATATATATATATATATATAGAGTCCGGATCAAGAGAGAACCAAAATTTTCCTAGGAACCTAGGAACTTTTTAACGGAAAATTTTTTTTCGAAAAAATGACATAATACACCTAGTCGCTTATATTTAAGACTTTTTGTCAAAAAAAATTTGAAAAATAATATGTATACACGAAATGTGCATATATGCACTTTTTCGCAAATGTGTATATGATCACGTTTCGTGCATATGTGCACATTTCGTGTATATATATTTTTTTTTTCAAAATTTTTTTTACAAAATGGCTTAAATATAAGCGATTAGGTGTATTATGTAATTTTTTTTTGAAAAAAAAAATTTCAGTCAAAAGGTTCCTTGGTTCCTAGGAAAAAAATGGTTCTCATTTGAACTTTAGTCTATATATATATATATATATATATATATATATATATATATATATATATATATATATATATATATATATATATATATATATATATATATATATATATATATATATGTATATATATGTATATATATATATATATGTATATATATATATATGTATATATATATATATATATATATATATATATATATATATATATATATATATATATATATATATATATATATATATATATATATATATATATATATATATATATATATACATATTATAGACGTTGTTTAGCCGTGTTTTAGTTAATTTATCATTATTAATTGGCTAATATCCCTTAGTTTTGTGCCAAAGTGCTTGGAAATGTTTTTAGTGTAAATGCAGGGGTTTTAGTGCAATTCTAGAGAAGTTACGGAGCAAAACGTACGAGAAATAAAAGTCAGCAGACATTAGCATCGCTAACTTTAAAAGTTAGTGTCGCTAATGTCTGCATGGAGGGAAATATTCAGATTCAAATTTCAAACACGTGCTGGAAACTTCTGGAAACCAATATTGGCGACGCTAATGTTCAAAAGTGATAAAATCCCCGTTTTTGAATTTTAAACTCCGAGATTTCGGGCTCGGGACGACACGCGCGTCGGTGAAAAGGCTTATACGCGACGCGGGAAAACTAATTTCGCACAACAATAAATACTGGAGTCCTGTCCGACTTTTGGAGCATCCCGGGACGCGAAGGAGGGATCCGAAGGCAGAATTTCGTCAGTTTTTCAGTGGAAATCAATATTTTGGTTAGTTCTTTACTTTTTCTATCGTTTTACCAACTCGGTATCGAGGTATTCTACAATCGGGATTTCCGTCGATTACTTGATGTTCGTTTAGACTTGTAGTTTCTGATTTCGGTAGTAAATAGTTGGTAGTTTAGATATGATTTGATTGTTTGGATATTGGTTTGATATTTGGTTTTGAATTATAAAGTAATCATTCGGTTTGATGTTATTTTGCATTATTGATGTTTGGATGTGTTTGATTGTACTAGATTAATTGTTTGCTTCTGGATTCTGAATTTAGTTTCTGATTTCAGTAAGGAACTTTAGTCTAGGATTTGATTTGGGTTAGTTTAGTTCATGCTTGATTTGGATTTTGGCAATTGTTTTGATATTGTGTTTTGTGTTGGTTTTTGGGAAAGTATTACAATACCGCTTACTGTAGAGTGACACTACAGTTGGTATACTGTCGTTCTATCTTGACCACCAAACTCCCGTGGATTGACCCTTGCTACCGCTATACTAGTGTGTGTGAGGTTTATTTTCTTATTTTTGACCGCACGACGACCTAGGCATGTCAAATTTTGGCGTCGTTGTCGGGGAGTTGTGAGCTTAGGATAAAACGATATGTAGGGAGTTGTTTTCTGATTTTTGAATTTAGTTTTGATATTTGAGTTTAGCTAGTAATTTCATTTTGGTTTTGACGGGCATGTCGCACTAGTGCATGCGTACCCGTCGGGTGGGCATACATCACCCTTGCTTTTTGACTCTGAAATCGAGCGAACTGCGCAGTAACCGTGTGCGTAGGTGTTTAGATAGAATGAGTCCTAGTAGTGTTACAATAGAGGATGTTACCAATGAGCCCCTGGGCGAGGTAACGGGGGAGTTCCAAATATACCCCCGATTTCTGAATTTCATGTGGGGAGCACAAGTGTTAGTGGTGGTGCGGTTTCAGCCCCCGCACCAGTACCATCATGCACTCAGCCGTTAGTTCAACCTGAGTCAAGCCTTTACAAACCCTTTTCCAGTATCTGCCGCGATAACATGGGGAGCGCCGACCCGTGATGGCAACCCATTACCTCGACAGTAAATACCTGTTTCACAACCACAATTTTCACAACCTTTACCTTCACAATACCAACAACCCATTTTCAAACCACAACCAGTTATTCAACCCATACCACCACCACCAACCCAAACCCAACCACCTCAAATACAACCTCTGCAGCCTCAGTACCAATACCACGAGGCAGACCCAGTTTATGATGAAGAAGATGAGGGATGGATGCCGCAGCATCCAGTCCAGTAGCAGCAACAGTGGAATCGAGGTCAGGGACCTTCGAGGAGATTTAACAACCACAGCAACAACAAGGGCAACAGTACTATAACAACGAGCATCATAACGATAATATTTTTCCACCCTTATATTTTGCACAACCGAGGGGGCAATCGGTTGCATCATATTTCCAACCCAGGGAATATGATGACGCGTCGCCCATTTATCTCCTTGATAATGTTGAGAACCAAGTAGAAACTAGGCCGCAACTTCTAGGTATATTACCTGAGTTTAAGGGTTACAAACAATATTATCCTTATAATCACTTGTACGAATTTCTAGCCATAGCTAATGCGAATACCCCTAGGAATACAAACAGGAATACTTTCAGGTTGAGATTATTTCCATTTACCTTAAAAGACAAAGCTAAATATTGGTTTACTTCACTCCAGCCTAATAGTATTACCACTTGGGAGCAATTAAAGGCCAAGTTTTTGCAAGAGTTTTATCCAGCTAGTAAAACCACCGAGATCAAGCGGGCCATTCAAGACTTTCAACAGAAGCCGGGGGAGGCATTTCATGAGGCTTTTGATAGGTTAAAGTAATTGATGCGTTCGTGCCCACATCATGATATTCCAAAATGGCGGCTGGTGAAGTTATTCTTTGAAGGGGTGGATTTGACAAACCAAGCCATGATAAATGCATCATCCAACGGGACCATCATGATGCAGGATCCAGATGACGCTTGGCGGTTCTTGGAACAACTCAGCAATGGATCGAAAGCAAACTTCTTCACCAGGAAACCCGTAAGTACATCCGCAGCAGTAGGAGCGGATGCGGATTGGAAGAAAGAAGTAAAAAAGGAGATTGGTGAGTTAAATAGAAAATTCGATAGGTTGATGTCTACCTTGCAGAATGGGCCACAAAATCAGCAACAGGGTGGTCAACAAGGACAAAGGACACAGGAAGTTCATCAAGTTCACAGTCAAGGTCAAGGACAGTACAATAATGGACGATCTTACAGACCTTACAACCAAGGAACTCAAAATTCCTATAACAACAGACAGAACAACTACCGAGGGCAACCCTCCAATCAAGCTAGACAATTTCAGCCTGGGAACAATAGTGGTCCTAGTGGGAGCAATAACAGCAACAGGGGGCCGACCAATGCTAGTAACAATGCCCCGGAAAGCCAGGAAAGTATGATTGCCAAAATGTACGAGCTTGTGAATGCTAGTCAGTAGCAAACCTAAGCAAATGCCAAAGTTATTGCCAATATGGAAAGGCAAATAGCTCAGATGGCTGAGGACCAAAGGAAAAGGGACGGTGGCAAATTACCAAGCAGTACAGAAATAAACCCGAACCATACCCAAAGGACAGGAAAAGAGCATGTGAATGCTGTTGACACCAAGTGGAGAAAGGTCACGGAGGAGGATCTGGTGGAAAAGGAAGGTGAAAGTAAGACTGAAGAGAGTAAGGAAAAGAGTGATGAAAGTGACCACGTTAAGGAGGACAAGGAAGTCCGGGAGGAAGAGCAGCCGACAGATGTAGCCGGTGTTAAAAAGAAGAAGGATAAGAAGGTGAATAAGAAACAGGACATGCCGAGCAAGCCGAATGGACCTTCGATCAACCAGCCTTTATGGGACGAGTTGAAGAATGCGCCTGAAGATACAAAGATTCTTCAGGAGATGTGTGAAAAGAATGGGAAATGCAAGACGCCTACACCTAACATGGTGAGACTAGCTGTTAAGGCAAGCGAGGCTCTGTTAGGGACATTGCCTAAGAAAGAAAGGGACCCCGGTTCACCGCTGATCACTGTCACGGTAGGGGATGTTATCATTAGGAACACCTTGCTGGATCTAGGAGCAAGTGTTAATGTGCTACCAGGATACCTGTATGACAAGTATAAGAATGAGGAATTGGAACCTGCAAAGACGGTATTGCAGCTGGCAGATCAATCAACGAAGGTTTCCCGGGGTAAGTTAACCAACGTGATAGTCAAGGTTGGTGACTTCTTTTATCCCGTTGATTTCCTGGTGATAGGGTACGAGAGTTTAGAAGACGCGCCTGCATTAATTTTGGGACGTTTATTTTTAGCCACAGCTGGGGCTGTAATGGACTGTAAGACCGGAGATATGGATATCTCTTTCAGAACAAGGAAACGCAGGCTGAACATGTTTGGGTGCCCGATATCGTTGTCACCAGGGTATGACGATAAATATTTGAATAACAGACCGCTTATGGCACCCAAGGAAAAGGATAAAGGTGGGAATCAGGGTCAAGGAAATGGAAATGACGGAGAAGAAATATTGTGGGAAGCGAAGAGACACCCATTGTCAACAGTGGATAAAATACAACTTCTAGACATGCTCGAGATGATGGAGTTAAAGCACCAGCAATATGAGAAGGACACACGGTGCAGGGAGGCGAAAGTCTTCCACATTTTCGATGTTCAACAGCAATGGATCAGTCAAGTAAGTGATCACATGACACAGCTTACCACATTGCTAGCAACATTGGTCCATGACTTCGCGCCTGAAATGAAGAAAATGATGCCATCAGAAGAAAGCGAGCAATAAGGAGCAGCACGTCTGGCTGAAAACGTTAAACTTAGTGCTTGTTGGGAGGCAACCCATTTGTAAATAAGTTAGGTATCGTGTTTTTAGAAGTAATTAGTAAATATCATCGTCATCATTGCAGGTATTAGTGGTTCGAGGCAAGTGTGGGGTCAAACAAAGAACTTTGGAAGATTTGGGAGCCACGACGCGGTAAGGAGAAGGCCGCGACGGGGGATCGCACGATAACCCGATGTGCATGGGTTATTTGGCGACATGCACGACGCGGGTCGCATCCAAGGCGCGTCGCGGAATACGATCGTACGGAAAACCTCTTTATAAGGTATGTATCTCATCGCACACACACACAAACCACGCCGCGCAGAACAGAGCAACCCCCTGATCACTCGATTTCTTCCGTTTTTCTTGCGTTAGAGTGTTCCACTACTACGGTATGTCTTCTGGAACTAGTTATTTCACGTTATTACATGCATTTGAGTTGTTAATTTGATTGAAATAGCAAAAACTAGAAAACTTATAAAATCGGCAATGCTTGCTCGTAGGGTGTTGTTTTCGCAAAATCATTACAATAGGGAGGCTAGTCGGTAGTTAGGGTACCTTGTAGTGGTGTTGGATTGAGTTAAACAGGTGAATTCATCGATTTTGGGATTTTTCTTCGAACCAGACCTACGGCGCGACGCGCCAAGTTCTTGGGCCGCGTCGCGTGTGTCTGTGCAAGAAGAAGGACTGATTTTGCAAAAAATTTTGTTGAGATTCTTTTGTGCAGATGGAGTTCAGACGAGATCATCCATTCCTCCGATTTCCAGAGGTACTCGACGACACTCCATAGTATGAGGCTCGACGAGACGAGCTGAGTTCCCGACCGGTCCTCGCCGCTGTTCAGCTGGACTGGGCGATTCTGACCCAGGCAAGGCTCTGGTCCAAGCTTAAGCCCTTTATTCACCGTACATGGGCTGACGGGGAGCACACATTTACTTGCCACGGTTGGGACAGGCTGATGGCCAACGAGGATGACGTGGTTTACAAGGAGCTCCTTCTAGAGTTCCTTTCCACTTGCTGCTACACACCGGCATCACGTGAGCCACGAGGCCAGATGATCAGCTTTAGACTGGGGGGAGAGAGCCGGGAGTGCAATCTCCGCGAGTTTGGCAGACGCACATGGATATACACCGCGGCGGAGCTACAGAGCCGCCATTTTATACATTTTCTTCAGGCTTGCGTCAGGGGACAGCCCCAGCGTGACGCCAACGCGACTATTTGGGCAGCGATGTCCGATGACCAGTTCGAGGCCGGGTCGGCCCGTGAGAGCCAACTTTGCGACCCACTACACCATTTGATGCACCGTATCATATCCACTTCTGTCATGCAGAAGCGGGGATGTGAGAAGGTGTCCGGGGACGACATGACCTTCATGTGGGCGCTTTCCGATCCCACTAGATTCCTCCACCTGCCATACGCACTGGCAGTTTCTTTGACGACCAGAGCAGCGGTGTAGTCGACAGCAGCCCCATGGCCGATGGGCATTACATCACTCGCCAGGCCCGGTCCTATGGCTTGTTGACAGCGGAGATCACGACGACTCTCACAGCGACACCACCCTCACGGACATCGGTCTGTTATTTGGAGATTATGAGGCTCATCCACCAGCCACGTCCTGGTGTTATTTTGAGGATGCCGACAGAGGCACCACAGGTTCCCCAGGCCCAGCCAGAGTAGCCAGCGAGGCGACGGAGACGGAGGGAGGAGCCACCAGCTGATCCAGCAGTGCAGCCACAGCCACAGTTATCAGACGTGCTGACTGTTGTACGATATTTGAGGGAGAGGATGGATTTGCTGGAGGAGCAGCAGGTATGGATTGGGGAGGCACTACTTGAGCTGCTCTCCCAATCTGGACGACACCCGCGACCCTTCCCTACTAGAGCCCATGATGATGAGGCGGGTCCATCTGGGACCCACCATGATGACTGATGTATTTTCTTTTCTATCTTTTGAGACATTGTACCAAACTTATTACTATCTTTAGTTCTTTTAGATGTTTTGTTCTTTTTGCAGTTAATTTGTTTGTGATTGTTGCATGTGAATACCAAATGGAAGTCGACTGAGGAGTTGTTTCAAGCAAGTGTGGGGTCATTGTGCCCCCTCCACTTGCCATTTCACCGGCGTGTTTACTGTTGCGCCACAACTTCTGAAATTCGAATAGTGCGCAGTTCGTGTTTTTGTATCCTGTGACAATAGAGTTCCATCAAGCAGTCAACCGTCTAAAAAGGGTAACTCTTTCTCCCTAATTCTGAAATAATTTTTTTATACAACGGGGACGTTGTACGGTTTTAAGTGTGGGGTGTGGACGGTCGAAAGACTGATTTTGAATTTTTTTTGTGGAAAAGATCAATTTTTAAAATTTTTTAGCAATTTTTCAAAATTTTTAATAGATTGTAATTTTGAAACGAATAGTTTGTGAATGTTATAGCTTGGTATTTTTCAATAAATACTATTTAGTTGTTATCATGCTATGAGTTTAGTCAAATAAGTTGAGTTTTAGGAGTTAGAAGATTGGAATATTTTAGGATTGGAATTTAGGAAGGAACTGTCAATCAGTGCCCTTTGTTGTTCGAGTCGGTAGGTCTAAAATGGGTGGCCTCGAAGAGGCACTTATGCACCTTACCACCTAAGATCGTCTGGTTTGGGATCGCATTTCTGAAAGCTCGTTACACGGACAACATCGAAAGTCATGGATAGTTCTTTAACGGCCTTTAGAATCTGAATGAGTATGTGCACTCTTTTGTGGACAGAAAATTTGTAATCAATGGTTCTTTAAAAAGTCATGAATTCCAAAGAATATTTTGGTTATGTTTGCAAAAACTATTTCAATCTAGCTCTGGGAACAATAAGCTTTGAAATTGAACACGTTCAAAAATGTTTGAGTCTTAGTTAAAATCTGTTAAAAAACTCTCTTGCTTGGGGACAAGCAAGGCACAAGTGTGAGGTGTTTGACAATGCCTAGTAATATCAAGTATTCTAGACGTTGTTTAGCCGTGTATTAGTTAATTTATCCTTATTAATTGGCTAATATCACTTACTTTTGTGCCAAAGTGCTTGGAAATGTTTTTAGTGTAAATGCAGGGGTTTTAGTGCAATTTTGGAGAAGTTCCGGAGCAAAACGTACGAGAAATAAAAGTCAGCAGACATTAGCGTCGCTAACTTTAAAAGTTAGTGTTGCTAATGTTCGCATGGAGGGAAATATTCAGATTCAAATTTCGAACACGTGCTAGAATCTTCTGGAAGTCAATATTAGCGACGCTAATTTATATATTAGCGACGTTAATGTTCAAAAGTGATAAAATCTCTGTTTTTGAATTTTAAACTCCGAGATTTCGGGCTCGGGACGACACGCTCGTCGCGGAAAAGGCTTATACGCGACGCGGGAACCCTAATTTCGTACAACTATAAATACTGGAGCCCGTCCGACTTTTGGAGCGTCCCGGGATACGAAGGAGGGATCTGAAGGCAGAATTTCGTCAGTTTTTTAGTGGGAATCAATAGTTTGGTTAGTTCTTTACTTTTTCTATCGTTTTATCAACTCGGTATCGAGGTATTCCGCAATCGGTATTTCCGTCGATTACTCGATGTTCGTTTAGACTTGTAGTTTCTGATTTGAGTAGTAAATAGTTGGTAGTTTAGATCTGATTTGATTGTTTGGATATTGGTTTGATATTTGGTTTTGAATTATAAAGTAATCATTCGGTTTGATGTTATTTTGCATTATTGATGTTTGGATGTGTTTGATTGTACAGGATTGATTGTTTGCTTCTGGATTCTGAATTTAGTTTCTGATTTCAGTAAGGAACTTTAGTCTAGGATTTGATTTGGGTTAGTTTAGTTCATGCTTGATTTGGATTTTGGCAATTGTTTTGATATTGTGTTTTGTATTGGTTTTTGGGAAAGTAGAAACAATACCGCTGACTGTAGAGTGACACTACAGTTTGTATACTGTCGTTCTATCCTGACCACCAAACTCCTGTGGATCGACCCTTGCTACCGCAATACTAGTGTGTGTGAGGTTTATTTTCTTATTTTTAACCGCACAACGACCTAGGCGTGTCATATATATATAGGACAAAAAAAATTTGAGCCTCCTAAGATGATGGGACATGGGCGGTCGCCCATGCGCCTACCGTGTAGACCGGGTCTGGTTGGTTTCAACATTTATACAAGTCAAGAATAGGAGCAATGACTTTTGATACGCCATTGACATTACTTTTCGAGGGGTAAAACGTAAAGTTTTCATTATTTTTTTTTGAACATGAGTTACCTAGAAAAATGCCAACATGCATGCAAAACACAACAACAAAAGTAAAAAAGAAAATGTGAATTAGTTTATTCCAACCCTATAAAATCATGTCAAGGCATCCCTGTTTCATTTGGCTAGCAAATGAACCCATGTTGATTCCTTAAGAAAAAGGGCAACTTGAAGACCCCTCAATGGTGGCGGAATCTCCGATGGCAGTGGCACCTCCACCTTTAAAGAGACCTGCAAGCAACTCTCCTCTATCGTAGAAGAACTCCATTTTGATGACCTTGAACTCTTCATCCAACTGTAAAAACATTTAAAAAATGATTCAATCAAGAATCCTACGTACATAAAAGAGGAGGGTGTGCTTTATTCCTTTTGGTAACTTTGTTTTAGGTGTTGTTTATTTCAAACTTGAAAGATAGTAAACTTAATTTGGTAGGCTATATATCAATGTTTCTTTTTTTTACGATAGAGCATCTTTAATTGTTAAAAATATGAAAGACTTATTAGTTTCTCCAGAATAACATATTATCAAAAACTTTTTTAATATATTAACATTTTCAAAATATTTTTATATTCAACTGATTTATCATCACGAATCTTAAATATTTTATAGGGTTACCTGACTTACCTCGTCTCAAGGGCGAACCTATGCTTAATTAAAGGGTGTCCATGGACACCCTTAAATTCTCAAGTATTTGTATAATATATGTGATTAATTATAGTTGGACACCTATTGTAAAGGTTTAGTGGGCACATCTGACTTGAGCAAGTGCAACACAATCAAACTATTTGAGATTGTTTTGAAAAAAATATTATAAACTTATATATATATATAGTGTATATCAGAAGGCTAAGAGTTAGATAAAACAAAGCTTTTAGTAGATGCCTTATCTATTTTAATTCTTTTAAATTTGTAAAGTATAAGAGAAAACAATATGTAAAATGAAAAAAACAAAGGATGGAAAAGGCAAAAAAAAAAAACCCTAAAAACGTAACTAAAATTAATATTATACATGCTTTAAATGATATTATTACAACTCAATTTGAAATACTAAATTTCTATGACTCGTTTGTTTTGTCACCTCACTCAATTTAGACACACGTAAGTTTAAATCCTAGATTCGCCACTGCCTCGTCTAATTAGTTGTTTTTAAACAAACATTTCTTATTTCTAAAAGGAGATATTAATTGACATCGAGATTTAAATAAATAAAAAATATTACAACACGGGATATTTGAAGATATAAATCTAAACTTATATTCCATATTTTGCTTTAATAGATATTTGTTGTTATTTTGATTGTATTAAAGTTTAATGATATAATTTTTGATAAAAAAAAATATTAGTTTCTATTCTGTATAAATTATAATATATATTATCTAGTCAAAACATAATAAAAACTTAATCTGTAATATAATTAGTATATAAGATGAAAGGTTATTAATTGTTGAAGGAAAAATATACAAAATAAATAGATACAATAACCACTTATATTGACCTCTAAAAAACACATTTATCTAGGTAAAAACTTTTATTTTGGTTTTTTCATTAGTAAAAAAATCAAAACATACTTCAATACACAAAAGAATGACTTAACCTTGAAAGTAATGAAAATTAGATTTTCCCTGTTAAGTCAATCTTCTTCTTTTTTTATAAAATTGCCCTTAATTATTTTCATTCCATTCTTTAAACATTATTTATCGAGAAATTGGTGATATAAAGAAACTATGAATATTATGATACGTAGATCATATCAGTATTCCTCACCTCCATTATGTTGACACCAAATAGTTCCACAATTTCTCCGGTAGGCGGGTGACCTTTGAATGGACCTTCCATGTAACCCCAATGCCTAAATTGAAATGCAATCACAGGAGGACCTGAGTAAACTTGTATAATCTCCATCGCGAATCCACGAGGAAATGTGGTGGTGAAGAGCTCGTGAGCCGTATCCACAGTTTCATCGGCAGGATTATACAAACGTAGCTTTTTAGGCAACGAAGTTTGAAGAAACATATTGTACCCTCCACCTATCTCGGCCACCTCTTCAGGTGTCTTAGGTTTCCTACCTGGAAACAAACAGACAACGGTTCATAGGATATCAACACTTGTTTATATAACCACGATATAAAACTAGAGACAACAAAATTTGAGGTTTCTATTGAGTTTACCGTTAACAGAAATTTTTAACTTTGTGACATCACAAGTTTTGAAATCTTGGGGATTCGGTTTGTGGAACATCTCCATTTCCCATGTTTTCACAAGATTTTGTACTTGCTCTTCCAATGAACCTGTGGGCCATATCTAACCATCCAAAGTACACATCATCAATAAAAAAGTAAAATAAAATAAAATAAATAAACCGAAATGGATCCCTACAACCAGCTTTACATGTAAAAGCATGACATAACAAACGGTTATACCACACCCATTGGACTTAGACTTAAGTTAACCAAATAAAATTGTAGTTTTTGTCTCACTCAATAAAGGTAGAACAAAGATTGATACGACTAGCTCTCCATTCTCATATATGCAAAAGACATGATTAGGTACAAAAGTAATAATCCAAATTATTGAAACAAGAAAAAAAAAAAGTAGAAAGATAGGGGTAGAAGGATTAAAAACCTTGGTTCTGCCTTCTTCAAAGAGCTTGTTGACCACTTCATAAGTAGGGGGTTTATCAAATTTCCATGTGGTGTTCTTCTCGCCTTCTCCACTCAAAAAACATCTGTACGTGTCTACATCTGAACCTTTGTATTGATCCATTCTTGTATTTAGTTGGTGATGGAACAACTTATGATCTTGCTATATATATACAGCAAGTGGAAAGGAGGCATGTGGAGGAAGATGGGGATGGATAAGGGTTTTGGTAAAGAAGTCTCATAGTACTTCTAGGGGTGATTTGTTTATTGTTCCTTAAATTATGGTACTAGGAAATAAAAGCAAAAATACGGTTCTCATAGTACTCCTACGAATGATTTGTTAATTATATAAATATATAATAAATATTATCGTAAAAACTAAAAACTACTACTAAAATATTTATTCATTTTTTTCAAATAAGACAATTTAAGTAATTGACTACACTACAGATTAACTTTAAACCGTTTGATTCGTTTTCCTTTCAATAAATCTGTTCTGTTTGTATCACTTTTACCATAAAATGTGTTTTATTTTGAGAAAATTAACGCTAGACAATTTTTGTATGGTCTAGACCCAGTGTAACTTTTGGCTTTCAATTTTGGAGTACCTCGGTTAATTAATATTCCAAGGAAATAACATAACCCCTTGCATTTATGCCGGAGACGTCGCCAGTGAGGAGTGTAAATGAGCCGATTCGAGCTCGAGCTCGGTTAGTGTAAGAACCCGCGAAAAAGTCAAAAAGGGTAAAACCGTCTTTTGACACGTTATAAAACTATTATGTAAAATATTATGTATTTGTAACATAATGATATAAGAAATAAGAAATTATGTGAAATTTGGAGTTTTTACCGCGTGAATAGTGAAATTTGACCAAAAAGGGTAAAATGGTCATTTGACATGGAAATGACCAAAATGTTAAGAAATTGTAAAGTTAGAAATTAATGGAACTTTGGTTGCAAGTTATGGTCTTAGGATCATATTTGTATAAAAATTAGAAACCAAAGGACCAAAAATGTAAATACTTTATAAGTTAATTATATAACTCTAAAATAGAGTTATTTCTTTCATTAAGTGAGAAACTCTCCAGAGAATTCCAGAGAGCACGAGAGGCAGCGGGAAGGAGCAAAGAAGAAGAAGAAAATCAAGGAATTGGCAAGGAACAAGGTTGGAATTAGTGATTCCATAGTTGAAAGAGGTAAGAATTCCTTAGTTTTAACCTAGGTTTTGTGTGTGTTCTTGATTTGGGTTTTTTTTGGGTTGAGTGGAAACTGCAATTTCAGTAATAAATCATGTGGGTTAAGTAGCTAATGCTTCCAATAAGCCATTAGTTAAGAACTTAACTCAAAAACATGGAAGTAGGTTGCTATATGTTAGAAATCAAGAAATGGGAATTTGTGCTCAAGAACCCTAAAAACGGGTTTGTAAGATCAAAGCTGGTTTTTATGGTTTTGTTGGGTCCAAATGATCACTTAGGATGTATTAAGACACTCCTAAGTGACTAATTTCAAAAAGATGGATTTTTGGTGCAAAATATCAAAAACGGGATTTTGAAGAAATGGAATTGGAATTTGTGATTCCATGGCTTAAAACCTGATGTAAAACAAGGGTTTTAGTCATGGAATGATAGTAAAATGATTAAGAACTGAAATAAGTGCTTAATGGGTGAACTGCGTGCTACAGTGCTCCAGTCAGGGACCAAAAATGTTAGAATTTTTAAATAACTCAAACGCTAGAAACTATAGCTAGACACGTCCGATTGACCTGAAATTTCAGACATAACCCTAACATGGTATAAGATTATGTCGGGAATGGTCAAATCCGTAATTCGACCTTGCGGAAAAGTCACTGTAGCGGCAGTGGCGAAAATCACTATTCACGTTAAAACTTAATTTTTGGAATTTAAGCTAGACTTGTCCAATAAACTCCAAATTTGAAACACAAGTCTAATATGGTCTAAGATTTCATGGAAAAGAGTCGGAACTGAAATTCGACCCCTCGGGGTACTGTAGCAGTATACGTGTATTTCGGAGAAAACCGTAAAATGAGTTATAAATGGTTATACATTTATTATAACCTATAGCTATGTTATATGAGACCTTAGCATTATAGAGTTAATTATATTGAGTATTTATATATATAATACATGTATAGGTGGTGCTTCAAACGTGGTTGAGCACGGAAAAGGGAAAGGAATACGAGAAGCGTAGAGACTCGTAGCAACGTCAAGGTGAGTTCTATGAGGATTTTCTAGTACGTAGCAAAATGCTATTTTCAGAAAAAAAAATATGATTTCCAATGTTTATAAATACTAAAGTTTGGAAAATGGTTTTTGAATGAAGCTGCTCTATACAAGGGCTTAGTATTTTAAGTAGATTTTTAAAG
Source organism: Cichorium intybus (assembly GCA_023525715.1). NCBI lineage: Eukaryota > Viridiplantae > Streptophyta > Magnoliopsida > Asterales > Asteraceae > Cichorium > Cichorium intybus. The sequence continues at coordinate 97,839,857 of CM042014.1, forward strand.
TATGATTTGCAAAGTATTTTGAAAGAAGTTCCTTTTGGGAACTAAGATGTTAAAAGTAGTTTTGATAATATTTTTGATAAAGAGTTACAAAGTTTATGAGTTTTAGTTTATTACAAATTGTGTCCCATTTTGACCAATTTGAGATGAAATGAAGTAAGAATTAAAGAAAGAAAGAAATATGAGTCAGTTGTCCGGACTAGGATCACCCACATAATTGGGGGATCAGAAGACACTACTGGGATGGTACCTCCCGTCGCGAAGTAGTTGTCTAGCTTAGTATACCCTTGTGCTTGAATTCGTTCCAAGTCACAAAGGGGAGACAGAATGAGCAAACCGAGTGGGCAGATCTGTTCTGTCCCGCGAGGGGAGCTAGTTGAATGAATTAATTAACTTAATTCATAAGTTTCAGTTGGTCATGAGGAAATGAGAAAGGAAGCAGTTTTATAAAAGAAAGTCTTTTTAAAGTTTGATAGTAAAGAAGAAAAAGCTATTTTGAGATTTATGAAATAAATCAGTTTTAGCAATGTACTTTTGATACTTCAAGTTTTGAATGGAAAAGTTTTGGGTCTAAACCCATATTACTCACGAGACATTATGTCTCACGTCTACTATGTTTTCTTTGAAATGCTATGTACTTAGGTGAAGGGAGCGAGGGCTGCAGTTGGGACCGTTATTGTACACTGTAAGTTTAAATTATGGTTATCTGTATTGAGTCTGTAATACCCCTCAAGTTTAAGTTTGTAAAATAAAACAAAAATTTAAGTGGCTATTTTATAGTCACGAGTTGTAAATTATGTTTGAAAACTGTATTTGTATTTTAAATATGGTTTGAGAAAAGGGGTGTTACAGTTTTGGTATCAGAGCCATAGTTTAAGCGAATTAGGTTGGAATACCATCCTAGTCTTAAACTAGCAAGAGTAGTAGTAGGTTGCCTTAGTAATATAGAAGGCATAGATTGAGTATGACTGTTATAAAGTGCAGTCAACATAAGGAGATAACATGCTACCGCTTATGAAATACTATATAGAATTGCGTATTAAACCGATAATTTGTTCATCTATATAGTAATGGGAGACAGAAGACAAGCTGACAGGGGTGAGGGTAGTCACACTTCTTCAAGAGGAAGTGAACCACATGTTCTGCGAAACGATGAGGCTGAGCCAAACCCACCACCACCACAACCTGTCACTATGGAGGCAATTCAGTTCCTAATTAATAATCTACGAACTGAACTGAGGCAAGATGTGCACAACATAATAGATAGCAGAATGGGTGAACCTAGTGCCCAATCCTCACAAGAAGTTTCCAAGAAGACGACTGAGGAAGCAACTACTGGAGGAAACAAGACGGAAGAAAAGGGCTGTTCTTTTAAGTCCTTTATGGCTTGCAAACCGCCCGAATACCATGGCAGTTTTGAGCCCAAAGTGACAATGCGATGGGTTCGAGAGATTGAACAAGTGATACAAGCGAGCAAATGTGCAGAAAAAGACCAAGTCACTTTTGCTTCTCGGCAACTGAAGGATGATGCTTTGGTGTGGTGGAACACCAAATATGAAAGCTTGGGAAAGGATGTGGTATATGGTTGGTCATGGGCAGAGTTTGTCACGTGCCTCAAAGATAAATTCTGTCCCACGCGAGATTTGGAGAAGTTGAATGAAGATTTCTTAACGATAAAGAAAGGAGAAATGACGGTTGACGAGTATACAAAGAAGTTTTGTGACATGTTACCTTTTGTGGGGGAGTCTTACCCCAGTGAGCGGTCCCGAATTAACCGCTATGTCCGGGGTTTGCCATGGAACTATGAACTAGAAGTAAAGAAAGCCGAGACGTTAGATGGGGCGATCATTGCTGCACGAACTGTGGAAGATGTTGGAAAAAGAAGGAAGGAAGAAGGACCTGGTTTTGGTGACAAAAGGAAGACAGTTAGTAGTATCAGTGGGAACATAAAGAAGAAAGGGAAAATGAGTACAAGTCAGAGCCGACAGGGAAGTGTGAAAAAGTGCGAGAAATGTGGGAAAGAACACGGTGGCGAATGTCGAGCGGGATCAAATGCCTGCTTTAATTGTGGCGGATTCGGTCACAAAGCGAAAGATTGTAAAGCCAAGAAAGCCAGCGAAGTGGAGTGTTTCTCATGCCATCAGATGGGACACTACAGTTTCAACTGCCCAAACAAGGGAGGAGAAACTATGGTGTCAACAGCCCAGAAGAAGACCGAACCCCAGAAGGTGAAGACTCGAGCTTTTCAGATCACCAGGGAGGAAGCAAAGGAGACTCACGATGTGGTCTCAGGTATTCTACTAATCAACTCGACACCTGCATATGTCCTGTTTGATTCCGGGTCTACATATTCATTTGTGTCCCATGGGTTTGGAGCTAGATTAAATGTCCCATTAGAATTCTTAGATCTAGTTTTTGAAGTAGAAGTGGCGGATGGGAAATTCGTTGAAGTTCAGCATATGTATCGAGACTGTGAACTTGACATCAACGGCAAGAAGTTTCGACTTAATCTCCTTCCTATTGGAATTAAGTCCTTTGATGTAATAATTGGGATGGATTGGCTTGGTGCAAATGATGCGAAGATAGCTTGTGGACAGAAGAGGGTGTCTGTTAAAACCCTTGGAGCAAAAGTGTACGTATATGGGGAAAGAAGAACGCACGTGTCAAGTATCATCAGTGTAGCTAAAGCTCGAAGATGTATCAGGAAAGGATGTGTATCTTTCCTGGCCTATGTGATGACTGAAGACAAAGTGAAACAGGCATACAAAGACATAGAAGTAGTAAATGAATTCCCAGAAGTTTTCCCGGATGAATTGCCAGGCTTGCCACCAGAAAGGCAAGTTGAGTTCCGAATAGATCTTGTTCCAGGAGCTTCCCCAATAGCCCGAGCACCGTACCGGTTAGCACCAACAGAGATGAGGGAATTAATGTCCCAGTTGCAGGAATTACTAGATAAAGGCTTCATCAGGCCTAGCTCTTCTCCGTGGGGTGCTCCAGTTTTATTTGTAAAGAAGAAAGATGGGTCAATGCGAATGTGCATTGATTACAGAGAATTGAACAAAATTACCATCAAGAACCGTTACCCGTTGCCCAGAATAGACGATTTGTTTAACCAGTTGCAAGGAGCAGATTATTTCTCGAAAATTGATTTAAGATCTGGATATCATCAAGTCAGGGTAAAAGAAAGTGATGTAGAGAAGACGGCGTTTCGTACACGATACGGGCATTACGAGTTTCTAGTAATGCCATTTGGTCTTACGAATGCACCAGCGATCTTTATGGACTTAATGAATCGGGTCTGTAAACCATTCTTAGACCGGTTTGTTATAGTGTTCATAGATGACATTTTGATCTACTCAAAGAATAAAGAAGAGCATGCGAGTCATCTGCGGTTAGTACTTGAGACTTTGAAGAGAGAACAGCTTTATGCAAAGTTCTCCAAGTGCGAGTTTTGGATGAGAGAGGTTCAGTTCCTTGGACACGTTGTTTCTATCCAAGGTATAAAAGTTGATCCAGCGAAAGTTGAAGCAGTGATGAAATGGGAGCCACCTAAGACACCAACAGAAGTTAGAAGTTTTCTCGGTCTTGCCGGGTACTACCGGAGATTTATTCAAGATTTCTCCCGTATCGCAGTGCCACTTACACGATTAACCAGGAAAGAAGAGCAGTTTAGATGGCAAGAGGAACAAGAAAGAGCCTTCGCTACATTGAAAGAAAAGTTGTGTAACGCGCCTGTCCTTACATTGCCAGATGGGACAGAAGATTTTGAAGTGTACAGCGATGCCTCGCATCGAGGGCTTGGCTGTGTATTGATGCAAAGAGGGAAGGTTATAGCATACGCTTCTAGACAGCTGAAAGATCCAGAGAAAAAGTACACAACCCACGATCTAGAACTTGCAGCGATCGTATTTGCCTTGAAGATTTGGAGACATTACTTGTATGGTACAAAGTGCAAGCTATTCACCGATCACAAGAGTTTGCAGTATGTGTTCACTCAAAAAGAGTTGAACATGAGACAGAGCAGATGGTTAGAGCTGATCAGTGACTATGATTGCGACATTATATACCATCCGGGTAAAGCAAATGTAGTAGCAGATGCATTAAGTAGAAAAGCTCCTGAGAAAAGAATCAAGGCAAGGTCGATGCGCATAGAACTGGTGTCCAATATTATAGAGCAAATTAAAGCAGCTCAACAGAAAGTTGAAGAAAGTGGAGACTTAAAAGATGAAAAGCTAGGAAAAGATATACAGTTTGAAACCAACAGCCAAGGATTGAAGACTTTCAGAAACCGTATTTGGGTACCAAAGACAGGAGGATTGAGAAAGCTAATTCTAGACGAGTCGCATAAGTCAAAGTATTCCATTCATCCTGGGAGTACCAAGACTTATCAAGATTTGAAAAGACAGTATTGGTGGCCTGGAATGAAGAAGAGGATAGCTAAGTACATCTCCAAGTGTGTTATATGTGCACAAGTCAAGGCGGAACATCAAGTCCTGCATGGGGATGCCCAGTCATTGCATATTCCAGCCGGAAAGTGGGAAGATGTAACCATGGACTTGGTTGTCGGGTTACCAAGAACGAGAAGAGGTCATGATAGTATATGGGTCATAGTGGACCGGTTGACCAAGAGTGCACTATTTCTAGCCATAAAAGAAACTACTCCATTGGAGAAGTTAGCCCAGTTGTATTCAGATGAAGTGTTAAGAAGATATGGTGCACCGTTGTCTATCGTGTCAGACAGAGACCCTAGATTTACCTCTAACTTTTGGAGAGCTTTACAAGATAAAATGGGGACAAGAATTCAGCTAAGTACAGCGTATCATCCACAAACAGATGGTCAGAGTGAACGAACGATCCAGACATTAGAAGACATGCTACGATCCTGCGTGATGGAATTTGGAGGCAGTTGGGATGAACATCTGCCATTAGTGGAGTTTGCATACAACAACAGCTACCATTCTAGCATTAAAATGCCACCTTTTGAGGCATTATATGGTAGAAAGTGTAGAACTCCTTTATGTTGGTTGGAAGCGGGTGAGACTAAGCTTACGGGGCCAGAGATTGTTAGAGTAACTAATGAGAAGATTGGAGTAATTCAAGCCAACATGAAAGCAGCACAAGATCGGCAAAAGAGTTACTCAAATTTAAAGAAGAGACCGTATGACTTGCAAGAAGGAGATTTAGTGATGATAAAAGTGTCGCCATGGAAAGGAGTGGTCAGATTTGGCAAAAGAGGAAAGCTGAGTCCAAGGTACATTGGACCTTTTAGAATCCTAAAGAGAGTTGGGTTACAAGCATTCAAGATAGAGTTACCACCCGAACTCAGTGGAATACATGATACCTTTCATGTATGCTACTTGAAGAAGTATTTTGGTAAAGAAGAATTAGTAATACCGTATACTGACTTAAGGGTGGAGACTCCTAGCAAACTGATTGAGGAACCCGAAGCCATCCTAGAAATGCAGACTAAAAAGCTAAGGAATAAGGAGATCGACCTTGTTCTAGTCAAGTGGAAGCATCCATTAGGGTCAAACTTAACTTGGGAGACGTTAGCAGAAATGAAGAGAAGATATCCGAATTTCACCGATTACGAAAAGATTCCGAGGACGGAATCCGCTTAAGGAGGGGTGACTGTAAGAACCCGCGAAAAAGTCAAAAAGGGTAAAACCGTCTTTTGACACGTTATAAAACTATTATGTAAAATATTATGTATTTGTAACATAATGATATAAGAAATAAGAAATTATGTGAAATTTGGAGTTTTTACCGCGTGAATAGTGAAATTTGACCAAAAAGGGTAAAATGGTCATTTGACATGGAAATGACCAAAATGTTAAGAAATTGTAAAGTTAGAAATTAATGGAACTTTGGTTGCAAGTTATGGTCTTAGGATCATCTTTGTATAAAAATTAGAAACCAAAGGACCAAAAATGTAAATACTTTATAAGTTAATTATATAACTCTAAAATAGAGTTATTTCTTTCATTAAGTGAGAAACTCTCCAGAGAATTCCAGAGAGCACGAGAGGCAGCGGGAAGGAGCAAAGAAGAAGAAGAAAATCAAGGAATTGGCAAGGAACAAGGTTGGAATTAGTGATTCCATAGTTGAAAGAGGTAAGAATTCCTTAGTTTTAACCTAGGTTTTGTGTGTGTTCTTGATTTGGGTTTTTTTTGGGTTGAGTGGAAACTGCAATTTCAGTAATAAATCATGTGGGTTAAGTAGCTAATGCTTCCAATAAGCCATTAGTTAAGAACTTAACTCAAAAACATGGAAGTAGGTTGCTATATGTTAGAAATCAAGAAATGGGAATTTGTGCTCAAGAACCCTAAAAACGGGTTTGTAAGATCAAAGCTGGTTTTTATGGTTTTGTTGGGTCCAAATGATCACTTAGGATGTATTAAGACACTCCTAAGTGACTAATTTCAAAAAGATGGATTTTTGGTGCAAAATATCAAAAACGGGATTTTGAAGAAATGGAATTGGAATTTGTGATTCCATGGCTTAAAACCTGATGTAAAACAAGGGATTTAGTCATGGAATGATAGTAAAATGATTAAGAACTGAAATAAGTGCTTAATGGGTGAACTGCGTGCTACAGTGCTCCAGTCAGGGACCAAAAATGTTAGAATTTTTAAATAACTCAAACGCTAGAAACTATAGCTAGACACGTCCGATTGACCTGAAATTTCAGACATAACCCTAACATGGTATAAGATTATGTCGGGAATGGTCAAATCCGTAATTCGACCTTGCGGAAAAGTCACTGTAGCGGCAGTGGCGAAAATCACTATTCACGTTAAAACTTAATTTTTGGAATTTGAGCTAGACTTGTCCAATGAACTCCAAATTTGAAACACAAGTCTAATATGGTCTAAGATTTCATGGAAAAGAGTCGGAACTGAAATTCGACCCCTCGGGGGTACTGTAGCAGTATACGTGTATTTCGGAGAAAACCGTAAAATGAGTTATAAATGGTTATACATTTATTATAACCTATAGCTATGTTATATGAGACCTTAGCATTATAGAGTTAATTATATTGAGTATTTATATATATAATACATGTATAGGTGGTGCTTCAAACGTGGTTGAGCACGGAAAAGGGAAAGGAATACGAGAAGCGTAGAGACTCGTAGCAACGTCAAGGTGAGTTCTATGAGGATTTTCTAGTACGTAGCAAAATGCTATTTTCAGAAAAAAAAAATATGATTTCCAATGTTTATAAATACTAAAGTTTGGAAAATGGTTTTTGAATGAAGCTGCTCTATACAAGGGCTTAGTATTTTAAGTAGATTTTTAAAGTATGATTTGCAAAGTATTTTGAAAGAAGTTCCTTTTGGGAACTAAGATGTTAAAAGTAGTTTTGATAATATTTTTGATAAAGAGTTACAAAGTTTATGAGTTTTAGTTTATTACAAATTGTGTCCCATTTTGACCAATTTGAGATGAAATGAAGTAAGAATTAAAGAAAGAAAGAAATATGAGTCAGTTGTCCGGACTAGGATCACCCACATAATTGGGGGATCAGAAGACACTACTGGGATGGTACCTCCCGTCGCGAAGTAGTTGTCTAGCTTAGTATACCCTTGTGCTTGAATTCGTTCCAAGTCACAAAGGGGAGACAGAATGAGCAAACCGAGTGGGCAGATCTGTTCTGTCCCGCGAGGGGAGCTAGTTGAATGAATTAATTAACTTAATTCATAAGTTTCAGTTGGTCATGAGGAAATGAGAAAGGAAGCAGTTTTATAAAAGAAAGTCTTTTTAAAGTTTGATAGTAAAGAAGAAAAAGCTATTTTGAGATTTATGAAATAAATCAGTTTTAGCAATGTACTTTTGATACTTCAAGTTTTGAATGGAAAAGTTTTGGGTCTAAACCCATATTACTCACGAGACATTATGTCTCACGTCTACTATGTTTTCTTTGAAATGCTATGTACTTAGGTGAAGGGAGCGAGGGCTGCAGTTGGGACCGTTATTGTACACTGTAAGTTTAAATTATGGTTATCTGTATTGAGTCTGTAATACCCCTCAAGTTTAAGTTTGTAAAATAAAACAAAAATTTAAGTGGCTATTTTATAGTCACGAGTTGTAAATTATGTTTGAAAACTGTATTTGTATTTTAAATATGGTTTGAGAAAAGGGGTGTTACAGTTTTGGTATCAGAGCCATAGTTTAAGCGAATTAGGTTGGAATACCATCCTAGTCTTAAACTAGCAAGAGTAGTAGTAGGTTGCCTTAGTAATATAGAAGGCATAGATTGAGTATGACTGTTATAAAGTGCAGTCAACATAAGGAGATAACATGCTACCGCTTATGAAATACTATATAGAATTGCGTATTAAACCGATAATTTGTTCATCTATATAGTAATGGGAGACAGAAGACAAGCTGACAGGGGTGAGGGTAGTCACACTTCTTCAAGAGGAAGTGAACCACATGTTCTGCGAAACGATGAGGCTGAGCCAAACCCACCACCACCACAACCTGTCACTATGGAGGCAATTCAGTTCCTAATTAATAATCTACGAACTGAACTGAGGCAAGATGTGCACAACATAATAGATAGCAGAATGGGTGAACCTAGTGCCCAATCCTCACAAGAAGTTTCCAAGAAGACGACTGAGGAAGCAACTACTGGAGGAAACAAGACGGAAGAAAAGGGCTGTTCTTTTAAGTCCTTTATGGCTTGCAAACCGCCCGAATACCATGGCAGTTTTGAGCCCAAAGTGACAATGCGATGGGTTCGAGAGATTGAACAAGTGATACAAGCGAGCAAATGTGCAGAAAAAGACCAAGTCACTTTTGCTTCTCGGCAACTGAAGGATGATGCTTTGGTGTGGTGGAACACCAAATATGAAAGCTTGGGAAAGGATGTGGTATATGGTTGGTCATGGGCAGAGTTTGTCACGTGCCTCAAAGATAAATTCTGTCCCACGCGAGATTTGGAGAAGTTGAATGAAGATTTCTTAACGATAAAGAAAGGAGAAATGACGGTTGACGAGTATACAAAGAAGTTTTGTGACATGTTACCTTTTGTGGGGGAGTCTTACCCCAGTGAGCGGTCCCGAATTAACCGCTATGTCCGGGGTTTGCCATGGAACTATGAACTAGAAGTAAAGAAAGCCGAGACGTTAGATGGGGCGATCATTGCTGCACGAACTGTGGAAGATGTTGGAAAAAGAAGGAAGGAAGAAGGACCTGGTTTTGGTGACAAAAGGAAGACAGTTAGTAGTATCAGTGGGAACATAAAGAAGAAAGGGAAAATGAGTACAAGTCAGAGCCGACAGGGAAGTGTGAAAAAGTGCGAGAAATGTGGGAAAGAACACGGTGGCGAATGTCGAGCGGGATCAAATGCCTGCTTTAATTGTGGCGGATTCGGTCACAAAGCGAAAGATTGTAAAGCCAAGAAAGCCAGCGAAGTGGAGTGTTTCTCATGCCATCAGATGGGACACTACAGTTTCAACTGCCCAAACAAGGGAGGAGAAACTATGGTGTCAACAGCCCAGAAGAAGACCGAACCCCAGAAGGTGAAGACTCGAGCTTTTCAGATCACCAGGGAGGAAGCAAAGGAGACTCACGATGTGGTCTCAGGTATTCTACTAATCAACTCGACACCTGCATATGTCCTGTTTGATTCCGGGTCTACATATTCATTTGTGTCCCATGGGTTTGGAGCTAGATTAAATGTCCCATTAGAATTCTTAGATCTAGTTTTTGAAGTAGAAGTGGCGGATGGGAAATTCGTTGAAGTTCAGCATATGTATCGAGACTGTGAACTTGACATCAACGGCAAGAAGTTTCGACTTAATCTCCTTCCTATTGGAATTAAGTCCTTTGATGTAATAATTGGGATGGATTGGCTTGGTGCAAATGATGCGAAGATAGCTTGTGGACAGAAGAGGGTGTCTGTTAAAACCCTTGGAGCAAAAGTGTACGTATATGGGGAAAGAAGAACGCACGTGTCAAGTATCATCAGTGTAGCTAAAGCTCGAAGATGTATCAGGAAAGGATGTGTATCTTTCCTGGCCTATGTGATGACTGAAGACAAAGTGAAACAGGCATACAAAGACATAGAAGTAGTAAATGAATTCCCAGAAGTTTTCCCGGATGAATTGCCAGGCTTGCCACCAGAAAGGCAAGTTGAGTTCCGAATAGATCTTGTTCCAGGAGCTTCCCCAATAGCCCGAGCACCGTACCGGTTAGCACCAACAGAGATGAGGGAATTAATGTCCCAGTTGCAGGAATTACTAGATAAAGGCTTCATCAGGCCTAGCTCTTCTCCGTGGGGTGCTCCAGTTTTATTTGTAAAGAAGAAAGATGGGTCAATGCGAATGTGCATTGATTACAGAGAATTGAACAAAATTACCATCAAGAACCGTTACCCGTTGCCCAGAATAGACGATTTGTTTAACCAGTTGCAAGGAGCAGATTATTTCTCGAAAATTGATTTAAGATCTGGATATCATCAAGTCAGGGTAAAAGAAAGTGATGTAGAGAAGACGGCGTTTCGTACACGATACGGGCATTACGAGTTTCTAGTAATGCCATTTGGTCTTACGAATGCACCAGCGATCTTTATGGACTTAATGAATCGGGTCTGTAAACCATTCTTAGACCGGTTTGTTATAGTGTTCATAGATGACATTTTGATCTACTCAAAGAATAAAGAAGAGCATGCGAGTCATCTGCGGTTAGTACTTGAGACTTTGAAGAGAGAACAGCTTTATGCAAAGTTCTCCAAGTGCGAGTTTTGGATGAGAGAGGTTCAGTTCCTTGGACACGTTGTTTCTATCCAAGGTATAAAAGTTGATCCAGCGAAAGTTGAAGCAGTGATGAAATGGGAGCCACCTAAGACACCAACAGAAGTTAGAAGTTTTCTCGGTCTTGCCGGGTACTACCGGAGATTTATTCAAGATTTCTCCCGTATCGCAGTGCCACTTACACGATTAACCAGGAAAGAAGAGCAGTTTAGATGGCAAGAGGAACAAGAAAGAGCCTTCGCTACATTGAAAGAAAAGTTGTGTAACGCGCCTGTCCTTACATTGCCAGATGGGACAGAAGATTTTGAAGTGTACAGCGATGCCTCGCATCGAGGGCTTGGCTGTGTATTGATGCAAAGAGGGAAGGTTATAGCATACGCTTCTAGACAGCTGAAAGATCCAGAGAAAAAGTACACAACCCACGATCTAGAACTTGCAGCGATCGTATTTGCCTTGAAGATTTGGAGACATTACTTGTATGGTACAAAGTGCAAGCTATTCACCGATCACAAGAGTTTGCAGTATGTGTTCACTCAAAAAGAGTTGAACATGAGACAGAGCAGATGGTTAGAGCTGATCAGTGACTATGATTGCGACATTATATACCATCCGGGTAAAGCAAATGTAGTAGCAGATGCATTAAGTAGAAAAGCTCCTGAGAAAAGAATCAAGGCAAGGTCGATGCGCATAGAACTGGTGTCCAATATTATAGAGCAAATTAAAGCAGCTCAACAGAAAGTTGAAGAAAGTGGAGACTTAAAAGATGAAAAGCTAGGAAAAGATATACAGTTTGAAACCAACAGCCAAGGATTGAAGACTTTCAGAAACCGTATTTGGGTACCAAAGACAGGAGGATTGAGAAAGCTAATTCTAGACGAGTCGCATAAGTCAAAGTATTCCATTCATCCTGGGAGTACCAAGACTTATCAAGATTTGAAAAGACAGTATTGGTGGCCTGGAATGAAGAAGAGGATAGCTAAGTACATCTCCAAGTGTGTTATATGTGCACAAGTCAAGGCGGAACATCAAGTCCCGCATGGGGATGCCCAGTCATTGCATATTCCAGCCGGAAAGTGGGAAGATGTAACCATGGACTTGGTTGTCGGGTTACCAAGAACGAGAAGAGGTCATGATAGTATATGGGTCATAGTGGACCGGTTGACCAAGAGTGCACTATTTCTAGCCATAAAAGAAACTACTCCATTGGAGCAGTTAGCCCAGTTGTATTCAGATGAAGTGTTAAGAAGATATGGTGCACCGTTGTCTATCGTGTCAGACAGAGACCCTAGATTTACCTCTAACTTTTGGAGAGCTTTACAAGATAAAATGGGGACAAGAATTCAGCTAAGTACAGCGTATCATCCACAAACAGATGGTCAGAGTGAACAAACGATCCAGACATTAGAAGACATGCTACGATCCTGCGTGATGGAATTTGGAGGCAGTTGGGATGAACATCTGCCATTAGTGGAGTTTGCATACAACAACAGCTACCATTCTAGCATTAAAATGCCACCTTTTGAGGCATTATATGGTAGAAAGTGTAGAACTCCTTTATGTTGGTTGGAAGCGGGTGAGACTAAGCTTACGGGGCCAGAGATTGTTAGAGTAACTAATGAGAAGATTGGAGTAATTCAAGCCAACATGAAAGCAGCACAAGATCGGCAAAAGAGTTACTCAAATTTAAAGAAGAGACCGTATGACTTGCAAGAAGGAGATTTAGTGATGATAAAAGTGTCGCCATGGAAAGGAGTGGTCAGATTTGGCAAAAGAGGAAAGCTGAGTCCAAGGTACATTGGACCTTTTAGAATCCTAAAGAGAGTTGGGTTACAAGCATTCAAGATAGAGTTACCACCCGAACTCAGTGGAATACATGATACCTTTCATGTATGCTACTTGAAGAAGTATTTTGGTAAAGAAGAATTAGTAATACCGTATACTGACTTAAGGGTGGAGACTCCTAGCAAACTGATTGAGGAACCCGAAGCCATCCTAGAAATGCAGACTAAAAAGCTAAGGAATAAGGAGATCGACCTTGTTCTAGTCAAGTGGAAGCATCCATTAGGGTCAAACTTAACTTGGGAGACGTTAGCAGAAATGAAGAGAAGATATCCGAATTTCACCGATTACGAAAAGATTCCGAGGACGGAATCCGCTTAAGGAGGGGTGACTGTAAGAACCCGCGAAAAAGTCAAAAAGGGTAAAACCGTCTTTTGACACGTTATAAAACTATTATGTAAAATATTATGTATTTGTAACATAATGATATAAGAAATAAGAAATTATGTGAAATTTGGAGTTTTTACCGCGTGAATAGTGAAATTTGACCAAAAAGGGTAAAATGGTCATTTGACATGGAAATGACCAAAATGTTAAGAAATTGTAAAGTTAGAAATTAATGGAACTTTGGTTGCAAGTTATGGTCTTAGGATCATCTTTGTATAAAAATTAGAAACCAAAGGACCAAAAATGTAAATACTTTATAAGTTAATTATATAACTCTAAAATAGAGTTATTTCTTTCATTAAGTGAGAAACTCTCCAGAGAATTCCAGAGAGCACGAGAGGCAGCGGGAAGGAGCAAAGAAGAAGAAGAAAATCAAGGAATTGGCAAGGAACAAGGTTGGAATTAGTGATTCCATAGTTGAAAGAGGTAAGAATTCCTTAGTTTTAACCTAGGTTTTGTGTGTGTTCTTGATTTGGGTTTTTTTTGGGTTGAGTGGAAACTGCAATTTCAGTAATAAATCATGTGGGTTAAGTAGCTAATGCTTCCAATAAGCCATTAGTTAAGAACTTAACTCAAAAACATGGAAGTAGGTTGCTATATGTTAGAAATCAAGAAATGGGAATTTGTGCTCAAGAACCCTAAAAACGGGTTTGTAAGATCAAAGCTGGTTTTTATGGTTTTGTTGGGTCCAAATGATCACTTAGGATGTATTAAGACACTCCTAAGTGACTAATTTCAAAAAGATGGATTTTTGGTGCAAAATATCAAAAACGGGATTTTGAAGAAATGGAATTGGAATTTGTGATTCCATGGCTTAAAACCTGATGTAAAACAAGGGTTTTAGTCATGGAATGATAGTAAAATGATTAAGAACTGAAATAAGTGCTTAATGGGTGAACTGCGTGCTACAGTGCTCCAGTCAGGGACCAAAAATGTTAGAATTTTTAAATAACTCAAACGCTAGAAACTATAGCTAGACACGTCCGATTGACCTGAAATTTCAGACATAACCCTAACATGGTATAAGATTATGTCGGAAATGGTCAAATCCGTAATTCGACCTTGCGGAAAAGTCACTGTAGCGGCAGTGGCGAAAATCACTATTCACGTTAAAACTTAATTTTTGGAATTTGAGCTAGACTTGTCCAATGAACTCCAAATTTAAAACACAAGTCTAATATGGTCTAAGATTTCATGGAAAAGAGTCGGAACTGAAATTCGACCCCTCGGGGGTACTGTAGCAGTATACGTGTATTTCGGAGAAAACCGTAAAATGAGTTATAAATGGTTATACATTTATTATAACCTATAGCTATGTTATATGAGACCTTATCATTATAGAGTTAATTATATTGAGTATTTATATATATAATACATGTATAGGTGGTGCTTCAAACGTGGTTGAGCACGGAAAAGGGAAAGGAATACGAGAAGCGTAGAGACTCGTAGCAACGTCAAGGTGAGTTCTATGAGGATTTTCTAGTACGTAGCAAAATGCTATTTTCAGAAAAAAAAAATATGATTTCCAATGTTTATAAATACTAAAGTTTGGAAAATGGTTTTTGAATGAAGCTGCTCTATACAAGGGCTTAGTATTTTAAGTAGATTTTTAAAGTATGATTTGCAAAGTATTTTGAAAGAAGTTCCTTTTGGGAACTAAGATGTTAAAAGTAGTTTTGATAATATTTTTGATAAAGAGTTACAAAGTTTATGAGTTTTAGTTTATTACAAATTGTGTCCCATTTTGACCAATTTGAGATGAAATGAAGTAAGAATTAAAGAAAGAAAGAAATATGAGTCAGTTGTCCGGACTAGGATCACCCACATAATTGGGGGATCAGAAGACACTACTGGGATGGTACCTCCCGTCGCGAAGTAGTTGTCTAGCTTAGTATACCCTTGTGCTTGAATTCGTTCCAAGTCACAAAGGGGAGACAGAATGAGCAAACCGAGTGGGCAGATCTGTTCTGTCCCGCGAGGGGAGCTAGTTGAATGAATTAATTAACTTAATTCATAAGTTTCAGTTGGTCATGAGGAAATGAGAAATGAAGCAGTTTTATAAAAGAAAGTCTTTTTAAAGTTTGATAGTAAAGAAGAAAAAGCTATTTTGAGATTTATGAAATAAATCAGTTTTAGCAATGTACTTTTGATACTTCAAGTTTTGAATGGAAAAGTTTTGGGTCTAAACCCATATTACTCACGAGACATTATGTCTCACGTCTACTATGTTTTCTTTGAAATGCTATGTACTTAGGTGAAGGGAGCAAGGGCTGTAGTTGGGACCGTTATTGTACACTGTAAGTTTAAATTAAATTATGGTTATCTGTATTGAGTCTGTAATACCCCTCAAGTTTAAGTTTGTAAAATAAAACAAAAATTTAAGTGGCTATTTTATAGTCACGAGTTGTAAATTATGTTTGAAAACTGTATTTGTATTTTAAATATGGTTTGAGAAAAGGGGTGTTACAGTTAGGCTCAGGATCGGTTCGTTTAAATTCATAGGGCTCGAGCTCAAGTTCGGCTCGTTTAAATTCACATGGCTCGAGCTCGAGCTCGGCTCGTTTAAAATTTACAAGGCTCGAGCTCGACTCGTTTAGGCTCGTTTAATATTTATTTATAAATTAATTAATATTTATTAATAAATTAAAATAAAAAATAAAAAATATATTATATAAAAACATACAGGTTCATTTAGGCTCGCGAGCCTAAATCGAGCTCGATAGTGAGGCTCGGGCTCGAGCTCGTTTAATAAATGAGCCTGAAAACAAGGCACGAGCTCGGCTCAGACTCGTTTAACTCGAGCTCCAGTCGAGCTTTTAACAAGTCGATCCCGAGTAGCTCATGAGTAGTTCGGCTCATTTACACCCCTACTCATGACTTATCATTTATCGTATCGTCATGGCTGCTCAAAATTTTGAGATTATAAATGCAACTATATGCAATAAAATTTGATCTAACATATTTGGTAAAACAAATGATAGCTGGAAATTGTAGTTTTTATTTATTTAGAAATGTTCGACAAATGTTACTATAGGCTTTTGAAAATGTAAATTACATGAAAACTAAAAGTTAAGAGCTCCTAAGGCCTTCAGTGTGGAAGAGCGAGGAGACTGCGAGATCCTATGTGGCATGCGAGCTCTTGCATAAACACCGTCGTCGCATTTTCTTGCCAAGATGAGGCCTTCTCGTTGCACGAGCAAAAACAAAACCAAGTCAATGTTAATTCATTGTACCAAAACCAATGGGGAGTGAGAGGTAATCATTTTCAAATGTGATGGAATGAGTGAGGGGTGCTGACTAGATGCTGATGTGGCAGAGAAAAAAGTGAGAGCTGGTGAGAGCACACACCGGATGGCCTAAAAGCTACTTCGGATAGCTTTTGAATTAGGATTTTTTTTGTTTAAAATAAAAACTTTAACCTCTTGTATCAATGTAAATTTTTTTTAATTCAAGTTGTTTCTTAAAATCTATAAGCTAAAAGTTCCTTAAGCTTTCAAAAGCTCAATATCGAACATACCCCTATGCTAACAAAGGACTTCGATCAATTCCTCATTTGACAATCTTATTGAATCTTTAAGGGTATTTCATTTGTGTTCGAATTCGAAAAAAAAACAAAAAAAAACAAAAAAACAAAAAAAAAACAACTTAAAGGGAAAAAATTCACTTTTATTTTGTCAAAGGCGAAAAGAAATTGTTGAATTGTTGATCTTGGAGAAAGATAATTATAATTATTTTGTCAACCTTCTCAGAAGCTGCATAAACGACACATTAGCTTTTTCTTACTCTTTTCCTATTAGTTCTCTTAGATCACAAAACACCTAGAAACGATCTTCTTTTCCTTTTTGATCATCACTAAACCATTTGTCAAAAACCATTAGTCAAAAAAATAATTAAAATAAATGAAGACTAATTTAAAAGCGTAAAACTTATTCAAAAAATAAAAAACAAGAAATTAAGATCAGATTTCATCAAAAACAATTATAATACTAATTAAAAAAACACAATTAAATAAATAACGTCATACATGTAAAAATACATCCAACTATCAAGGCCGACTATGTAAGTGTTTGCAATATGTTTTATGATATCTAATCTAAGGTTGTTGTGAGCAGTGACGAATCTAGAATTTAAACTTACGTGTGTCCAAATTGAGTGAGGTGACAAAACAAACGAGTCATAGAAATTTAGTGTTTCAAATTGGGTTCTAATAATATCATTTAAAGCATGTATAATATTAATTTTAGTTACGTTTTTAGGGGTTTTTTTTTTGCCTTTTCCATCCTTTGTTTTTTTCATTTTACATATTGTTTTCTCTTATACTTTACAAATTTAAAAGAATTAAAATAGATAAGGCATCTACTAAAAGCTTTGATTTATCTAACTCTTAGCCTTCTGATATACACTATATATAAGTTTATAATATTTTTTTCAAAACAATCTCAAATAGTTTGATTGTGTTGCTTGCTAAGTCACATGTGCCCACTAAACCCTTACAATAGGTGTCCAACTATAATTAATCACATATATTATACAAATACTTGAGAATTTAAGGGTGTCCATGGACACCCTTTAATTAAGCATAGGTTCGCCCTTGGTTGTGAGAATTTTTGCAACGCAATTCATGAAGAATATCTTCATTTTGCTTCCGCCCAACTAGTGCTACCAATGGTCTCTTGGTCAAGTGGTAAATGCGTCGCCCTCCCTCTTTGAGGTTGAGGGTTCAAGTCTCGCTAGAGACATAGGTGGATTTAGGAGTAGTACTTTAGGAGTAGAAGTAATTGCCGTTCTAAAAAAAAACTTAAATACAAAGCCTATGGTTTTTGTTTCTCATTCAAGGTATTAGTTTATAAATTTTATTTATATATAGTTTCCAACGCTTGAAAAATAGTTATAGCATGTGTGTATACACACACTCATCCACACACACGCGTAAACATATTCATGTATATATGTATACACACACACGCACACATACACATAGAGAAATGTTTCATTGATGTCGTCAATGATATACTAGACGGTTATGTGGTAAATTGATACCACGTAAGCGAGGCTCGACATCCATTAAGCGTGGATAGATTAGAGGTGTTCAGAAATAACTGAATCCGAAGATCCAATCTGATAATCCGAAAATCCGAACTGAAATTATCCGGAAATTCGGATATCCGAAACTCGGATATCCGGATTTTCGGATTCGGATTCGGGTATCAAATTTGGAAATTTTCGGATATTTCGGGTATCTGAAATCCGAAATTGAAAGAAAAATAGGAAAGTTTTAGATTTTCTATTTACTTGTTAATATTTACTAGAAGAATAGGGTAATACGTAACTTATGAATCCATTGTTATTTTAGGTTATTTGCTAATTTAATAGTGTTGTTGATTTATGCTAAATTAAGGGTGATGTTAATTTATTTGCAAATCTAATAACTTACAAAGTCATTTGCTAAATTTGAAAGAAAGTAGCTTAATCAAGCCATGGTGAAGATAAATTGTAAAGAAAATACATAAATTGTTTGTCAATTTTGTTGATTTATTAATTGATTTGTAAAGTTAATTCACTGTGTTGTTAATCTCATTACAAAGTACATATTAAACATCAATTACACATATTGAATATTTGCAAAATGTGAATTTCGGATATTTGATTCGGATATCCGAATCCGAAAATTCGGATATCCGAATTTAAAATATCCTGAAATTTGGATACGGATTCGGATATCAAAATCCACTATCCAAATTTTCGGATATCCAGATTTTCGATATCCGGTTTTAAACACCCCTAGAATAGATGTATGTCATGTACTCAATCACATAGTGGTACCTTACAAAATAGGGAGCTGATCCGTACACAACAGTTTTTTGCTATATACAACAATTTATGTTTTACATGGGCTGTACAATATGCATAAAAAAACATGATATTGTTGTGTATGACAAAAAACTATTGTATACGGATCAGCTCCCTACAAAAAATAAAGGAGCGGATGAGGTAAATTGAGTTGTCTATTATATATAACTAGTATTCGGACAGTCCGCGCGATGCTGCGGAAGCCCCGTATATTGAAAAAACGCAGCTCGACAAAGACAAATTACGTAAAGGACGGAAAATGTAACTTTAAAATATAATAAGGGACTGGAATCGTAACTTACGAAATACCAATAATATAACTTTATAATAAATAAGGTGAAAACAATTAATTCAAAATTAGTTGAGGGGAAAAAACGTAAATATAAAAATTTACTATAAAAAGAATCAAAATTGCTATTTCCAAATCAAAACTTATTTACAATTTGTATCCTATATTTTACCAATAATACTATGATCTGAATTTAATAATAATGATTCTGGAGATAGCAAAGCCAAATGAATAGTACCTATTGATCTGAATTTAATAATAATGATTCTGGAGATAGCAAAGCCAAATGAATAGTACCGTTCTCTTCACAAACGAAATTTGCTAATTAATATATATATAATAATATTATGTATATCATTCTATATTTAACTAATGCATATTATATTTTAACTCTTTTAGCCAAGTGGAGAAAGCAATATCACGTTTAACCAAAGCATCAAAACCATTCAGGGTCTTTTCACATTTAAACACTTCAATGATTTTGTATTTTTTTTTTAGTGGTGACCATTTTAAAGATGACGTGTGGTTTCATTTACCACTTTCACCACGCGACATAAATATTTATAGTTTCTAATATATATAAAAATATTAATATAATTTTAAATGATAATGATATATAATTTACATACTAACTTTTTTTTGCAAAGTATTCATAAAAACAAGAATATTCACTCCGCCGTCCCTAAGTCGCAACAGTCACTAAAACCAAAAATGGAGGGGTAAATCAAGTTTAATGTAGTTCTAAAATTATTACGATATACATTTTACTTTTATGTAACTAATATTACTTTATTTTACAAAGTACGAAAAAATCACCACTAGTCTTTAACCTAGGAGAATGAGTGTTCTATTACCCCTGAAGTGAAGCAGAATAGATGCTTAACAAGAAAAGTGGTTTCATCATAGTTTATGCAATCACCATATATATCCACGTTAAGATGACCCCACATCAAATTTAGCCCTGTAGAGCACGTGAGTACCTAATTCACATTTGTCATCATTTCTGCGGTTGTCCTAAAGTTTATGTAGCTATTGTAAGACACATATGTGCAACATAACGTATCCTAAAGATACGCCCCCAGCACGACCATAGAGCTGCCTGGCAGCCCCGCGACTGCTAATGCATCTCAAGGTCGTGCCAGAACAGCCATGCCAACCACCAGGCCTGGCCACTGGCTTAGCTAGCTTACAACCTCGTCAGTACAAAGTCGTAACGGCCACTCATGGCCTAAAAACCCAAAACAACATACGACAACGCTGACACCTGCAGGAAACAAAAGGTAATGCACATGCCACTACCTGCTCCGCCTCATAGACCATTCACAGCTCTCGCAAAGGATCGCCCAATGAGTACATCAGCCCGCTGCTCTAGTCCCCCAAAGTAAGACCCTTACCAGGTACCCTATAATTATAAAAGGCCAGAAACAGTGTAGTTAAGGGGATCGCTTCCCTGATCCCGATTCTCACCCTGCTTCTTACATTCAAACTTCAACCTTCCATCTTTCCGATCCTAACTTGATCGTCAGAGCGTCCTCTCGAGACCTCCTCCCTTGAGGCGACTATCTCAGGTTCCGATCTAGCCTGCTGCAATCACTCTGTATCATCCAAGGCACCAGATATCACATCAGATGTTATTGGTTTATGCCATATGAGCAAGACTATTCTCCATGTTATGCATAGGTTTTGTGTCGACCTGTTTAACAGTGTATTTTGAGATGCGTTGTTTGGTAACGCAAACATGAGGTGGCTCTTAGAAGGAGTAAGACTGAAAAATTAATTAAAAATTATTAATTTTAACTATATTAGATTTAATTATGTTGTTTTATATATGTTTTTTAAATGCTAGCATGTTATGATATGGGTATGAGTGTTATTACATAGGTAACAACAAATCCTTGGTGGGCGATCGTTTCATCTGTTTTTTTCAACTTCGTAAGTCATATGACATGGACCCATTATGCCTCAGGAAATAACGGTTGGCCAAATCGAGGCAACCCATGATGGGTGGTCGATCGAGTGAGTTAATTATTTCCTACATATGTAAATGTGACACACACGCACAACAATTGTAACGTTGTAGGCAGACGATTAGGTTAAAAAAACATTGCAATTTTGACTTTTTCGTTTGACTTACGTTGACCATCTTTGACCAACTAACCCCCTATAGACTGTCTTTATCTGAATCCGGCTAAATTAACCGTCTAGCACTAATCGTAGACAGTAAACGTCCGCCTAGTGCATAGGCGACCGCTTGGCCAACTTTCACAATAATGTAGGTAAACATAGTTTTGATTATAATTTTTTTATTGAACAAGTATATTTACCAATTAATGTCAACCAAAAGGAATGTTTTAAAACCCGGTTTTTTAGTTCACCCAGTGTGGTGACCGAGTCACGTGTCAACCGGTTCAACCGTCGAGTCAACCCATTTTTATAATTTATTACATTTTATGTTTTTTAGCATAATTATATATTTATAAAACATAAACAATGTAATTTCACATTTTTTGTATCAAAAAATATATGTTGTCAACTTTCTATAAAAAAAATTTTACTAAATTTAATGAACCAATGGTGGACTAATTTTAAAAGTTTGAGCATTGAATTTTATAACCAAGTTTTTAAAGCCCAAATTTTAATATTTTTTTCAACCGCCATGTCAACTCGGTTCCAACCGACTTTTTAGGTCACCGGTCCAACCGACTTTTTCAGAAAATTGGTCAGTTCAATCCGATATAGAAGCTGGTAAGTGTAGAAAGTTATGTATGCATAAAATGCAAACGTTGATGATTAGAATGTTCGAAGATATTCAAAATTTTCTCAACTCAATGGCCAGAAACGAAGAGGCATATGGGTCGAGTGCAACATTCGAGGAGCGATGTGAAATGATCACTAGTGGGTTCAAAATAATTCAAAGGTACATTGAGTTGTTTGAAGTCCACAAAAATTGTGCCCTAACCATATCAAGGCTCAGACGTACACTTATTCAGGCTCAGACGTACACTTATTCATTACATTTAAATTTAATGTAAGTTGTTATTATTGGATTTATGTACGTTGTACGAGTTTTAATGAATGAATCTGGTTATGGTTGACTGAATGGATGTGCAATGTGGTAATTATAATAAAAGAGGATATACAGTCCAAGGGTAAAAACTGAAAATATAATTTCACAAAAATAATAAGAGTGCGAACTTTTAGGCAATGAAAACCTATCTTAAAGGCGACAAACTTGCAAAGTTGAACAAAAACTAAGGAAAATCGTTATAAAGGCAAAATGGTAAATAAGATATAGTCTGAAGGTAAATTAAATGTCCCTATTCATAAAAAGTCAACATTTAGTTACAGTATACCTATAAGAACACTAATATCATAGCCAAAGAGGGCATAAATCCAAGTCAAATGGGCCATAAATCACAGTCAGAGGTGTCATCTCAATAAGGAAGTGATAGAAGATATGAAAAAAGTTTTGTTTTCATTTTGAACTAATGGGATACCTGAGAAGATATCCTAGTGAAATACTAGAAATCGCAGGAATGATTGGATGTGCAATGTGGTAATTATAATAAAAGAGGATATACAGTCCAAGGGTAAAAATGGAAAATGATATGAAAATATAATTTCACATAAAATAATAAGAGTGCGAACTTTTAGGCCATAAAACCCTGTCTTAAAGGCAACAAACTTGCAAAGTTGAAAAAAGACCAAGGAAAATCGTTATAAAGGCAAAATGGTAAATAAGATATTGTCTGAAGGTAAATGGAATGTCACTATTCATAAAAACTCAACATTTAGTTACAGTATCCCTATAAGAACACAAATATCATAGCCAAAGAGGGTATAAATCCAAGTCAAATGGGCCATAAATCACAGTCAGATGTGTCATGTCAACAAGGAAGTGAT